>LPNX010269419.1:484306-601197 GCA_001517045.1 Pseudotsuga menziesii | reverse complement strand
CCCTCCCCCACCCCGCCTCCCCGCCCCCCCCCAAAAAAAACAAAAGCAGGAAATCAGGAACAATGAGTCAAGCCTTTACATTGAGAAGAGATTTGAGGTAAAAAAAAAATCTTTTCATTGAAGGAATTGGTAAAAATATCTACAATATTCTCCTCTCGAGGGAATTAATGCAGTGCGATGGTCTTGTCATGCACTAGTTCCCAAATGTAATGCATGTGAACTTCAATATTATTTGTACGTTGCTTCTAAACTGGATCACTTGATATCTTTATGGTACTTTGGTTGTCACAATAGATTACTAATAAAGGTGAAGTGCAAATCCCAAACTCTATCAAGATTCCATGCAACCAAACTTCTTGAATAGCTGCATTCAAAGCCCCCCTATACTACGCTTCTACTGAAGAGAGTGCAAGACCTGCTTGCTTCTTACTAGACCAACAAATTAGACCAGATCCTAACATAAACAAAAAATTGAAGTGGATTTCCTATCATTCCCATATCCATACGATTCTGAATCTGTGAAGCCAATGCGATCTAACCGTGCATAAACTCTATAATGGATCCCATAGTCTATAGTACCTTGCACATAGTGCAAGATCCACTTTGCTTCCTTCTAGTGCAACTCATGTGGATCCTACATGTATCTAGCAGCATCACTCATAGCATAAGATGTATATGGTATGGAATGTATGAGGTATAGAAGGCTCCCAATGAGTTGTATGAAAAGAGTGTTGTCAACCAATGGTGTGAAACCACCTTATTCTATCATGATTCCAAATAGGAAGGGGATAGGGGTTGCTTTATAGTCTTCCATGTGGAATATTTTAAGCAAATTTGATGAGTATCTAGACTACGAATATTAAATTGAGCACATAGATCTATGGATCAACACACAACTCACAAAATAGATCACACAATTTACTCAGTAATTGAAGAATGAAATAGTGCAAAAATGGCTTGCAACTGTGAATGCTTTAACTAATAAAAGGCAATTAGATAATAATTACAATGAAGTACAATGGCTAAATAGCCACATGCAATTCGAACCCATGTGAGGAAATTCAAATTGATTGGACTCTACTTGACTGAATGATTAACTGACCTTGTCTAAATCATTATCAAATTTCATCAGAGTTCAAAACCCAAAATCAAGTGTCTAATTCAGTGTTGACTAGTATAACTGACTAAGGTAGGTGAGTAAATGTGACTCACCTACATGTAGCCATGCAATCGTAGTACTAACTGAATAGAAATCAATGTAGGGAACTAGAACTGAAAGTAATTGGCTCCTAGCTAAGCTTCACTAGTCACCAACTGAACTCAACTAATGGAGGTTGGTATCAACACTCCTAGTGGCTCCTAATTTGTAGGGATTGATCTAGGAGGCTCCTAAACTGATGCATGCAAGTGTAATCAGTGGCAGTTGGCCTCAATTAGTGTTCCCCGCACTTTAGTAACTAGTGCATGTGCCCCAATTAGGCCAAGTGGACTCAATGGTGCTAGTGACTAAAAATAGACTGAAAGGAATCCCGATATAGACATGACTCCTGATTTAGACATAATGGCCAAATTGAACAAGGGAGGATTAATAATCCTAAAACCCCCCCTGAATGATAACTTGGATAAGTTGTGGGCCCCCATAACTAAGACCATAGGTCACCCATTACAGCAAGTAAAGTAAAGTAAAGTAACTTCTCAACATAAGGAGGTGGGGAAAAAACCACATGGGAAAAAATCTCCCCCTCTAACTAAGCATATAGAATCACGATTCAAGTTTGAAAAACTTGAAAATGTGTTGCTATAATCTCTATGATGTAGCAGAGCAACATGCATGATGTTCTATGCATAGGTATCCTGGGTCCTGGCATGTATACTTCTCCATCTTCTCCCAAAATGATGATGTAAGGAAGGAGGAATGTAACCTTTTCCTATTGCTAGATGAAGAGGTGTATGATCAACTCTATTCTTCTGAATGTGGTGAGACTGATCCCTTTCCATGTAGCATCTTATAGGGAGTCTATTGCATCTCTATGAAGGAGGTAATATTGCATGACATAACGCAAGGGTCTTTCCCTTCTGAGTGTAATATGGATTTCCAGTAATCTTCATAGCTTCCAGTTTGGAAGGAGGGATAGGATCTGGATCTGAAGCACCCCAAATCTCAATCTCATAAACTGATACAGCTGGAGCTGCAATACTAATGGAAACTACAAAAGAAGTAGATGAAATGTTTTTACCTTCCCTTGCAAGTGGCTGCTGAGAGTGCACTAGTTCTGAAAATGGCATGAAGTGCGAGAACTCATGTGTCTTGGAGGCATGATTTGAACACCCTTCACTATGATGTTCCCAGTATAGATATTTGTGATCTCCACTGAGTTAGGACCAAATATAACTCACTTTGGAGATCCAGTATGAGTCATACGGTATACAGATAATAGGTTTGAAGCTAGGGAGGGAGCATAAAGCACATATTTTTACTTTCAATGTTCAAGATTTATAGAGCCCTTCCCTTTGGTTTGAACTTTACTGATATTTCCCATCTGATACTAGGACCATCAAAATACTGCAAGGAAGAGAATGATTCTCTAGATGCAACCATATGATTGGAAGCTCCAAAATCAATGAGGAAGGCATGTGCTATTGAGTAGCTAGTCTTCAGTGCATCGCATGTCTCTTCATGTTCTTTATTTTCTTCTCTATGGTCAGCATTCCTTGCGTTATCAAGTATAGTAATGTTATGTTTCTTCAGAAGAAGATACATCTCATAAATTGTTGTTCTCATACAGGTGCTTTCTGGATGAAATCCCCTTCCACAGTAAGAACATAGTGTCTTTCCTTTTCCATTCTTCTTGTTTCTCTTTGAACCTGAAGGCTCATTTGACTGCTCTTTCTCTATAGGAGACTCATCCTTTTTCTTCCCTTTATCATTCACTACCTTAGGTCCTCCTACAACAAGTTCTTGATCTCTGGAAGATCGAATGATCCCCATTTAGATAAACTCGTCATGGTCATGAGTGAGAGATTCAATGAAAGAGTTAAGAGTAGGCATCTTCCAGTTTGGAGTAGAGAGCTTCATAGAATTAAATGTTGATATGAAGACTAAATAGTCTGCACCAATTTTGGAGAGAATGGAAAGGATGATTTGATCATCCTCCTTCTCAACCTTGCACAACTTCAATTGGAACACTAGATGCTTGAATTTTTTGAAGAAGTCATTTAGTGTTTCAAAATTTGCTGGATGGAGAGAGATCAACTCATTCTCCAGCTGATATATCCTTAGATTATCTTGCTTTTCAAATAAGGAGGCAAGATTATCCCAAATCTCCTTAGGAGTCTTCAATCCATTGATGTGGAAGAGAAGACCTCAAGAGATTGAGAGGTGCAAGCATCTGTAGGCTTCATCAAGCCTATTCCAATACTTTTCTTTGTCAACATAAAGAATTGGCTCTTTCTCTATCTCCATTGTAACTCTGAAGAGTATTTTCGAGCGTATATGCATCTCCATGTCCTCCTTACACTAGTGATACTTGAAAGGAGTGAGAAGGTCCATTCGAGGATCCATTTATAATGCAAAGGAGAGGATTGAGCTGTTGTAGTGAATGCAGAGAAGGAGACTAAGCTGCTTGTAGCTAATGCTGTGAAGAGGACTGATAAACCTATAAATCACACAATAAAATAGAAAAAATAAGGTCGACAGTCTGCAATTTTGGAATTTCCTTCACACCCAGCATAGTTGATCAAGAAATCTTGATCAAAAATTCCTTAACTTGGGATATTAAGTGGTAAATTCGTCGCTTCTAGTGTAGTACTGGAAGGAGCAATTTTTCTCTAATTTTATTTTGATCCAAGTATGGATCTATAGTAGGAGAAGTGCCTTGTCGTGCTGAGGCTTTGATACCAAATTAAATTGATAACATAGATCTCTGGATCAACACACAACTCACAAAATAAATCACACAATTTACTTAGTAATTGAAGAATGAAACAGTGCAAAAATGGCTTGCAACTGTGAATGCTTTCATTAATCAAAAGAAAATTGGATCATAATTACAATGAATTACAATGAATAAATAGCCACATGCAATTTGAATCCATGTGAGGAAATTTTAATTGATTGGAATCTACTTGACTGAATGGTTAACTGACCTTGTCTAAATCATTATCAGAGTTCATCGGAGCTCAAAATCCAAATTCAAGTGTCTAATTCAATGTTGAATAGTCTAACTAAATGAGGTAGGTGAGTAAATGTTCCTCACCTGCATGCAGCCATGCAATCCTAGCACTAAATGAATAGAACTAAGTGTAGGGAACTAGAACTGAAAGTAACTGGCTCCTAACTAAGCTTGACTAGTCACCACCTGAACTCAACTAATGGAGGTTGGTATTGACACTCCCGGTGGCTCCTAATTTGTAGGGATTGATCTAGGAGGATCCTAAATTGATGCATGCAAGTGAAATCAGTGGCAGTTGGCCTTAATTAATGTTCCCCACACTTTAGTAATTGGTGCATGTGCTCCAATTAGGCCAAGTGGACCCAATAGTTCTAGTGACTAAAACTAGACTGAAAGGACTCCCGAATTAGACATGAATCCTGATTTATACATAATGACCAAATTGGACAAGGGAGGATTAATAATCCTAACATAGAAATCATGAATCCCAAAGTCTTTTGACTTACTCTTAGACCAATGAAATGTCTCAATAGTCCTACATATGTCATAGAAAATGCTTTAATCAAAGCTGACTTGATGATTCTCAATCCAGCAACAGAGCTTCTAGAAATGAGTAATTCATCCGCATATAGGAAAATAAACAATAATGCACCCTCTTTCTGCTAAATTTAAACATTGCAGTCAGATTTGCATCTCTCAAATTTATGTGGCATGAGAAAGTCATACATCTTGTAATACCATGCCCTTGGGGCTTGATTGAGCCCATAGAGAGATTTCATCAATTTGCATACTAACGATGAAACTTCAATGTGCCACTCATGTCGTTTCATGTATATCTCATATTTCAGGTCACCATGGAGGAAGGAACTCTACACATCCATGTGATGTACCTCCTGCCTCTTTGAAGATGCAATTTCCAAGACTAGTTTGATGGAGTCCATTCTTGCTACTGGAGAAAATGTCTTATTGTATTCCAACCCATGGACTTGTGAGTATCCTTTTTCCACCAACCAAGACTTGTAATTGGTTGTTTCTCCATTGGATGCGAGATTATTCTTGTAGACCCATTTTCACTAGACTAACTTCCTCCTAGGTGACAAGCTCCCAAGTTTTGTTGTCCCATAAAATTCCTCATCCATTGTTGATTTCCATCTTGTATCATGACAAGCCTCTTTGAATGATTGATTATATGATCCCATCATCATGAAAAACCTATCGAGGAGAAGTGGATCTAAATGGGAGAGTGAAATATGTTCATTTTGATACTGGGACCTCATTCTTCTTATATCATCTAGATCCCCAACAACATCCCAAGTTGCTTTAATGAGATTTTGGTGCCATTTAGGCTTCTGAGTTGGAATAGGTGCTAGTTTTGGATCTAGATTCTCTCGGGGTGTAATCTCAATATCAAGATCATGACGCTCTTCTTCCTCATCTCATGAATATGGAACATTAGACAATAAATCTGTATCTACAAATGGAAATAAAGGAGATTTTATACCTTCATATGCTTCGAAGGATAGCTGAGATTGTATTGGATCTTAGTATGGAATAAAGTATGAGAATGCGCATGCTTTAGCGGCATATATTGCAACACCCTTCGCTATAATATTCCCAGTTGAGATATCTAAGATCTCCACTTAGTTAGGACCAAATACCACTCACTTTGGTGGGCGAGTATGTGTCATATGATATACAAATAACAAATTTTGTGCAAGAGAGGGCACATATAGCACTTTTTTGATGTCACATACCCCAAATTGTAAAAACATTTTATGTTTTAGGAGACATTATGTTTTAATTTTATTATAAAGTTTGTAATTATTGACCAAGTGGGGTCAAGGATAATTGCATTAATTTCTGAATATTTTATTAATTAATAAATAAAAGATGAGACAATAGCTTAAGGAGGCTCTTAAATGAGTGTTTACTGGTCACTTGGTGGAATACGTTGGGTTGAGAGTAGATTGACACTTAGAAGCATCCACAAACTACTTCTAGCTGTTGTAGGAGGAAACTTCCCTATTTTTGTGGTCATGTTCCCAAAGAAAGTGGAACAAGAGAAGGTGGCTCATTAAGTGAAAACTAACCCAAAATACCTAGGCATGTTGATAAAACTATGCATTGAATTTAACTGAGGATGCTCATTATTTACTTGTGAAATTTCTAAGTGAAATTGGTGCACAAGAAATTCGATGGAAGGGACAAGAAGAAGTTTTTGAGTGGAAAGTGTTGATTTATTGAACTAGTGTAGCTGTTTTGAGCTGAGTTCTTATTGCTACAAAAAAAAATATTACTGCTGATTACTATGCGGAGTTGTAGAGGTTTCTAAACCTATTCTCTCACCCAATGCTTTCAACCAGGTGGACTAGTAGACAGGCTTGGGGGTCCCAATATTTATAGCTTAACAGTCTTCTGGTGTTGGCTGGGAGGAACAAGCTCCTTAGGTTGTTGTCTCATCTGCTATACTACCAGGTTCTAAATGATATTTTTATTTCCTCTATGCAAGCATAGGAATAAGAACATATGAATTTAGGAATTGATATATTTATATGTTTGTTTCATGTGTTTACTAAAATTAGTTAGATAAATATTCTACTATTCAAAGATAGATAAATTATGGATTAGATATGTGTTAGAATGAATGCTTTAGGGTTAGTTTAAATTTACTAATGGATAAAAATACCTGACTATATTTTTCCACACCTTTAAGAAGGTAGTACTCTAGTATAGTAGGTGAAATTAAATTTGACGGTTAAATCAAATCAAGAAAAGTAGGAGTATGATTATTTACTTTCTAGTGTTAAATATCTATAGGAAAGTTCTGAATAAAGATTCTCTATTTCAAAAGTTTCCTTAGTTAGAATACATCTTTTTAAAAAATAAACAAAAACTATCATAAAGGAAGGTCTCTTAAAAATAGTACACAGTTTGTGTAACTATGTTCCTTTTTAACACAATAATAATTACTATCTATAAGCTTAATCTATTATAAATACATATAATTATTAAATATTACAGGAAACAGGAAACATAATAACATAAAAATGAGTAACTTATAAACAGTAAAATGAAATTATAGTAATCACTTAAGATTTGCAATTAACATCTAAGTAATTTTATTATTACTGTAAGTGAAACATTAGATATTAAATACATTATAGTAAAACAACAACAATGCAGAGTTTCCAAATTAAAATAAAATACAAACCCTAAATTAAGGATAACTATAAACAAGGCCTTGTTTTCTCTCTTCTTTCTAGAATAGGGCTTTTACAAATTTTCCCATATCCTTATCAATCAAAATTCTTCAGTATACAATTAAAATATCTATATTATAAATTCCCTATATTAAATAAAATTTTACACAGAAACAATATTAGACTGTTTATCAATTATATGCTAAAATAAAATTAAGAAAAGATAAATTAAATATTCCCAAACAAATTCACACAGTCGATCTCAGATTGTAGTAACAATCCCTTTTTCCTTTTACTATTTTCATAGCCCAATATTTATACTTACAGAAAAACTCATAACTAATTTTCATATTAAATTTCCACAGAATATCCTCATTCTAATAAAAATTAAAATAATGGACTTATACAGCAACGAAACTTTTCCATTTTCTTTTATCAATTCATTCATTAGAAACAGGTAATTTTAGCTACAAGGTATTTCAAAATTTCATTAATTTAAAACTTAAACAAACTAAAATATCCAACACAGAAAACCCTACAGTCCAAGTCTGTCATAGAATTCCTTCAAACAAAGCTCGGTGCCAAACTCTTGGCTTCCAAAACAGTAAATCTTTTAGATTTTAATAAAAAACTATAAGATTCCAACCCTATTTTAATCATAATTAAAATCCAACAAAACAGAGTTAAGACCAAATGGCCTTTACAAGTATTTCTTCAGAAAATCCTATGGCCACACAGCCTTTAAAACCATAGCATGACTCAAATGCAACTCCAGCAAGAGAACTTAAGTCTCCATGAGATAGTACTCTTCCAAACCCCCACACATCACCATATAAGTAACCTCAGGTATGGAACCGAGGCTTATCCGGTTGCTTGAGAAGCGTGGAACCCCTTTACCCGAAGTCTGCCAGCTCCTAGTCATGTGACTTCACCTGTAAAGAAGATTGGACATTTAGAATGGAGAAAAGTTATTTTCGTTGTTTAAAAGAAAACCTGGTAACAATAATAAAAATTAAGGCAATTGTAGATAGGGTGAAAATAGTTACCTAGAGAATTACCCTTCGTCGCACAGTATTCGTGTTGCAAAACAAACCCTATCAGAAAGAGGACTTCTTACCCTAGTAATTGAGCAGGAGAAATGCCAAGAACCTCGATGAGGTGAGAAAGTCACAGTAAAAGCTAAACCAAACCTCCCCACTGTTGGCAAAAAACCACCAGGTAAGTTGTGAGTTAGAAGCCGAGACCACACTACTATCAAGACAGAGTTTATATCTTGGTCGATACACAGAGGAAGACACTCATAGATCTAGAATTTAGCAGCAAAGGTCATCACTCGCAGAGGCAAAACAATGGCAACAATGGCCATGAGGTGATGATCCTGGCGGCATTTTCAACAGCAACGAAGGATAGGGTAAATAATGTGCGATTTTAGGGTTGGAATGGTTTTGTAGTAGGGTTCACCAATGCCCAAAAACCCTATCCACTAATGTGTAGCCACATGGATTCCACTAAGAAGAAAAGTGCTTGCGTGTGAATAGGGTTTTCTCTATACTCTCGGTTGGTCTCGGAATAAAACCTGCGATGCAAGCAAAACTTTTAAAAACAATTTTTTATACTAAGCTGAAATCATCATGTTATAAACATTGGCATTATCAAAATTTAAACCTTGTATTTATCATTATCTCCTATATGCATATGTTTATAACTATATCTAGAATTTAGGTTATTACTTGTTTAAAGTTAATATCATGGTGAAAGTTAATACAACGACCTATATAATTACCTTGGTAAAAGTAAATCATATTTTGCATTATTTTCTATAGTTTGTCATATTATATTGTAGTATGTGGGTTAGGATCTAATTCACCAACAATAGGAAAATTTTGCAAGTTATAATTATAGTAGGCTAAGAACGTAAGTTTCTATTTTGCTTATAGTCTCAAGCACATGTGCCTCTAAATAAATTATATAGGTAACATTATATCCTTATGCCTAGGATAGGATAAAAACATAGACCTCTAACATTTTGCAGATACACAACTAATTTAAGAATTGGAAAAGAAACAGATTGACAATACCTTATTTACACTCAGTGTTGAGTTAAATAATTATTTGGATTTCTAAGTCTTTATGCTTATAGATAAATAAATGAGAAGCAAATATACATGCAAACATTATGTCCTTAAATAAAAAATAAGAAGGTTAACCACTTAGAACTCAAACGTTGTGTAACAACTTAACAATTTCAATATTTGGAAAAGATACACGTTGACAATACCTTCTTGTTCTCAAAGCTGTAAACTAAACAAATATCCTAGCAGTTTACTTTTGCTAGTTGAGATAATTAATCTCGATCCTAAAACTGGGATACAAAACGTCTTACCTGTAATTAGACCTATACAAGAATAATCATTTCACTGCATTAGATTTAAAATCTAAGTAAGCCTAGGGCATGAACTGAAGTTCCTTCATTTTTAACAGAAAAACAAAATTTAGTACATAGTAAATAAACAGTTGTTTTTAGCTCATACTACTTTAGATCTTTACCTACTAAATCATTATTTCAATACTTAATTATGAATGCAGATAATGAAGAATGCAATTATTGAAATTACTAAATGATTTTGTTTAGTATCTAGGATAGACCTTAGTATGTTAACTGTTAGCAGTTAAGTGACTCTCTTAAGCGATGGTTTAAAACATTAATTGTCGCAAGATTTTTTTTTTAAATTTTTATGAAAATTTGGAGTATTACATGTGGTATCAGAGGACACGTTTAGACACTAGGCCTAAATGTGGCTCAACCTGTGTAGACAAACAGTAAATAAAATGCATGCATACTAATTATTAATTTTTTTTGAAATGTTATTACCATAAAATTTTTCTAAGCTAGAACTGCAGGTATAAAAAGACTGGAGGAATATGCATATGAAGACTCCCCATTAAATGAAAAAATCAATTCTAGAAGAGAACCGGTTAAGGAATAAATAACTAACAATTCTTCAGAATTATTACAAATTGTTAAAGAATTAAGAACTGAAATGGAAACAGTTAAAAAGAGAATGAAAGAATTCTAATAGCTCAAGAAGAGTTGAACTAGATACTGATGGAAAAATTTCAGAGTGAAGGAAAAGATAAATTGATAGGATCCAAAAGTACGTCCTACCAACATAAAAGTAAAAAGTCCAAACAGTCTAAAATTGAAAGTTGTTCATCCTCTAAAATTTTTGGTGACTCACACAGGAAGAATCACGAGTACTCTAGTGATAGCAGTGAGGATAATTACCATTCTAGGAAAATAAAATTTAATCCTTATGAGGGAATTTCAAGAGAATTTAAGAAGATTAAACCACCAACTTTCAATAGTGAAACTAAGAAAGGGGAGGAAGCCGAATCATGGCTATATGGAATGAAGAAGTATTTCCAAATCTATAATTACTCCAACCAGCTAAAAGAAAGAATGGCCATTTACAACTTAACTCAAAAGGCAGATATCTGGTGGCAGGCTTTAAAACGAGTAAAAGGTATTAAGGAAAATAACATTAAATAGTGTACCTTTAAAAAATACTTTAAAAAGAAGTTTTTGTCGGAACAGTATTATGAAGAGCAAGCTAAAGAATTCTATGAACTGAAATTGGTAACTATGAACATGAAGGAATTAAACAGTAAATTTTTAAGTTTACTACATTACGTGCCTTACATTGTGGATGAGAAGCCTAAGGTGCGATGGTTTCTAAGTTGTTTACCTTTTCACATTAAAGACATAATTGAATATGATAATCCAAAAACCCTTGAGGAGGCTACGCGAAAGGAAAATTTTTGCTATGAGAAAAACCAAAAAGGGAAAGCATACCACACTAGAAGGCTAAGAGTTCTAATAATTTTGAACATAAGAAGAAGGGTTTCATATATAACCACAATTTTAGGAAGAATAACACATGTAATTTTCATAATAAGAATTTTTAAGGAAATAAAGGTAACTCACAGTCAAACCCTAATGGCCCTAGAAATAAAGAACCTGCTAATAATCATAGCAACTATGTTAAGAATAATGAATGTAAAGAATCAGTAAAGTGTTGGGATTGTAATGGGCCTCATTGTGCATTAGTCTTCCCTAACAGAAAGAAGAATGTTAGTAACATTCAGACAGTACAAGAGGAGATGACTGTTGGTGACTTAGCAAAGGGAATTCCAAGGATCAACGCGGCGCTGGAAAACAGGCAGGCTGATTATCAAACTTCCATGGTGGAAGGACAAGGTAAACTGAATAGAATACCCATTTCTATCTTAATTAACCCAGGGTCTAGCCTGAGTTATGTTTCTCCTAATTTAGTAGAAAAATGCAATTTATCAGTAAAAAAATTTTCAAAGTCATGGTTAGTTCAACTAGCTACACGAGAAAAAAGAAAAGTAATTAGTTTTGTAAAAGACTATACTGTAATTATGAATCAGTTTGAAACTTCTATGAAACTAAATATACTTCCTTTAGGCTCTTATGATATGTTAATTGGTATGGACTGATTAGAACAACATAGAGTAGTTTTGAACTGTTTCGATAAAACTTTTACTTGCGTAAATAATGAAGGAGAAACAGTAACCATAACAGGAATTCCTAGGAAAACAACTATCAGACAAATCTCTGCCTTGCAATTAAAGATAGTTGTTCAGAAGGGTTATAAATCCTTTGTTGTAACTGTAATTGACGAAGAACATATTAATAATGAAGATAAACTAAAACTGGAAGATATTCCAATCCTGAGGGGATATTCAGATGTAGTTTTGGAAGAAATTCTTGGACTTCCTCCAAAAAGGGAGTCAGAATTCACTATTGAGTTGGTACCTGGTGCAGTGCCCAACTCAAAAGCCCCTTATCAGATGAATATATTGGAATTAAATAAATTAAAATCACAGTTAAAGGAAATTATTGATAAAAAGTATATAATACCAAGCCTGTCTCCTTGGGGAGCACCTATCGTTTTCGTTAAAAATAAGGACAATACTATACGCTTATGCATTGAATACCATCAACTTAATAAAATGACCATTAAAAATAGATACTCGTTTCCTCGCATAGATGATATGTTTGATTAGCTGCGTGGAGCAACTATATTTTCAAAGATTGATTTACAATCAGGTTATCACCAAGTCCGAATCAAAGATGAAGACATTTTTAAGACATCTTTTAGGACCAGATATGGTGACTATGACTTTTTTGTCATGCCATTTGGGCTCACTAATGCCCCAGATGTCTTCATGTGTTTAATGAATAATATATTGCATAAGTATCTTGATAAATTTGTAGTGGTATTCATTGAAGACATTCTAATTTATTCTAAGTATAAAGAAGAACACGAGGAACACTTAAAAATTGTTTTACAAGAGTTAAGAGAACATCAGCTTTATGCTAAATTTAGTAAGTACAATTTTTTTAAAGATAGAATACAATACTTGGGCCATGTAATAACTAAGGAGGGGATCTTAGTTGATCCAGAAAAGATAAAATCAATTGAATAATGGCCGGTCCCAAAGGATGTGACTAACATGCGATTATTCATGGGAATTACTGGTTACTATCAAAGATTCATTGAGGGGTTCTTAAGAATTCTAAATCCCATAACTTCTTTACAAAAGAAGGGAAAGAAATTCGAGTGGAATCAAAAGTGTGAAGAAATTTTTAAGAAATTAAAAACATTATTAACTACTGCACCAATTTTAAGAATTGCTGACCCTAATAAGGACTTTGTTGTATGCACTGACACATGCAACGATGGTCTAGGTGGGGTCTTATCTCAAGAAGGAAACGTAATTGAATACGAGTCTAGGAAGCTTAAAATTTATGAGAAAAAATACGCTACCTACAATTTAGAGTTGGTTGCCGTCATAGATGATTTGAATATGTGGCGCCATCACTTGATCGAAAGAAAATTTATGTTAATAATAGATAATAAGGGATTAAAATATCTGTTGGATCAACCAAATTTAAACGCAAGGCAAGCTAGGTGGCTAGCTGTCCTTAGTGAGTACGATTTCGAGATCCAAAATATTAAGGAAAAATAAAATAAGGTTGTTGATGCTCTAAGTAGAAATGTAAGACTCAATTTTGTAGTAGCAATCAACACTTATAAAACAGATTTAGAAGAACAAATAGAGGAAGGAGTAAAATTGGATGAAAATTATCAGAAATTACAAACTAAAGTGGCAGAAAATTTAACTGAAAGTTTAAGTACAGGGTATAGTCTAAATGAAAAAGGATTAATCATGTATAAAAATAGCCTGTATATACCTAATGTACCTAAAATTAAGCTGCTGATTTTAAATGAAATTCATAAGACTCCTTACTCAGGACATCCTGGTTATCAAAAGACTATAACCATGCTACAGAAAGATTAATTTTGGTCAAACATGAAGAATGAACTGGAAGAATACATTGCCAAGTGCTTTGAATGTCAACAGGTTAAGAATGAACACCAGCATCCAGTCGGTTTATGACATCCATTATCCATCCCTAGATGGAAATGGGAAATAATCAGTCTTGATTTTATTACAGGTCTACCTATAAATCAGAATCTGAATAATTCGATAATGGTAGTTGTTGATAAAATCAGTAAAACAGCTCATTTTATACCAATAAAAACCACTTACAAGGCTGCTAATATTGTTGATATATTCATGAAACAAATATTTCATTTACATGGGATACAGAAAGTTATAATTTCTGACAGAGACCCTAAGTTTATGGGAAATTTATAGAAGTCTTTATTTAAAGGCCTGAATACTAAAGTTAAATTTTAGTACATCTTTTCACCCTTAGATGGATGGAAAGACTGAAAGGGTGAATCAAGTATTGGAAGATATGCTGAGAATGTATGTTAGAGAACAGCCAGGTAAATGGGAGGATTACTTACACTTGGTAGAGTTTGCTTATAACAATCACTACCAAGCTTCAGCAAGATACAACCCATTTGAAATTATGTATGGAAGAAAGTGCAATACCCCCATCTCATGGAGTAACCCAGTTTATAGGTTAGTACTAGGACCTAAACTATTAAAAGAGATGGAGTTAATTGTAAAGAGGGTGCAAGGTAGTTTGAAGGTTGCACAAGAAAAACAGAAAATTCAAGCATATCTTAAATGAACTCAGAAAGAGTTCCAGGTTGGTGAACATGTTTTTATAAAGGTAAGGCCTAAAAATATTTCTTTGAAGTTAGGAAGTTGTGCTAAGTTGGCACCCTGATATTGTGTGTCTTTTGAAATACTGTTCAGAATGGGACAAGTGGCATATCAATTGGATTTACCGCCAAATTTAAAGGTTCATAATATATTTCAAATCTCTGTTTTAAAAAGATATGTACATGATGCTACTCATATCATAAATTGGGATGATGTGCACGTAGAAACCAAAGGAGATTTTCTGGTGGATCCGGATTGTATCCTCGACAAGAGGGAGATATTGCTTTGGAATCGCACCATTAAAGAGGTGAAGGTGCAATGGAAGCACCTTAGTCCAGAAGAAGCCACCTGGGAATTGGAGAGTCATATGCAGGCATCATATCCAATTCTGTTCTAGGGAAACTCTGAGGACGGTGAATAAAATAACATTGAGGACGATGGTATATTTAAGGGGGCGTGTATGTCACATACCCCAAATTGAAAAAACATTTTATGTTTTAGGAGACATTATGTTTTAATTTTATTATAAAGTTTGTAATTATTGACCAAGTAGGGTCAAGGATAATTGCATTAATTGATGAATATTTTATTTATTAATAAATAAAAGATAAGACAATAGCCTAAGGAGGATTTTAAATGAGTTTTTACTGGCCACTTGGTGGAATAGGATGGATTAAGAGAAGATTGACACTTAGCAGCATCCTCAAACTACTTCTAGCTGTTGCAGGAGGCAACTTCCCTATTTTTGTGGTCATGTTCCCCAAGAATGTGGAACAAGAGTAGGTGGCTCATTAAATGAAAAATAACCCAAAATACCTAGGCATGCTGATAAAAATACCCATTGAATTCAGTTTAGGATGCTCATTATTTATTTGTGAAATTTTTGAGTGAAATTGGTGCACAAGAAATTGGATTGAGGGGACAGGCGGAAGTTTTTGAGTGGAAAGTGCTGATTTACTGAACTAGTGTAGCTATTTTGAGTTGAGTTCTTTCTACTATAGGAATAAATATTACTACTTATTACTCTGTGGAGTTGCAAAGGTTTCTAAACATATTCGCTCAACCAGGTGGACCAGTAGATAGGCTTGGGGGTCCTAAGATTTGCAGCTCAGTAGTCTTCTGGAGATGGTTGGGAGGAATGGGCTCCTTAGTTTGTTGTCTCCTCTACTATACTACCAAGTTCTAAATGTTATTTTGATTTTCTCTATGGAATCATAGGAATAAGAACATATGAATTTAGGAATTAATATATTTATATGTCTGTTTCATCTGTTTATTAAAATTAGTTAGATAAATCTTCTACTGTTCAAAGATAGATAAATTATGGATTAGATATGTGTTCAAATGAATGATTTAGGGTTAGTTTAAATTTACTGATGGATAAAAATACCTAATTGTATTTTTCCACACCTTCAAGAAGGTACTGCTCTAGTACAGTACATGAAATTAAATTTGATGGTTAAATCAAATCAAGAAAAATAGGAGTATGATTATTTACTTTCTACTATTAAATCTCTATAGGAATGTTCAGAAGAAAGATTATGTATTTCAGAAGTTTCCTTAGTTAGAATACATGTGTTTAAAAAATAAACAAAAACTATCATAAAGGAAGGTCTCTTAAAAACAAGTACACAATTTGTGTAACTGTGTTCCCTTTTAATACAATAATAATTACTATCTATAAGCTCAATCTATTATAAATACATATAATTATTAAATATTACAGGAAACAAAAAAATAACATAAAAAGGAGTAACTTATAAACATTAAAATGAAATTATAGTAATCACATAGGATTTGCAATTAAAATCTAAGTAATTTTATTATTACCGTAAGTGAAACATTAGATATTAAATACATTATAGTAAAACAACCACAATGCAGAGTTTCCAAATTAAAATAAAATACAAACCCTAAATTAAGGATAACTCTAAACCTAGCCTTGTTTTCTTTCTTCTTTCCAAAATAGGGCTTTTATAGTTTTTCCCATATCCTTATTAATCAAAATTCTTTAGTATACAATTAAAATATCTATATTATAAATTCCCTATATTAAATAAAATTTTACACAAAAACAATATTAGACTATTTATCAATTATATGCTAAAATAAAATTAAGAAAAGATAAATTAAAAATTCCCAATCAAAATTACATAGTTGAGCTCGGATTGTAGTAACAATCCCTTTTTCCTTTTACTATTTTCATAAACCAATCTTTATACTAACAAAAAAAATTAGAACTAGTTTTCATATTAAATTTCCAGAGAATACCCTCATTTTAATAAAAATCAAAATTATGGACTTACACAGGAGAGAAAATTTTCCATTTTATTTTATCAATTCATTCATCAGATAGGTAATTTTAGCAGCAAGGTATTTCAAATTTTCATTAATTTAAAACTTAAACAAACTAAAATATCCAACACAGAAAACCCTATAGTCCAAGTCTGTCATAGACTTCCTTCAAACACATCTTGGTGCCAAACTCTTGGATTCCAACATAGTAAATATTTTAGAGTTTAATCAAAACACATAATATTTCAACCCTATTTTAAGCATAATTAAAATCCAACAAAACAAAGTTACAGCCAAATGGCCTTTACAAGTATCTCTTCAAAATAGCCTATGGCCACACGGCCTTTAAATGCATCTACGACAATAGAACTTAATTCTCGACAAGATAGTACTCTTCCAAACCCCCACACATCACCATAGAAAGAACCTCGGGAATGGAACCGAGGCTTACCCGGTTGCTTGAGAAACATGGAACCCCTTTTACTGAATTCTTTCAGCTCACAGTCGTGAGAATTCACCTATAAAGAAGACTCACATTTAGAATGGAGAAAATTTCATTTCGTATTTTAAAAGAAAACTTGGTAACAGTAATAAAAATTAAGGAAATTGTAGGTAGGGTGAAAATAGTTACCTGGAGAATTACCTTAGGCCGCACAGTATTCGTGTTGCATAGAAACCCTATTAGAAAGAGGACTTCTTACCCTAGAAAACGATCAGGAGAAATGCCAAGTACCTCGACGAGGTGAGAAAGTCACAGTAAAAGCTAAACCAAACCTCCCCACTATTAGCGAAAAACCACCAGGTAAGCTGTGAGTTAGAAACCGAGACCACACTGCTATCAAGATAGAGTTTATAGTTTGGTCGATACACGTAGGAAGACACGCATGGAGGTATACTTTGGAATCCAAGTCCATCACTCACAGAGGAAAAATAATGGCACCAATGGCCATGAGGCCATGAGCCTGGCGACATTTTTAACAGCAGCGAAGAATAGTGTAAATAATGCACAATTTTAGGGTTGGAATGGTTTTGTAGTAGGGTTTACCAACACCCAAAAACCATATCCAGTAATGTATAGCCACGTGGATTCCACTAAGAAGAAAATTGCTTAGGTCTAAATAGGGTTTTCTCTATAGTCTCGGTTGGTCTCGAAATAAAACCTGTGATGCAAGAAAAACTTAAAAACAAAAATTATGCTAAGCTGAAATAGTCATGTTATAAACATTGGCATTATAAAAATTTCAACCTTGTATTTATCATTATGTCCTATATGCATAGGTTTATAACTATATCTAGACTTTAGGTTATTACTTGTTTAAAGTTAATATCATTGTTAAAGTTAATACAATGGCCTATATAATTGCCATGGTAAAAGTAAATAAGATTTTTTATTATTTTCTATAGATTGTCATATTATACTGTAGTATGTGGGGTAGGATCTAATTCACAAACAATAGGACAATTTATAAGTTTTGCAAGTTGTAATTATAGTAGGCTAAGAACATAAGTTTCTATTTTTCTTATAGTCTCAAGCACATGTGCCTATAAATAAATTATATAGGTAACATTATATCATTATGCCTAGGATAGAATAAAAAAATAGACCTCTAACATTTTGCAGATACACAAATAATTTAAGAATTGGAAAAGAAACATATTGACAATACCTTCTTTACACTCAGCGTTGAGTTAAATAATTATTTGGATTTCTAAGTATTTATGCTTATAAATAAATAAGTGAGAAGCAAATATGCAGGCAAAAATTATGTCCTTAAATAAAAAATAATAAGGTTAACCACTTAGACCTCAAACGTTGTGTAACATCTTAACAATTTCAATATTTGGAAAAGATATAGGTTGACGATACCTTCTTTTTCTCAAAGTTGTAAACTAAACAAATATTCTAGTAGTTTACTTTTTCTAGTTGAGATAATTAATCTCGATCCTAAAACTGGGATACAAAATGTCTTACCTGTAATTAGTCCTGTACAAGAATCTACCTACAAATGGGATTTGTGAATCATCCCCCATATGAATTCTAGGTCCTCCTGAGAGATCTAGAGAGGTGAAGGATTCTTTGGAAGAAACCATGTGGTTGGGTTCTCCTGAATCAATCAGACAAGCCTTTGACCGAGAGAATATTGCTTCCAAGACATGGAAGCTCTCATGTTCTTCTATCTGTTGTCCAACTTCAAACTTCTTTGTTCTTTGTGGAAGGAAAATATTGTTCTGTTCAAGGATCTTTAACAGCTGATCAATGGTTTTCTTCATGCACTAACTCTCTGAATGATATACTCACATACAGTAGGAGCATTTAGATTTCTCAAATTTCTCATTCTTGTTCTTCTTGGAACCCGAGGCTCTATTAGAAGGGTTATGCTTCTCTTTTGACTTGGAATTAACAATTTTATTCTCCTTTCCTTTTTTATTCCCTTTATCTTTTGCATTTTGAGAGTCTTTATCTAAGAGGGCCTTATTCTTGGAGGCATTGAGCACTCCCATCTGAATCAATTTGTGTTCCTTCTAGATCAATGACTCTACAAATACATCTAGAGAAGGCATTTTTCAATTTGGGATCTTAAAAAGTGGAATGTAGATACAAAATATGAGAATTCTGAGCCAAGCTTTCTTAGATTTGATAGTACAAGCTTATCATCCTTCCTCTCTATCCCACATTTCTTTCATTGCAAGAATGGGGTTTTGCATTTCGAGAAGAACCGTTGAATTGTCTCAAAGTTGTTGGGATACATTGCAATGAGCTCATTCTCCAGAATATGTCCTCTAATCTCATCTTGTTTTCCAAACCAATATTAAAGCTTGTCCCATACTTCCTTCAGATTTCTAAGTCCCTCAAGGTGGAAGGACAATTCCTTCGAGATGTGGATGAACATGAAGCCGAAGGATTCATCTAGCCTAATTAGAAACTTTTATTTCTCAACATACTACTGGGGATTGACTTATCTTCCCATTTTCATCCTAAGCATGTGTTTATTGTGCTAGGATATTTGAATATCTTCCCTCCAATCAATGCAATTTAAGGGCGTAAGGATTCTAGGTGATAGAGAAACTGAATTCTCCATTTCACTTGAGCTGATCAAAAAATATTTGAGAACTACGTAGGTACCTACAAACATCATTGAAAAATAAAATTCGATTCACAAACATTTTTCATTTCAAACCTCTCCACCTCGACATGAGCACTTTTCTGAGTCCATCACACCTAGATGGACTTCTCTGGATAGAATCCAGAGGGAGCAATGCAATGATTCCGGGAATGATGTGGAACTTCAACTGCTTCTAGTGCAAGCATGGAGGTTTGTGAGGTTTGTTGTTGGCCTGAACATAGGCTCTAATACCATGTTAAATTTCATGAACCATAGATATCCAAGCCAAAATTAGAGCTAACTGAAAAAACGTATGCAGTGGAATTATCAAATCAATGTAAACTGAACAACGAATTCAAGATAGAAATTTCACATAAACCGAACAAGTATTGCTCAGATTATCATTACATCAATAGTCATTAATTAATCACTAATACAATGGTCATACAATAAATAGAATTCAAATAATATAAATAAGATTCGAATTCACCAACTCAAACTAACTGGTTAGCTAACTCAGTGTGGAAATAACAATAGTTGGATCTCATTAGTTTAACTCCCGACAACTAATTTAGTTCACAATCAGTTACTTGATGAGGTAGGTGGAAAGAAGGATCCACACCCCCTTACATCAATATTCATTAATTAATCACTAATACAATGGTCATACAATAAGTAGAATTCAAATATTGTAGATAAGATTTGATTTTACCAACTCAAACTAACTGGTTAGCTAACTCCATGTGGAAATAATCACAGTTGGATCTCACTAGTTTAACTCATGACACATAATTTAGCTCACAATCGGTTACCTGATGAGGTAGGTTGAAAAAAGGCTACACACTCCCTTAAATCATGGAAACTGGCACTACGATGATTGGCAGTGAACTAACTGGTGGTTATCGTAGCATAACTGATCATGATTGACTACCTACCAAAAAAAATTGGAGGATATTGCTGGTGGCACTCAAAGTGGGTTCCTATAATGTAGGGATTGAATCCTGAACTTATGTAATTAGGTGCAGTAAGTGGAAGATGAACCTTAGGTGTATCTATCATGCACTAGTGGGTGATGATGACCTTCTAAGATAGGAAAAATGAATCAAATGGATTGTGTGGGTAAAGGGAGGATTAATTAATCCTAACAAGAGGAGGATCAAATAGTGGGGCTAGACCCACATATCATGAGCCAAACACTTATACTAACCCATGCACAATGCGCTTCCATCCCTACTATGGTCTTATGCAGATAGATGGTATCCATACTAGGTATTCTACTTTGGTAAGTAATTGGTTAATAGTAGTCTTGTTCAACTTTTGTTTCCTTACTATACACATATATATATTTCTAATATTTCTAATTCTTTTAAAACTCGTATTTGGTACAAGTAGGGGAAATGGGGCAATGATTCTCCTTCACTAGTGATGTCTAGGATAGTCCATAGGCTTGTGCACCAAACACCTCTAATGTATGATATATTGTCACACCTCCAGTGGAAACAATTGTAACTGAAGTAACTATTTCAACATGTTAGTTTTTTAATACATATTAGCTTGTTTTCACATGTTAGCAAACTAATTTTACATGGTCTAATATTTAAAATTTTCTAAATTGTAGGTTTTAGATTTCCCACATGGGGAAATCATTTCTTAAAGTGATATCCCCTATGTGGGGAGATAAGTGCTACATAGCCCATAGGGCATGAGGATATGGTAGACTGTGCTCTAGATTTGTTGGAAGCATATTGTATATTGGTAAGTATTCAACATTGTTAGGTCTTTTAAACATGTTAGTTCATTGGTTAATGCATGTTTAGCTACGTTAGCATTTGGTGATTGTAGACATCACTTGCTATATTTAGAGAACATACTGCAATTACCTCTCCTCATAATCCAAATGTGTAGAATGATATTGTGTATACGATAGGATCCACTGCTCAAAAAGGTGTGGATGTCCTTTATAGAAAATGAATGAGAGAGCCATCTAGGAACAACCTAACAAGAGTCATTTATGTTTCATTTAGTGTCACACCCGTAATAGAACAAGTCATATGGAGGTAACTATTTCAACATTTGTACATAGCATAATCATGTAACTATATTTTTTTCATGCATTTTTAACTATTTCACCATTTGGTGATTATATCCAATAACAACAACAATGCCTGACCCCTACAGTCAATCCATGGTTGTTACAAAGTCTCCTCTTGTAGTGAGATGTACATTAATGACCAAGTAGTTTTATTCAATTTACATGCGCATGATAATAATTGTTGAATTAATTGAGATAAGATCTTTTATTTGCAGAGCACAATTATAGAAATGGCTTTCATGAGCTCATCATGGGCATCAATACCCTGATTGGATTTGGTTAGTGTTTGTCATAAATAATTTGGTATTAGTTTATTTTTTATGTTTGTTAATTCTAGGTTATTAGTGAAGTTATCTGATAAAAAAAATTGATCTTCGATTTACATAATCCTGAGATGCAGAGAAATCCTAGAGATATGGTGTAGAACAAAGTCGAGAAAACACATGTGAAATAATGATTTTTTTATGTGTCCTCATGGATATATGTACTTTGGAATACATGTACATCGTTGTAATTACGGACACATGCAATTTGAGAGGACCTTTAAGGAGCAACTAATTTTCCTTATTTTGTATTAGAAACAATGGGATACCAATGCATCATACAATTTACTGCATATTTTCTATTGAGTTTCCACTTTTTCTTGTGTTGATAATTTTACTCCTGTACTAAATGTTCAAACTTAGATTTCAAACAACAAATAAAACATGAGTATCCTTTAAATATATAAGATAAAATATGGATGAAAACGTCAAACCCTAGGTCATAGAATATTACTTTAACCTTAGGGATGAATATTGTTGTATATTTAACCATATACATGAAGGACCAATGGATTTTATTGCACTTTGTTTCAAGAATTCCTTACCATTGGACTTGATACTTTTCCATTGTTTCTAGCATTCTATATTAGGCACACTTCAAATGAATTTTAGAGATGCTCATGGTTATCAATTGATGAAAAATGATAGCATCGATCAAATGTGTATCATTTATTACACTTCCTCTTAGTTTGTGAATATGTCATAGGATTCCATCGATGATATGTATAGAATGTTTTACATGACAAATGTTGTTCAAATATATTTTGAATTAATTTGTTAAATTCAGTTTTTTACCATGGCCATCTCACTTGAAATTTTATTTTCCTTGCAACCATAATCCTAAGCAATGGGTATGACCCCTTGGAATTATCAGAAACCACACTTTTAAATTAGATATCCAATTAGTGTACATGTAATGAGTTCATTGAACTATTGAAAGATAAAATTAGTTTGCTCCATTAAGATAATGTTTCTATAACACAATGGTGGCATGTTAGATGTTCAACCCAATAAATGTAAGAGATGGAATATTGCTTAAAAGATCATTTGCAATGAGTGACTTAAGATGTAATTATATATTTCACTAACATGAGAAATTTCTCAATTTGTAGAAGAAATAAATCAACACAAGAAATAGTGGAAACTCAATAGAAAATATGCACTAAATTGTATGATGCATTGGTATCCTTGTTTCTAAAATAAATAAGGAAAATTAGTTGGCCCTTGAAGGTCCTCTTAATGTGCATGTGTTCTTTTAAGCAATATTTCATCTCTTACATTTATTGCGTTGAACATCTAACATGCCACCATTGTGTTATAGAAACATTATCTTAATGGAGCAAACTAATTTTATCTTTCAATAGTTCAATGAACTCATTACATGCACACTAATTGGATATCTAATTTAAAAGTGTGGTTTCTAATAATTCCAAGAGGTCATACCCATTGCTTAGGTTTATGGTTGCAAGGAAAATAAAATTTCAATTGAAATGGCCATGATAAAAAAACTGAATTTAACAAGTTAATTCAAAATATATTTGAACAACATTTGTCATGCAAAACATTCTATACATATCATCGATGGAAGCCTATGACATATTCACAAACTAAGAGTAAGTGTAATAAATGATACACATTTGATAATGCTATCGTTTTTCATTAATTGATAACTATGAGCATTTTTGAAGTTCATTTGAAGTGTGCCTAATCTAGAATGCTAAAAACAATGGAAAAGTATCAAGTCCAATGGTAAGGAATGCTTGAAACAAAGTGCAATAAATCCAGTGGGCCTTCATTTATATGGTTAAATATACAACAATATTCATCCCTAAGGTTGAAGTAATATTCGATGACCTAGCGTTTGACGTTTTCATCCATATTTTATCTTATATATTCAAAGTATATTCATGTTTTATTTGTTGTTTGAAATCTAAGTTTGAACATTTAGTACAGGAGTAAAATTGGCATACTTGAAGCCCTAAATGTACTACCAAGTGGCATACACGTGATACAAAAACCATTCGCATGATTCATTGCATAACATAACGAATACATGCTATGTATCATATGTTGGTTATAAAACTAGTTTTGGAGAAAAATTCAAGAAACATTTGTATCTTAAACAATGGAAAACATTTCCCATTCATTATGTGTGGCAAGTATTCTAGCAATCTAAGATTTATTTCAATTTTTGACATGGTAGTTGAAAATGGTTTATTTATTTTCCATATCAATGGGTTATGATTGATTTCATTAATCATCCTATTAAAAAGAATACATATGCTGCAAGAACATCTAAGAGAGTGATTAAACCTACTTTAGTTTCATAAGATTGTTGAGGCTATAAACCTTAGCCTTTCTAAACCTTAATTTGTTCCAATATATTGCTACCTAATAGCTTCTCATGAATTCACTTTCATAAAATTGTTAAAGGTCTAAACCATAGTTTGTAAGACTCTAGTTTGTTCCAATATATTTCTAAACAATAGCTTCTCATGAATTTGCTTACACAAAATGTTTGAAAGTATAAATCCTATCCTTACTCAACCCTATTTTTTAAGACCATATTTTTTATTTACGTCTTTCATATGTCCATTTTCCACTTGGCATAGTATAATTCAAGTTTTAGTGTACATATTTGATTTATTTAGGGTATTGAACTATGCCAACCATGCCACATGGAACTTCCTCATGCAACGACTTTCCACCAAAGATGTAGAACATGATTCGTTGTCATTGAAAACATTATCTTAGTGATGAAGCATTACTCCAAATATGTTGAAAGTGCTTAAAAAATGTGTAATTCCCCCAAAAGTCACTTTGCCATTATTTTAAAGTCCTTTTGCACAAAATTTCCCTCTTAGGAGGGGTGGATTCATGATAAAACAACCACATTAATCCCTTGAAGTGGAATTCTCATCATAAATTGTACTCCTAGTACTCATGCATAAAATGTGAAAAGGAACATATAAATTTAACTTACTATTCATGAACATGATCATTCTATCTAATGTTGGATAAGGATACTATAGTCATCACCTATGTCATGTGAATATGGAATCCCATCATCAAGCCATGAATCATTTCCATGGACCAACACATGCATCTCCAAAGGATAATCTACATGTTACATAAATTGTCCTTCTTTGATTCCATAGAATTCACCTAAAATACCCTCGATAAAAAAGGGCTTACAAGGTTCCTCTAACATAAATTTGCAAAAATATGACACCCTTCTTCACTGCCCTCTATCAAAAACCCACATAAAGTATGCCACAAAAATATATATATATAGAAACACAAAATTTTCTAATGATTTTGTTGTGCCATTAGATCATCAAGCAATGAAGAGGAATGATTTTGTTGTGCCATTAGATCATCAAGAAGTGAAGAGGAATGAATTATACAAACTGAAAAAATCAAATCTCACAGCATACGCAAAAGTATTGCTCAAGGAATTAGAGTATTATCATCATTAAAAAATCCAGTGTTACAATGGTGTTACATAAAGAGGAATTCGAATCATTAGGGATAAATTCAAATCCACCAACTAAGTCTAACTGTATCTGACTCTATGGCTAACTAAAGATTTCTAAATCACTATCGAAGTTCAATTGGCTAACTACAGATGTCTAATTCAATCAATCCATTAGTTATAATCAGTTAAACCGGTCTAACTACAATGGTAGGTAAGAAGTAGGTGAGAACTAGCGCCTTCCCACATGTAGCCATGCATAACTAGCGCTAACTGAACTGGAGGAGAAATAACTAAATGTAACTAAAGAATAAATAAGCTTAACTAGTTACCAAATCCAAACAACTGAAGGAGGTTGGTGCCGACACTCCAAGTGGCTGCTATAGGGATTGGTCTAGGAGGCACCTAAATTGATGCATGCAAGTGAAATCAGTTCCATTTAGCCTTTATCAGTGTTCCCCACACTCTGGTGACTAGTACATGTGGCCCTATTAGTCCAAGTGGATGCAAAGGTACTAGTGGACCCAATAATAATTAAATGAATTGTTGGGCCAAGAAAAGTGCACAAGGAAGAATCCACCGCGCAAGCGCAAGAGGAAAAGTCGGCGCGCGATGGAGGAAAAAGCATGTAGAAGAAGCTGCGAAGAGGATAGTTGCAACGAGGAAGGTAGATCCGATTTAGTGGAAGAGGTAGGCAGAAGAGTTAAAGAAGAATAGGTACAAATTGGTGGAAGACTATAGAAGGACAAATTGACAAAAGACCAAGGACATTTTTGTGGCTAGTTATGACATGTACAGACAGGTTGAAAGACGTTTCCGCAGCTAGTTAAGGCTGCGGTTAATAACATGCAAGAACTTTGCAACCAGTTTGTTCTGTCATTAATGTAATTGCAGATATTTTGTAAGCCACTTGAGTCTGTAATAACTGAGTAGTACTTAGTCGACCCTGCGTGGTCTTGAAAATACTATAAATAGAAGGAACTCACTTTGTATAAGGGTTAGATATGGTTAGGCTTTGCTATATTTTGTTAGCTTCAACATTGTTGACTCAGAAGTGGAGTCTAGAAGAAGTAGAAGGCTGTTGAGCCACGAATATTGCAGCTAGGTGCGCAGATCGCTAGTACAAGAGTCGATCCATGCTATGTGCAGAATAGTAGGATTAGATAGAAGAATAAACCAAAGAGCATGAGAGCAGGAAGATTGATTCATATAGACATATCTTAAGAATGGTCAGCAAGCCACACACTACAAGGTTCTATAAACATTTCTCATGCCAGATGAAGAGCAACTTGGTGGTTTTTCCTAGATGGGCTTCCACGTTATTTCCTGTGTCGAATGAATGAATGTTGTGGATATTGAATGTTATGTGAATGTTTGATTACTTTATATTGTTACATTTATTGTTGAATATATGTCGCAATATTACTAATCACTTAAGGAATGAATGAATGATAAGCAGTGTTGACATGTTATGTATGATTTTATGGTTAATCTGCTAAGTTATAATATAAGTCACACGCTGTTCATTATTTCCAAGGAAT
Source organism: Pseudotsuga menziesii (assembly GCA_001517045.1). Classification (NCBI taxonomy): domain Eukaryota; kingdom Viridiplantae; phylum Streptophyta; class Pinopsida; order Pinales; family Pinaceae; genus Pseudotsuga; species Pseudotsuga menziesii. Next base: position 573,825 of record LPNX010269419.1, on the reverse strand, counting down.
CAGTTGCGTCGCATAGTTGCACCAGTTGTTAAGTGGTTAAGGACAAGGTTGTGTTGTGAGTAGATTGTGGCACGTAGTTGCACCCCTGTCGCACAACAATATACTCCATTTTTAGTCGACGTTTTGATTCCGAATTGGGAAACATCATCAAGACAAGTAGTCAGTTGGATGGATTAGCTGCAGCTCTGGAGTAATAAATAAGATTTTGTTTCTAAGGTCACCAAAATTATTAATTAAAGTTGGTTGACTAATCCTAGGGTTAGGTAGAATATTAAAATTTTTAATTTTTTAATTATTAATAATTTAAAATTTCTTATTAATAATATTTTTAAATTTTCATAAATTTTTTTTTTTAAATTTTTAAATTTTTTTTTTCAATCAATTTATTGTTAATAAATTTACAAAGTTAAAAATATGGCTTTTATAAAAGGTTAAAGTTTAAAAAAAATTATATTAAAGCTTCAAAATTTTAAAAATTTTAAAATTATTATAGTTTCTGAAAAGAATTACAAAAATTATTTATTTAAAGTTTAAATATTAATTTTTATAATTAAAAATAATATTAATAAAGTTTTTATTATTAATATTAATATTAACAAAGTTTTTAATATTAATATTAATCAAGTTTTTATAAAAGAAAAGTTTTATAATTAAAGTTTATGAAATAAAGTTTTTATATTAGGGTTTTTTCATTTTAATAATAAGCTTTTTTATGTCCCCGTCGATATATATGAATCGCTCAAGGCGATTATTTGAAGTAATTTGTTGCAACTTTAACAAAATCATATCATTTTTGCTATAGTTTGTATTAAATATTTTTTGGGAATTATTTAAATATTGATTTATCTTACTTTTAATTGGTTTATATAGGTGACGTAGGCATGGGACTTTGTGCCCCAAGACCCGGCGACGGGCTAACGTCACCAGCATTAACTTAGTTTTTTTCTTGATCATACATATGTGTCTATTGCATGCACCTTTCCAAAGCTGATGCACGGATTAGTATTCAATGCAACATACTTGGTTAGGAAATCCGCATGATGGTAGCTCTGCAGGTTCATTTAATGCTTTCAGATTTCGCATGATGGTAGCTCTGTAGCTTCATTTATTCCCATCCTATCTTGATAGCACCTATTAGCTTAGTGTCATGTTCAAGGGGCATTTAATGGTACAAATTCTCGATCAGTGGCATTGTTGGTTAAGGTTTGTCACTCGGTTGCTCTCGTTCTCCCCAATTTCTATTTTTGCTGAAATGGTCGAATGGCGGGTATGTTCTTATACATATGTATATGTTGCATCAACTGAAATGGCTGAATGGCACCGGTAGTATTGATATAGAAGGGAAATTATTTGCACTAAATCAATGCCATTGGCATGCTCCGGCCGAACATATTGTGGACGGAAAACGATACAATCTCGCAACCCTTTTCTGATATCTGCTACACTAAGGACGGAAACAAACCAGTGATGTGTATAACGTATAACCGAGTGTCTTCATTAAATTATGGTTTTATTGCCCTAGTTCCATGTTCCATGGTAGCTTTAATAGACTAGCCATAGTAGTCTCCATTAAGAGTGAAAGCCCATATCTCTTTATACCTGTTGTGTAACAGCATCCTAATAACAAGAAGCTATATGCAGTTTAAAAAATAATAAGGCTTTCCTGATCTCCAACAATATGTTTCTCTCTCATTTATGAATTTAACAGAATAATAAAAAATAATCCAGTTCCTCAACCTCACCTCCCCAATCTCTATTTTTGCTGAAATGGTCGAATGGCGGGTATGTTCTTATACATATGTATATGTTGCATCAGCTGAAATGGCTGAATGGCACCGGTAGTATTGAGACAGAAGGGAAATTATTTGCACTGAATCAATGCCATTGGCATGTTCCGGCCAAGCATACTGTGGACGGAAAACGGTACAATCTTGCAACCCTTTTCTGATATCTACTACACTAAATTATCTTTAGCTGAAGTGCCGGTTTGTGTTGAAATAGTCATCCATTAGAAACCCATCTGGTGCATCAAGCAGAGGACGAAAAAATCACCCTTATAGTAATCATTTACAAGTTTGCCAGTCCTCACACTTTCCTAGCCTAGGTATACTCATAATAAATCTGGATTTTCAGTATCATTATTATGTATATGTGAATATTATATATGCTTACTCTTGTCCATTCATCGTTTTGGTCACCTCTACACCGTACAATGGGAAGGAATATAATAAGGCTCATTCGAAATTGAAATGGGTATTATGGATTTTCTTCCCTCAATTAATTTATTGCAGGAGGAGGGCATGAAATGAAATGGGTATTATGGATTTTATCCCCTCAATTAATTTATTGCAGAGCTATAATGGTATTATGGAGGATCGTGTCAACAACCGCATGGACAGTGGAGGTTGGAACTTGGATTTCATAAGAACTATCGTTTAAAGGTGTGTCGCTCAATTAATTCATTGCAGGGATGTAATGGTATTATGGAGGATCCTGTCAACAACGGCGTGGACAGTGGAGGTTGGATTTCATAAGAACTAAGTTCCAGATAATTCATGAAGTATTTCTCACGTTTATCTTTGATCTTTTGAGTTGATTTTTGAAGTAACTTCCAGGATTTTTTCATTTTTTACAAAGATGCATATATCTGATCTTTAGAGTTTTCAAAGATTGCAGAGGTTTTTCTGAAATTGGGTCCCGATGGTTTGAGTAATGGAAAATATTTTGAATAATGGCAACTTGTGCTATCCTGGATGAAATTTGGTATGAAAACTCTTCCATTTGGAAAAGATGAACATCAAATTATGTATTTGTGTGTTTAGTATGCAAATCTTGTCTTCGTAAGGGTTGTATGAAAACAAGTACTCTGAATTAGTCTTGCCACGTTTACCTTGTTGCAGAATGGTTTACCTTGTTGCAGAATGCTTCATTCTTGTATGCACATAAAATATTGACAGGCTTTGTTGTGGGAGTCATATCATGCACAGTAAATCCACCACTTCCCACGTGCCCTTCCTTTCTCAGCTTTTTTGATAAGATGGCTACTATAGAGAAGATCTTGAGAATCTAATGTTCTTCATGTGTTGTGGTAAATTCAGGTACCAGTATATATATAGCTGAGATAGCTCCGAAGCACTTGTGGGGTTCTCTTGGTACAGTCAATCAGGTGAAGTTCTTATTCGTAGCTGTTTCACCTCGGAAATATAACTTCATCATGATTTTGGAAGGAGCTGTATCAAAACATGGTTGAAAGTGACTTGTAAAGCCTAAAGAAACCTTAGTTATGACTCATGAAAGTTTCTACAGTTTGGCACAACTTTCAGTTACTGTTAGTATAATGATGGCATATCTATTTGGGTTATTTGTTTCATGGAGACTTCTCACAATTCCAGGTATGTAATCAGTAAGAGGGTTTTACAACCGTATAGAATTTATAGTCTCTTTCTATAAAGATTAAAATTGACTGTTCTTGGGTGGTGATGCAGGAGTAGTTCCCTGTGCTCTGTTGATTATTGGTCTTTTCTTCATCCCAGAATCTCCAAGATGGATGGTGAACTTTTGGAAAGCTTAAGTTCTTTAAATAAATGGTTTAAATTATACGAGTTAGAGAAATATCATTTGCCATGTTTTGTGAGAGGAAAATCAGATTTTAAATCTTCGTTACATGCTTTGCGCATTGGCGCGGATGCTGATATTTCAGTTGAAGAATCTGAAATTAAGGTGCAGAAACTTTGGTTCTTAATCTTTGGCATCCGTTTGTTCATGCAAATCCACATTCTTTTAGACACTCATACCTTCGCAAAACCCCTAGTTGCTGTCGCCATGAATTAATCATAGACCAAACCTCGTCCGATGGAAGCAGGCATGGAAGTTCAATTTTCTTGTGGCTGTCAATAAAAATGGATGGTTTCAAGTTTTTAGTGCCTATCATTTGACGGTTTAAGCAATTTTGTTGACTGTCAATTTATTTACAGTAAGTAAATTATAAAATTTTAAAGAATTGTTTTTTAAATATTCTTTTTGGAAAAATATGAAGTCTCACAGTTGAAGACAAATAATACAATTATAAACACACAATATAAATAAATACAATACACATAAAAGAAAATAAAGAGCTGACCCAACACAATGGCTAATAATTGTTGGCTAAGTTTTAGTAGTTTATATAGTAGTTTATATAGGTATTAAAAATTTTGACGGGATATCTAAATTTATAAATGTAAAATATATGTTTTAAATATTTTTTTACCTATCAATATTGACGGGTTCATAAAAAACTTATATGTCAAATACCTGTAAAAATGAGAAAAACTTTTTGTGAAACGTCAAATTCCAGGCGTGATGGAAGCTCCAAACACCTTCGGCCACAGGTGCATAGCAGCAAACTGACAAACCATTATTGCAGAAAGCACAGTACGAAATATGGCCAGGTAAAACCCCTAAATACCAGTAAGTAAATCTTTGTGATGTTATAAATACATTTATAACTAAATATTTGTGGCTGTCATTATATTATATTTTATTAATGTTGATATCAATGTTTTATTCAATTTTTTAATTTTTTTAAAAGAGGCTGATTATATTTTTTTTCAATAATGATTTATAGTCATTTAACTTATAGCTAAAACATTGAAACATAGTTTTTTAAAAGACGTTGAACATAGTTTTTTTCAATGATGATTTATAGTCGTTTAACTTATAGCTAAAAACATTGAAACAGTGATAAACCACAAATTAAGTGTTTCTAAAGGTTCTTTATCCATATTTTACTATTGAGAGATAATTTCCATATCTCTACTAAACACTTATAGGTGTAATTAATTCTGAACTGACAGTTGCAGGGTAGTACTAAATAATTTTATGATCAGAAAACACAGTATTGGCCTTGGTATAACACAAATCCAAATACAAGGTGGGGAAATCTATTAACAAAACTCAAGGAAGCAACACATTAACAGACTCTGTGATGGCTAGTTTCATGATGAAGGGAGTTATTTGTATGAGAGATTGAGTTGTTATCCATTGCATTAAACAATGGAAACATAAGTTAAGCAGTCCTTAAGCGATCTACACGTCAAGATCACGTGAATACGAGATGACTGACAGATGGATCGATGAGTCTTAATCGATTAGTAACCTGTAGCTAGTAAACAAAATAGTAAGGCAACTTTTGTCAGTTATTTTTTTGGCATTGAAGGAGATTTGCCATTCCTCTAAAATGTTGGTGTCTGCCATTTACTGATTACCGACTCTCATTTTCCATGAACTGATTATGTAATATGTAATGGGCAAAGGAAGTATCATTTGATTTTAGTGGAAGACTGGACTAGGACATGACACTCAGAATCAGATGCATGAAGAAACTGTAGGAGGCAAATACTCCTTAGTTTTGGTGAGCTCATATTTTTGAGAAAAAATCTAAACAATAATGACTATTGTTTCTTCGGTTGAATTCATAAGATCCTTGTTTTCAATTTACATGTTCACCAGGTGGGACATCATATTATTGAAGTATATGACTGTGTGATCACTGGTTATATATATATCGACTTTCTTACTGGGTACACGTTGATATAATCTTTTGCTTCACTGGAATTGGTAGTGTTTATATAATTAAAACTAAGAAAACATAGAATTGATATGATTGTTTGTCTCATCTAATTCTGGAAATACGGGGTAAAACTGAATTTGGAATTTGGTCTAATTAACCAGTTTGGTCTTATAACAAACTTGTTTTTATGAATAATATATCTTCCCAACCAAGTCATATTACCATGCCATATTGGGAGACAAGCCGTATTGGTAAAATTGAATTTGGAAGTTGCTCCAATTAACCAGATTGGTCTTATAACAAACTCATTTTTATGAATAATATATCTCCCCAAACCAAGTCATATTACCTTGCCATATTGGGAGCCAAGTCGTATTGGAGCCCAAGCGGGGGATTGAGTTTCCGTTGAATACCGGTAAGGTAGTCCAATTGCATAGATACGTTGGCCTTGTCCTAAGAAACAACAACAATTTCATATAGACTAAATACATAAACTAGATTACTCACTTCACGGCAATTGGTAGTGTTTTTTAATGAGTGAACTAGATTACTCACTTCACAAATTGGTAGTGTTTTTTAATGAGTGACAGGATTAATGCCCTTGGATTAGTCCTCAAATGGATACAATGCTTTTAAGTTTGTTGTTTTCCCATAGTTTTCTGATTTTTCTGTAATGTTTATTTCTTATTTCTTTAGCTGTCCAAGATACCCTATTCATGTTTGCGGAGATTTTATTTTTTTTAACACATTAGGTCCAAGTATCCAATTCTAGGCTGGCATAGGTTTGTCCGTGGACTTCTAAGCAGATTTTAGTGTGTTGGGAGCTCTATCAATCAAACGCTGACGCTAAGGACACTACTATTGTTTAGTGTGTTGCTTCTACCCCAGACACTACTAATGATTAATTAGCAGTCTGCAAGGTGGATATGGTTTACCTTGGTGGATATGGTTTACCTTGGACTATGACATCTATGTGCAACAATTTAGCATGCTGGCCTAAATTATTAGCTTTGATTATTTAGTATAAAAACTTACTTCTTTAAAGTGTCCTAGTTGATATCTTTAGCTTTGATTATTTAGTATAAAAACTTACTTCTTTAAAGTGTCCTAATTGATCTCTTGCTGAGCCAACAAATCACTGCCATTGGACCCTGGCAATGCGTGAACTATATAAAAAGTGACAGAGTAAAATGGACACAGAAAAGGAACCCATTGTTTACACATGCAGGTAAAGAAACAAGTTAGTGCTATATATAAGGGACAATTGTCTTGAAAAAAATGGTTAAAGCAGTCAAATAAACTCCAAAGTGGGCAAGACGCTACAAAATGAGTGAAAGGATGGCGAGAATTTTGCCGAAGCTTGAGGAAAGATATAAATAAGCGACCAAATCGGGAAAGAACACTTTAAAACGAGTTGAGATTGATGCAGGATTCAACAAAAACAAACACTCCATAGCTTGGGCGAAAATGGCTTAATGCTGGAACAAGTTTCAGGAATTTAACGCGTCAAGAAGAAAATAGACATAGTAGAGCCAGACCGACCGAATACACTACAACCCTGTAAGGAAATTGATCGCCAAGCTCAGCATTCTCTCCAACAGAAATCAGTTTGCCAACCAGGCCTCTACATTAATATATACTAGTGACAGGTAAAGGTAGTTACCACATCATAGTCCATTTGCTATGGCTAGTTGTCCATGCAGTCTGCCACCTGTTGTGAAGATCCCTAATTAGCCTTTTACAACAAATACATTATTATGTATATTATTTGATAGCTGGCTGTATTAAAGGTGCTGCCATAATTTTTGGAAATGGCTGTTGTATAGGTTATTTTTGTCACTAATTTTGAGCAAAATGTAGATGAATTGTAAAAGTATGAAATATGGGTTTTTTTAGAACATGCTTAGTTAGGCAACATATGTATAAGTTTCTATAAATGAGTAACATTTTGTGTGTCACATGTGGTTATTTGAGACTGATTTTTCCAGATTTCGTGAATCACCAATCTGGGTTTGAGAGCATTTGATTTTTGTAGTTCCCTATCTTTTGCATCTATTGAAGATTTATTTTATTTTTAGTTCTATGCTTAACAGATTTCTTTGGTTAGTTGATGGAATATTTTGATTCTCCTTTGGTTTTAGATCAAAGAGATGTATTACATCTTCTATATTTTCTAAAACATAGATGAAGAGAGGGGTTTCAACTTTGTGAGTTTGATTGTATACATTTTGTAAAGAAATCCTGTGGAATGGATTTTTTCCTATATGTTATAAATATTCTTTATCATTTTTTCTTGAGTGGTGTTCGTTGTAATTCCATTTACTATTTATGCTTATGTAAATGAATCATTTTTTCTTGAGTGGTATTCTTTGTAAATCCATTTACTATTTTTGCTTATGTAAATGAATGTAAGACTGTTGTAATCATGGAATCACTAGCTAGTATATTCTATAAATAGTGAAATGCTCAGTGTTTATAGCCTATTACCAGTTTTCATTTACATATGATAATTCATGGGTAGAAAGTGTTTCTATTCAATGAATTTTATGTCTATTTTTTGTGGTGGTGAAGCAGTTTGTGAAACCATTTCCTGTAAGTGTGTCTTCCTTTTTCCTTTCACCTACCATTATTAAATATTAATTAGTATTTGAAAATGTAAATTTTTCATGCCTTTATAAAAGCCATGTAATCTAACCAGATATTCTTTTACCAGCTTCTAAAATGATTTACCTTAAGCAAATTGTCCCTCCCCACCTAAAATAGCCAAATTTCCTTTTTCCTCAAATAATTATGAATACCATTTAGCTTTAAGAAGCAAAACATTGCATTTACATTCATGCCATGATGGGCCTTGCCTCACAGCCCCAAGGGAATTAAAGAAAGAAACAAATTCACACAATTGTTTGCTCCTTTTGCCAACAAAACACAAAATTAATTAGTAGTTTTCAAATTAATTACTACCTTAAAAAAGGAATGTAATGATAGCCTTCTCTTGAAAAATCAATTTAAATGTTTGTAATGTTGGTGAAAATGAGTGTTAAAAGGTATTGTGAATGTTAAAAGTGAAGAGATTTGGGTAATTATTTATAAAGTTAATGAGAGTTATATGTAACATTATAAAAAATAAAAATAAAAAATATTATTTTGATAAGTGAATTGGAAATTTTAATAAGATTTATTATTGATTTTTTAAAATATATTTATTGTCTTGATTTTATGCGAAATTTAAAAAAAAATTGTATATTTATTTTGATGTTAAACTTAATACATTATTTAAATTATTTAAATTTTTATGTACATTAAGTGTGTTTATTTTATTTTTTATATTTGGGACAATTTAATATTTTATATATAATTTATAGGTGATCCAAAATTCTTAATGGACCTATGGAATGGAAACGTCATATTTTGAATATGACACTTCCTATAATGAACACAAATTTTACCTAGAAAGATTGTATATGGAGTGGTGTCCTCACTCATTGCATTTATTTTGCCTTTCTACCCTTCCTTTAGAGGATAAGTTAGTTTTCAAGCCCAAATGTGCAACTCCGAGAGAGAGGTGGGTACACTTTTAGAAGGAGAAGTTGGTTTCCTACTCTGATACTGGAGGAATTAACTTAACCACCCAACAAACATCAGCAATTTATCATCTAGCCAATAAAAAATGGTTCATCCCCACTTTGTGTTTAGGCTTGTCTTTATGCCCTTCATGGCCTATTTGAGATGTAGTACTCGTTCTGGCATAGCTGGTAAAGCTCATCCTCACTTTGGATCCATTGAAATAGAACTTGAGTCTAGAGTCTTCTAAGTAGTCAAATCTCTACAATCATCAAAAGGATGCCTACGTAGGAAATAACAACAATTATTCTATTTTTATTGAGTTTTAAGTAGGCTATAACAAAATTTAATCTATTTTTATTGAGTTTCAGTTTTTTGCATACACAATTGCAAACCACTAGCTATCACAAATGCTATCACAAAATCGAAGAAAACTAAGCCAAAGAGTCTTTTATTGGGCCTAAGCTTAAAGAGCCCAATAGATCAGTTTGTATAGATACCTCTAGTTCTGTAAGATTACAACATTCCCCTCAATTCATGATTCATGATTGCAGAGTTAAGTTTAATATGTGAAAAGTCTTGGCAATGTACTACCTTCTTGTGGATAAACTAGTTTGGCTCTTGTGGTTAAACTAAATTGGCATTTTACTACCTTCTTGTGGTTAAACTAGATGAGGAAAGCCTATAATTGCATATGTAAAACTTACATGTTGTGGTCAATAACATATATAATTAACATTGTACAAACACAATTCTTTTAATGATATTAGTATTGGTGTACTGTTGAAGTTTGATAAAGTAAAACTCAAAAGTAGGTAATCGACTTGAACTTTATCAAAGTTGCAGGCTATTATAAACTCTACAACATCTATGCATTCTAAACTATGAAGTTTACATCAGTTACATCACTTATACACATATTTTAATTCTATGTTTATAAAAAAATTAAATATGTACTAAGAATGCATTTATAAACTCTACATCATTTATGGATTAAAAACTATGAAGTGAACATCACTTATAGGCATATTCGAATTCTATTTTTAAAATTTATAATAAAAAAATAGTACTGTAGAATGAAAGCAAAACATGATGAATAAATATCAACACACTTTGTCATATAAGTAGGAAGAAAGCAAAACATATTTCCATTGTAATTTAATTTCACTTAAGATTTGATAAACAAAGAAACTAGTGTTATTTGCCAAATACCGAAATAGGTAAATAATCAATCCGAGCCAAGATTAATTACTAGTCTCAATTAAATTTAATCTGTTATAGATTTAATCCACACATCAGACAATGGTGAAGAATTTATCATCATTTATTGCATTTTATGTTTCTTCCATATTTTCAAGGGAGCTAAGTCTCACCAACCCAATTGGAAATCGATGGTCCTTTGAGTGGAAACGATGTCCTCAGATGAGTTAGTCATGGGTACGTACCACTCAAAATAGGTTGAGATACCAATGGAACCCTTTTTCTTTCTTTGCAAGTATGTTCAAAGAGATCAAAGAAAAAGTATGGTATTTTAAACGAGTCTTTAAAGTCCCAATAACATGAGTGGTCTTTGGAACAATAAAACAAAGCATGGGATATATAACTGCAACTTCTATCGGTAAAGCTCTACCATTGTTGCATGAGATAATAGAAAATGATGACCAACGATGTATGGTTCCACCGTAGAGTTTCCATCACTATAGTTTCCCATGAAGCCAAAGGGATAAGAAAATATGCTAAGAGGCCAGTAACCGAAATCATAATCAAAACTGGTCAATGCATTGGCTTTGTTAAAAGTTGTATAAACCCATAAACCTAGAACTACTATGGGAGATTTAGTACTACAATGTCAAAACCTAATATTTCACAAGGTTCTTGTGCATCGTTTAAATATTCAAACATTGTATTAGGATATAACCCAATACCTCTCAACAACAAAAAGGGATGGAAGTAGAAAAAATCCATTGCAACATAATTCAAGTTAGTCAATGGTTTAGAACATAAAATTTCGATTAAGAATAAGATCAGAAACATAACTGATATAGAGAAAAAAATGGTAATGTGGATGAGAAGAATGAGAGCAGAATATGTGTTTTTGTGGAGGGAACAAATTTGATGGCTGAAATGGAAAGTGGCAATGTTATACCCATGGCATATTTGTTGAAGGTTGTTTTACATGTATAGGTGTTTATCCATGGGTGTAGTGAACATAATTGTTTAAATATGTCACGCCATTTGTTTCAGTTTTTCAATTATCCTTGTCATTGATTAAACACCCATAAAAATTCATAGTTTCATGGAAGACATTCCTATCATGGTAACAAATTAAAAAAAAATCAACTTAACTACAAAATCATTCCAATTGGATTACAAACAAAACCATATTTAAAAAAAAATTGAATGCAACAATGTATAAGGTAACATCCATTATAACATCTAAATTTCTTTTCAGCTACTCTTGTATTAAATATAATCCAAACCTGTATTCCAAAGAGCTACTCTTGTATTAAATATAATCTGAAGAGCTACTCTTGTATTAAATATAATCCGAACTCATATTCTAAAGATAAGATAAATGTCTAATATTTTGTGAAAAAATATTTTTGGAAAAGAAACTTTCTACATTAAACATTTTCTAGAATTTAAAGTAGTTTGCACAAAATGGGGTTTACATGTTAAAACCCATAAAATATTATTTGAAAGAAAAAAAGTGAAATTCAATTATAAGTTATACCACTACCTACACAACAATTATATTAATTTTCTTCAAATACATTATAGAAGAATATCAAGACTGGAGGAAACTAGGATAAACCTTTAGATTAAAGGAGTTAAGGACTGGATAGTTGAGACTTAATTAAATATCCCTTATATTTCCTAGTCCAAAAGTAGGGAAACTTTTCAGGCTTTTTTTGGTTGCTTTCCAAAATATTACATTTGGCAAATCACAAAGTTTATCTAGTACATCATTTAAAATAATTGAGTGTTCATGCCATAATAAAATAAATCCATGAGCAGAGAAGAAATAAACAATCAAGCACATTTGCATTTGATTCACCTCAATGGATGATCAAGCACATTTCCATTTGATTCATCTCCAGTTCCTATATTCTCTGATTATATAGAAGACAAACTTGCGACCAACTACACAGTAACACACATAATAAATTTAGGATTCCTTCACGAGTTTTGAACCAAATATACAGCAAAAGCCTAAATCATCATGCACCAATCATACAGATGATGGGTTATCATCTTCTTTAACATGTGATTTCTCTACATGAAATTTCCCATACAGATGGTGATTGGCATCTAAGTTTTGTCTAATAAAAATATGACTCCAGGTAGCTATTTGTAAGATTGGTCCTATAATAATATGATTCAGGGACTAATAGAATTAGGAGTCCTTATAGAATAGAGCTAGAGAAAGAACCATGATGAGATATCCATTCATAATAACTCAACTTTTGTTATGCTCCAAAATACCATATTGAATTATCATATTTTGAAACTGTCTCTGGGACTGCATAATCAACCGAAATATTATTATATGGGGAGACAAATTTCATGTCTCTGTTCATTTCCTAGCACTGATGTATAAAATCTTGATCATAGACCCTACTTTGATCAAGGTTTAAGCCCTCTCTCATTACCAGCGGCATGTTTAAACCAAAATCATTGCTATTGTTTCCAGCAACAACTCCTTGCCCAAAGAAGTTATTATCAGGTGTAATTTTTAAAATATCCCCACCCTGTGAAGTAGGGTGCATGTTCACTTCAAGCTGATTGTGATTATTCATCATCTTCAGGTTCCCAAGTGTTGTTGTCTTATTCTGATGCAACCTTCCATCACATAAAGCAAGTAATTCAAGTAATTCATTGATAGGTTGCTGATTACTAGTTGGAATTGTCGAACTTGTGGTGCTAAGAGGATTAAGATTCACATTACCATTGGATGTCATTTGTCCTTCCTTCTTAGATGGAAAAATACTTACCTTCCCTTGAACTTGTAGCTGGTTAGATTTCCCAGTAGACATACAAAACAAGGATTTACTCTCTTGAGGTTCTGGTCTCCAAAATCCCATGCCTTGCAAATCTGTTCTATATGCAGAAGTAGACTGATGCATAATGATCTTCCTCGATCTGATCCACGATGGGAAGGCCCGTGGTAAGCTCTTAAGTATGGCTGCTTATTGATTAAGTCTCTATATATATTTTGGATTTTCTTGACGGGGTTAATAATATTAATCTAACAAGTTTATAGTAAGAATTCATTTAAAATAATGAATAAAATCAATGTTAAAAACTGGACAGAATAAGGATCAAACACAGAAACCCTCGTCTACCATTTCAAATATATGCATTGGCTGCATGCAAATTCGTGGAAGCATGAATAAAATGCTAGCAAAGAGATGCTTATAAATAGCCACATGGCCACTGCAAGAGTAAAACTCCGTGAACCAATGCATTTTAATACTAAATTTAAATGATGCTATAATTTTTTTTATCATGCGGACGGAATTTTTGAAGCAATGTTCATTTTATTTTGCAGAAACTAATACCATAGTGTGTCAAAATATCGTATCATGGAACAGGATGATACTGTTTCAAAATTTGCAAGATTGTTGGAGATATCCACCACCATAAATTGATCATTATTGCCAGAAATTATCACATTATATTGTTTTATTCTACCCCTATTTCAAGGACATTATTCAAACATGGAAGAGAAGAATGTTGTCACTACATCATTGAATCGAGCATTGATTGCTCAAAGCTCCAAACTTGCTACCAGCCTGCTTCATGTGCCACAGATTACCAAAAATTAATAGAACACAATCGCTGATTGCGAACCAAGCATCGTGAAACATTGAAAGATTTCAGTTGCCATGACTTACCAGATCTCAGTTAAACTTCTTCTAACAGATTACAAAGAAATGTTCACTCCATCCACCATATTGAAAGAGGGAAATAGTTGAAGTCTTCATTTCATACAAAGACTGTCCACCACGTCAACAGAGAATACATACTTAAAGTTTTATTTTGATTTTGTTTCATTTGATTTTTCATCTTAGTCATTATTTTTAGGTTTCTTAAATAAATTATTTGTTTTGTAGAGTTCTAAAAGAAGGATCTAGATTCTCATCACCACAGAATTCTAGTTTCAAGAGAAAGTAAAGGAATACATTCAAATATCATCAACAAAAAAGAGGGACTAAGACCTAGTTCATCTCATCTAAAATACAAAGCAAATGATAAAACCTAGTTCATTTCACTGAAAATGTAGAGCAACGGACATAGACACGGTTCATTTGGCTTAATATAAATGATTATATTTTCTTCTAAATGTTTAAATATCGTTCAATTTACACTTTGCAAGAAAGAAGAGAAAAACAATCATTCTCTTAAGTAACATAGGGTTGACAAGTAAATTAGATGTGTTTACTAGAAGTTTTATGTAACTTAAACTAAATTTGTTTACGAGAAATTATACTCATATAACTTCTTTCATGAAGTATATAGTGCATGGTTAGGATACTTAATGGGGTAGTCTGAGAGGTTTAAGGCCTCTCTTGTAATCTCCCCATTATTGATAAATGAGATTCAATACTTTGCCTCCATGGATGTTTCCCCTTATGGGGTTTTACCACATTAAATACTGTTTGTAAATGGTGTTTTTTTGTGTAATATGTCTATGATATTTTTTCAAGTGGTATCAGATCCTGTTAGAGAGAGACATTAGAGAGAAGGTTAGGGATGAGAGAAAGCAAAAGAGCGCTCTATGAGTGTGGAGAGAGCTGCTAACAGTTGAGCCAGAAAGAAGAGTTGGATCGCGAGCCTGTGGATATCGTGAAGAGGAAACCACTGCTGAAAAAATAAGACCATTGGTGTTTCCTATGCACTATGGAATGCTTCATGATCGTGGAGAACTAGCCACTCCTCAAAGTGGAGATGTTAGTCGCTGTCTACATAAGCATGTGGTGAAGAGAGCCGACGTGTGAGGAACCGTTGTTGTCATTTGCTGCTATCAGAGGACCGTAGATCATGGTGATCATATGGAGAGTGAAGAATGATCTATGTTCACCATGGTGAAGAGGGTTGTGTGAGAGAGCATGAAAAGAACTCCAATTACTAGATGAGAGCCTCTAGTAGAACGAGATGGTGAAGTCATCCGTTGGTTGTTGCAGTTTTTGTTGGAGCGGGGTGAAGAGTGTGAAGAGAATTGATGCATATATCAAGAGTATTCCCATATCCTTGAAGTGAGTCGCAAGTGCATATAGTAGTGGCTTCCCATAGTCGTAAAGATAGCTGACTTGTTGGATGTTGTAAAGAGAAAATTCCATTGCTAAAGAAAGGAGCGTGTGACAGGTCATTGCTACTGAAATGTGGAGATAAATCATGGAGAGTGTGACTCAATTTATATTGGACCATCCGTGATCCTTTATTCCCCACATTTCTCCTCCTTTCAAACGGCCCATCATTGATGTTAGTTGGAGGAAATGATTTTCTTATATTCAATCGATGGACATGGCTTAAACCTTACATAAATCCATATCCATGTTTTCCAACATTAATGTATCATGGTTGAAATTAGTTGATGGTTGTAGCAATGAGAACGATCGCTCAACCACATATTGGTCCATCTGCGATCGTTCATTCCCCACATTTCTCCTCCTTTCAAACAGCCCATCACTGATGTTAGTTGGAGGAAACGATTTTGTGATCTTCAATTGATGGCCATGGTTTAAACCTCACATAATTCCATATCCATGTTTTTCAACATTAATGTATCACGGTTGAAATTAGTTGATGGTTGTAGCAATCAGAACGATTGCTCAACCACATATTGGTCCATCTGTGATTGTTCATTCCTCACATTTCTCCTCCTTTCAAACGGCTTGTCACTGATGTTAGTTGGAGGAAAGGATTTTCTTATCTTTGATCGATGGCCATGGTTTAAACCTCACATAAATCCATATCCATGTTTTTCAACATTAATGTATCACGTTTGAAATTATTTGATGGTTGTAGCAATCAGAACGATCGCTCAACCACATATTGGTCCATCTACGATCGTTCATTCCCCACATTTCTCCTCCTTTCATACGGTCTGTCACTGATGTTAGTTAGAGGAAACGATTTTCTTATCTTCAATCGATGGCCATGGTTTAAACCTCACATAATTCCATATCCATTTTTTTCAACATTAATGTATCACATTTGAAATTATTTGATGGTTGTAGCATTCAGAATGATCGCTCAACCTTATGGCCACATATTTAGCGAAATGGAATCTTTCAAGATTTAAATTTGGTGTATACTAGCATTAATAGTTGAGGTTGATTTAAATCGGTGGAATAAAACGTGACATCTGGGGTTCTTGTGGGTTTGTGCGACTTGCTTTCATTTAGATGGAAAAATTAACCACAAACATAACAAAAAAAATCAAACATTTATAAATCTATTTTTTTCAGTTATATATAATATATCCAATAATATAAGATGTTTCAACATCAGCTTAACAATCAATAATTACCTTGATGTAGAGAGTAAGTTTGGATTATATATATATATATATATATATATATGATGATGATGATGATGATGATGGTTAACGTCCCCTGAGACCAAACTTTGGTCCATCGGACTTAAAGAAATGAATTATTTAGTTTTTTTTAAATTGTATTTCTATGCTCAAAGAGCTTGAAGAGAAGCATGCTGAGCCCACTATAATTTTGACAAGTTAAAGGCTAAGAAGGTCGGTATTGCAACAAAGATTATGAAACTGAGATATAATGTGGGTGTACCTAGGGCACTCTAACAGGAAGTGATTTCCATCTTCAATGTTCATATTCTCACATAGATGGCAAATCATTTCCACCAATGGTGTTTTAGGAACTGCCCAATGACCTATTTCACTATGGAGCTCATAAGAGTTCGTTCTTATCTTGGTTATATTAATTTTTTTCTTTGAACTTTAAAACAGAGAGATAATTTTGATCTTCTAGAGCAGGGTTGATGACCTCCTTATAATATCTTAATTTTCTTTCAGCCTCAAAATCTTTTTCACACCACATTTCTCTTTAAACTTAGAAGTAACAATTTTTTTTATGTTATTAATATTTTGCAATGCAACAGTTTGGTCAATCTCCCAATGGTTCAACCAAGCCTTGGTATCTTTATACCAACCTTTCTTGAGCCTTAGGTGGTTTTGGATGGAATTTAAAGCTAGCTTAGGAAGTCTATGGTCTCCCATGTTATTGATTTTGTTCTTGTATAACACGAGCCTAGTCATAGCGAGGCGCTAGATAAGGGAAAGACCCACTTCTATAAGGAGAATAGGGTAGGGTGTATTGCTTTTGATTTTGAGGTTATACGTTATAAAACGCTTCTAGATTTGCTCAATCTTTCTCCAGGACTCTCTAGAGATACTACAACCCCAAACCTCACACCCATACAAGATAACATGAGTGACTAAAGTTTCAAAGAGGAGCTTAGCTTTATCCCACATCACAAGGTTTGTTGCTTTACAATTATTTTCGAGACCAAAATAATATTTCCACCCTCCATTAATCCTTTTCTCAATGTTATATTTCTAGTTGAGCTTGTGATGAACATTAATTCTTAGGTATTTGTAAGAAGACACTTCCTACAAGTTGTTATTGTCATGGGATGGGAAGAGTAAGAAGGAACATTGCAAGAGCATTCAAGTGCATTAAACTATGAAAGCAAGGGAAATAAAATTATACCATTGGGCATTGACAACCATGCATCATCTGTGGCAATACAATGCTATTTGCAAGAAACATAATAGTGCGGAATAGCAAAAGTTTAAATATTAGAGTTGGATATGTTAACGTAAATGCAACTTTGACTAATCTATGAATACCATTAAAATTATGTCATTTATCGCTTCTTTAAGGTTCATGTAGGTTGTGATTTTCCCATGATGGTTACATGTGGAACTATAAAATTTCTTTTGGCTTTTATTTGAAGGTGGATCTTGCCAACCTTTTTGAGATGTGGTTGAACATATTTTCTATTAGTTGTTGTATTTGGTCTTTTAGATTAATTGTTTGATTTTGATATACCTCTTCTTCATTTATATTTTGTTGGGTGCATAAGCTTGAAGCTAATAGTTTATTTATTTTGTAGTGACTTATTTTCAAGCATTGTTAGTTTAAATCTATTGGTTTGACAATTTCTACCTTGATCTCTTTGTAAGTTGAAGTTGATGAGTTTAAAGATTCGTTTGAATTTTCAAAAGTTTTGGGTTTCAATGTTAACTCATCTTGTTTTTTAATTACTTAATTAACTCTTTATTTATGATGATTAATTATCATTGATCCATTTCCTTATTAAATTTTAACTCACAACTCCAACTCATAAAAATTACCTCAATTTATTATTAATTCTACCTATCATCTGCATGAATCTGGAATAAACTTGTTAAGTTTGTCTTTAAATTGCATCTTAGTGTGATCCATACTTTCAAAGGCACTATTGTCTTCATCTTCACCATGATGGACATGTACATGAACTTCGTCATTAATCACTAGCTCTCTCCATGAATCTTGAATAAACTTGATAATTTTGTCCTTAAATTGCATCTTCTCAGTGTGATCCATACTTTCAAAGGCACTATTGTCTTCATCTTCACCATGATGGACATGTACATGAACTTCGTCATTAATCGCTAGCTCAAAGGAAAGACCTTTTATGTATATATAGGTTTTTGGTTTCTTTGTAGGATAGATATTGAAATATTTTATTTAAAATTAATATTAAAATATATTTTAGTTATTATTTATAGTATTAATTTTAAAAATAATACATGTAACGGCAATGACCACGGCTCTTGTAGATGTGTGCAAACCGATATGTAATGTTGTTGTTGCCCTCGTTAGCACATTCATGGCCGTTAGTGAAGGATTTCAAGAATGAATCAGATAATCTTTGAAATAAATTATTTTACTCAGATTTACCAGCAACTCCACTTTTAAAAGTGAATTCAACATTTTCATTTTTAGTAGAATTTAATCAAAACTGATAATAAGTTAGGTTACTCATTAATTGGAATTTTGATAATAAAAATAAATTCAGCATTTTCACAAACCTTCCAAATTTCTAAACTTCATAGCTGTAAACTAAATCTTGAAATTTTTCTACCAGATTTATTAAACTAAATCTTGAAATTTTTCTACCAGATTTATTCAAAATAATATCTAAAACATCCACTCATTCCAACGCAACTCTTAGAATATTTAAACTAAAACTAAGAGTATATGTTTCCTCTGCATCACCTAAAAATACAATTTCGTCCATTTCAAACTCTGTAGGTTTTGGTTACATGTAAATCATTAAATAAAAAATTAAAGAGTAATGCAACATAATTCATTCAATCACAAGAGTTTCTCCCAGTATTCACTTTAATGCACATTAAGGTATAGAGTTTACAATCCGAAAAACCTAAAATTTGTTTTAATGATCAATGAAGGGAAGGTAGAAAACTATAGTATGCATGAAAATATTTTAAGACCTTGAAGGCTTCTGGCATCAAACAATGAGCTAAAATCCTTCACTAACGGCCATGAATGTGCTAACGAAGGAAACAACATTACAGATCAGTTTTCACAGTGAGCCAAAATCCTTTCCTAATGGCCATGAATGTGCTAATGAGGGCAACAACAACATTACGTATCAGTTTTCACACATCTACAAGAGTCGTGGTCATCGCCATTACATGCATTATTTTTAAAATTAATACTATAAATAATAACTAAAATATATTTTAATATTAATTTTAAATAAAATATTTCAATATCTATCCTACAAAGAAACCAAAAACCTATATATACATAAAAGGTATTTCCTTTGAGCTAGCGATTAATGACGAAGTTCATGTACATGTCCATCATGGTGAAGATGATGACAATAGTGCCTTTGAAAGTATGGATCACACTGAGAAGATGCAATATAAGGACAAAATTAACAAGTTTATTCAAGATTCATGGAGAGAGCTAGTGATTAATGACGAAGTTCATGTACATGTCCATCATGGTGAAGATGAAGACAATAGTGACTTTGAAAGTATGGATCACACTAAGAAGATGCAATTTAAAGACAAACTTAACAAGTTTATTCAAGATTCATGCAGATGATAGGTAGAATTAATAATAAATTGAGGTAATTTTTATGAGTTCGAGTTGTGAGTTAAAATTTAATAAGGAAATGGATCAATGATAATTAATTATCATAAATAAAGAGTTAATTAAGTAATTAAAAAACAAGATGAGTCAACATTGAAACCCAAAACTTATGAAAATTCAAACGAATCTTTAAACTCATCAACTTCAACTTACAAAGAGATCAAGGTAGAAATTGTCAAACCAATAGATTTAAACTAACAATGCTTGAAAATAAGTCACTACAAAATAAATAAACTATTAGCTTCAAGCTTATGCACCCAACAAAATATAAATGAAGAAGAGGTATATCAAAATCAAACAATTAATCTAAAAGACCAAATACAACAACTAATAGAAAATATGTTCAACCACATCTCAAAAAGGTTGGCAAGATCCACCTTCAAATAAAAGCCAAAAGAAATTTTATAGTTCCACATGTAACCATCATGGGAAAATCACAACCTACATGAACCTTAAAGAAGCGATAAATGACATAATTTTAATGGTATTCATAGATTAGTCAAAGTTGCATTTACATTAACATATCCAACTCTAATATTTAAACTTTTGCTATTCCGCACTATTATGTTTCTTGCAAATAGCATTGTATTGCCACAGATGATGCATGGTTGTCAATGCCCAATGGTATAATTTGATTTCCCTTGCTTTCATAGTTTAATGCACTTGAATGCTCTTGCAATGTTCCTTCTTACTCTTCCCATCCCATACATTTTCTCATCTCTCAAAAGCATGTGGCAATGTCGGGGACATTGCCACCACGTGGCTCTTGTTAATTAAGATATTAGGGTTTTTTTAATTAATTAAGATATTAGGGTTTTTTATTTATTTAAGATAGTTTAAAACCTAGACAATTCGAACTTGTTTTGACATTTGATAAGGGGACCCAATTCTTGCTAACTTCAAAACCACCATCCCTATTAAGGTTATTAGGTTGTTTGATAATTTCTAGGGCTTCTCTGAATCTTTTTTTAAATTACTGGTTTTCTTTTGCAAGAAACGAGAAATATTCAAGACATATATGATGTTTAGACCTCTCCGAGTGTTTCTCCAAGGTAGATGTGCGGATACGCTGGTTGCGGATGTCGGCCCCATGTTCCTTTAATCTAACCTTGAGCGACCAACCAGTTTCTCCAGTGTAGTTAAGGCCACAGGAACATGTGACCTTATAGACACCTTTTTGTTGATTCTCATCAACCTTGTCTTTAATAGTCCTCATTTTATGCTTTATGGTTTCTAGAGGTTTAAAGGCTATAAGGATTTCTTTCTTTTTTAAGATTTTGGAAACCTTATCCATGACAATTTGAATGTAAGGGAGGTAGGCCCTCTTTTTGTCAGCGGGTTGGTGGGGGTTTCCTTGTTTGCCTAAGGGGTTCCTAAAGGTTCTCTTGATGTCATTTTCTTTGCAACCGATGTTTTTGAAAACTTTAACAAGGTTACCCTGTTCTTCCTTTAGATGTTCAACATCACAAATCCTAGAGGCTCTTATAGCTAGGGTATTGATGATTCCTAGTTTCTATGCCGGATGATGGTGAGAGTCCGCATCGAGGTAACAATTAGTGTGGGTTTTATTTCTGAAGACCTTATGTCCCAGGGAACCATCGAGTCTCTTTTATATTAATAAATCAAGGAAGGGGGTTCTCTCATCCTTTTCCACTTCCATAGTGAATTTAATGTCAACAGATTAGCTGTTAAGATACTCAAATAATTTGTTAAGTTCTTGTTCTCCAAAAGGCCAAATGACATTAGTGTCATCCATGTATCTTTTCCATAATTTAGGTTTCAAGGGATAGACTTCAAGCGCCTTCTTTTAGAATTTCTCCATGAAAATATTGGTGAAAATGGGCAAAAGAGGAGACCCCATTGCTACTCCACTGGTTTGTTTGTAGAATTCCCCTTGGAAACTGAAGAATCTGGAGCGGAGATAAATTTCTGTGAATTTAGCTGTCTCTGGGTTAGTGACCTCATGAATGACTTCAATGGCTTCATTTAATGGGATCTTGGTAAATAGACTCATGACATCAAAGCTTACCATGATGTCATTGGGGTCAATTTTCTCTTCTGAGATTAGTTGAACGAAGTTGCTTGAGTCCTCAATGAAGGACTCTGTGTGTCCAACAAGAGGACCTAACCATTTGGCTACAAATTTTGCAAGCTCATAGGTGGGGGAACCAATTGTATTAACGATTGGTCTCAGGGGAACCCCATATTTATGAATCTTGGGTAAACCATAAATTCTTGGGGTGATTTCTCTTGTCGATAAGAGGAGCTTATTCTTTTTATCATCAAGAATAGAATCTTTGATGACCTTCTTGAATTCTCTCAGGATTCTAGAAATCGGATTGCTGCTTAGTTTTTTATAGTTGCCGCTTGAGCTAAGATGATAGAGCATTTTGGACACATAGTCCTTTCTATTCATGAGTACGGTCGCTCCTCCCTTGTCAGCCTTGAGGACTACAATGTCCTCATTATTCCTAAGTTTTTTTAAGTCTTATCATTCTCCTCTCCTAAGGTTATCCTTCAGTGGTCTTGCTTTTCTCAGGATGATCGCACAGTCTTTCCTCACCTCTTCTTTAGCATCCTCGGACAAGGTTTGGATGGCATTTTCTATGCTGCAAATAATTTTATCTACCAAGATTCTTTTGGGAGTAATGGAAAAACCTAGACCTTTCTTAAGAACACTGTATTCTTCAATGCTGAGTACGTGGTTGGAGAGATTGACTACCTATTTGCTGGTAGTGTTTTTCAACCCACCCAGAAGTTCCTCAAGTTTACTACCTAACAACCATCGATGCATTACATCCATATCATTATCCTGTCATGGTTACTCAACGTTTTCATGCTGCGGTTGCTCAGTTTGTAAGTTTCTGCGGAATTTCCAGAAAAACCCTACTTTAACATAACTCACCACAGAAACTTACAAATTGAAATATACTCCATCCCCCTATCTTTTTCGAGCACCTTGGCCACATGAAAAGGGACTATAATCCCCCGCCAACTGTGAAAACATGGTTCTGGCAATTACACATTAAGATATATTGGGTGAGACTGTGCCTTCCTTGTGGGTGTTTCTGACTAACCTTACTTTTTAGGGACAATGTCTTTTGGTGTCTTATTGGTATTGTGTTGGTGTTTAACCTTGGGTCGCATGAGTAAGGACACAGAGTGTTGTTCAGGATGAAATTACCCTTGTAACCTAGGGTCTAGGGTTACCAACTTACTACTAAATTGCAAACAATCAACTTTAACAAAGAATGGAAAGGGAATAGGAAGAAAGTCTTGACTTACCCGATTACCGACGGTTGATCCAAGCTTGGTCTTCTCCCGCTCCTCTTATCTCTAAAGCTTCCAAGGATGTACACCTCTTCACCTGCAAAGAGTAAATCCTTCAAGTAATATCTCATGCATATATATCATAGGTTAAATAAATAGTATATCAAACATATAATCAAATACATTCATTAACCAAAACACATGAAATAGACTCAATACAAGGTTGGAAGAAGAATTCTCTTTATTAACAATTGATGAATGAGATAAGAGTACAACCGAGATTCTGAGACAAGGACTCCTCTGCAACCAAAGGACTCTAATTTCTGAAGACATACCACCAGCATAACTTTGCTCTCCAAAATTGATTGATTAGTCTCCACCCCAAGGACTCTATTTATACTTTGGGAAATAGAGTAGTTTCGAAGGTTGGGATGGTTGAAAGAATTGGGATATTTATGGATTAGGGCCCAACTAATCTCATATAATCGTGTTTTATATTTTTTTAAAGTAAAAACAAGGTGTACACAAGTATTAATATAGGCAACCCGTGTATGAAACGCAAGTTTCTTGAATGAAACCCGCGTATTCTAGTGTATGTGGGTTGCAATGTAAATACTCGCATACGGTACACGAGTTGCAATGCAGATAGTCGCGTATGCAACTCAACACTTAGAAAAAATATATAACAAGTTGGTTTGAGAGTAAATGCATCCCAGGTCATGCCCATTTATAATGTTTTGGAAAAATTCAATCCTAATTTGTCCTTTTGTGTACCAACATAACAAAAGTCGGCACTCAGATAGAGAAGTGCCATTTGGGCTGATAACAGATGCCCCCTAATGTGTGAGGTCAGAGGGAAGCGATTGCCAAAATACAGTATAATCATTATCTTGGAGAACTCAGAGGTCCAATGGAGCAGAGGAAGTACCTAAAACAAATACATAGTAATGTCATATACAAATTCATATCTGAGGATGCCATGTTCAATATTCTGGAACACTAGCTCCTTTACAATATTTGAGTACATCATATGATACGGGTTCAAGACCATGTATATATTACAAATATGGTTTGAAGCCACAATATACAATAATGACGAGTCTTCAAAGATCTAGAAACTGTGTAAGTGAACACAACATAGTCTTGCACAACCGGGTTATGATCCTAAGGTCTTCATAAAAAATCCAAAAGAACCAGTACAATCCAAACCATGTGAATAGATGTGTTGAAGTCGAACATGGATAAGATTCAATAGATTGTTAGCCAAAGGATGATAATTGACAACTGAAGCAAAGTAATTCACCAATAATGAAAGTGAATCCTAAGGTACTATCATAAAAAACTCTAGGTCTTCATCATCAGGAAGTGCTGATGAGAAACCATACTGTGATGAGGAAGGAAATAGATCCTCCAACGGACCACAAGAGTGACTAGGAATTGGATAAAGGAAGGTAAACACAAGTAATATCAGATAGAACAACGATGGGATCAGGATGAAGATCAGATGCAGGGATAAAACCTTGAACAGTGAGTATGAAACAGAGATGACCCAAGGAAGCTTTTAACTTTACAGATGATACAACTAGACTTATCTATCATGTAGGATACATGATCAAATTCCCCAGGTATAACGAACAAGTGGAGGAGTAAGAAACTCAAAGTGATAGCTGAACTGAAAGTGAACACTGAGACATGAGTATCAAAAGGTACAGAGACTGCTATGTTCAAGGATGACATGTTGCACCCAACTGAGAATCAAAAGAAAATTTCTTCCTTATCTTTCTTGTTAAATTTTACCATGTCCAGGAAATTCAAATCCAGTCTCTCTTCATTTTTGACAAGATTGAAGAGAAGAGGGAATAATGCTTGATAATGTTACTGATTCGTGGATTTTATGAGCTCTAACTAGTACATCCTCACTTGGTGTTTTCATGTTTAGAGAGTCTGAAAAATCTGAAGAAGACTCCAGGGGTGTCCTTTTTCGTCCAATTTAGTCTCCTGAGGCCGAAAAAGTATAAAACATACCACAGAAGAACTCTCTTAACTTCCGTAGAAGAAAAGGTGAACCTTTTTCGTACTTAGTCAGGGAGGTTAGAAAAAGGTTAAATTACCACCTACCCAACGCTCATTTGAAAGAAGCATATATCTTGAGTTTTACGAGTGTTAAGGAAATAAATATCATTTGGAAAGATCCATTTGAGTACGAGGAATGGGGCTTACAATAGTAAACTCAATGTTTTGTTCTTGTTGTTTAACGAGCATGACAAAGACATAAAGTACACTCAGAATATTTTTCATGTTTAGGTCCAGAGCACAAAAAAGAGAAAACTAAGCTCATATTGGGTGTTCCTTTTCCATAAATTTAGTCCCTCAGGTCCGGAAAAGTGATAAACCTATGCCTGAGAATACTCTTCTCAATTCCGTAGAAAAGAGAGTGATCCTTTCTCGTATTATTCCACATGGTCCGAGAAAGAGATAACCTACCACCAATGTGGATGCCCATACACATATTCTTAATGAGCCTGAATGGAAAAGTTTACTTGGCATTCAATTCTATTTTGAGGAGTTAGACCTGGGCCTAAATAAACTCCATAAGGGCGAGGAGTCTTTAAAGAGGATAGCTTGTAAAAAGAGACCAAAACGAGGCTCAATTTGGCGTGAAAAATAGCTAAGGAGACTCCCCTCAACCTATGACAAGTGTGGCATGAGTATAAAAAGACAATAAATGTGTTCTAATCTAGGGTACTCATGTGAGGAAATCCCTATCCATGGAAGAACAATGGTATAGACAAGGTACTAATGGTTAAAGTGACCATAGTCCCTGGTCAAAGTGGTAATTCTAGGGTTAAGATGGATTAGGTATGAATACAAAAATGCATGTGAATGACTGAAATCCTATCCTATATGAGCGAAAAACAACTTCAAGTGACCTTAGCCCTATTTCATTGAAGAAAAATGACATGGTATTAGTTTGATTTATATATAAAAAATAAGAACTATAGGTTAAAACCCACTTTTGAAATAATATTTCTATAAATAGTTGAAAATAGAAATCAAAACTCACCATTTGACATTTTTACCCAATATAGACAAGTTTTACCTTTGCCTTCAATTGCTCGGTGTGGACAACTCGGTGGACAATTATCAAAACCGCAAGTGATCGGTAAATCTACCCTCCATGCTCTTTCATTTGATCCAAGCAAATTTTAATTTTAGGAAAAAATTTGATGTTTTCAATCGTTTTCAAAGTACTTATCCTATGTATGCAGGTATGGAATATAAACAGTCATGTACACAAATTTCATACGCAGGTTGCTCGAAGGCAAGTCATGTACGATATGCGACATGTCTAAAAGACAGTTGCATACACTGCGCGAGATAGAAAAAGGCTATGTAGGGCCAAAATCAAAGTTTTTTATATGTATTTAATGTTTGATTATTGGATTTTTAATAGATTGAAACATGGTGTTGCAATGGAGGGAGAGGGAGCATGAAGACATGGACCAATATGCTCTTCAAAGTGCCCCCACGGTAAATGCTTTGTGGAAAAGTGGGTTGGTCAAATTCTTTTGTACCTCACCTATGTGATCCAATGTCTTCCTACGAGAGTTTATGATAAACTACTAGGATCATGAACTTAGTATGTTTGACCTACATGGTGAGTTTCTATAGATTACTTTGAAGACACCTACTTTATCTCATATTTTTCACAACGAGGAGCTCCGGCTAACTTGGAAGGTACCGATAGAGGCGGTGACCTTCTAAGTGTGCAGAACTACATTGATACATGTTGTGCTCCTGGTACTCAAAATAGGGGTAGCTGCATCCCTATTGTTCGTATTCACAGCTTTCCATTATAGGTGCTGGAAAGCACTATAGTGAGGGTTGTAAGGTCATCATCACATCACCTTGCAACTCGAAACCAAATGAGACTTGCAGTGGAATGTCTACAGGGAGAACTATTTGAATGGTGTTTGGGAGTAATCCCGATAATGAGGAAGCAACTCTCTTACTGTAAAAGAGGTCGACGGAAAAAATTTGGTTATTCTAGCATATTGGTGGCCATTTTCTTCGAGAGGGTTCTCGATTTGAGTCCTGCATTACCTCTACCAATTCGTTCTCCCCTTCAACCTAGAATGAGTAGGTGGGGGGGAATATTCCTCCACTAGGGAGTCAGTGGATCGGTTCAGAGTGTATACGATGATGACTTCTACTTATGGTGGGAGTGACAACTACCAACACTAGAGAAATTTCCATATGATGGGATATATTTTCGATGTGACACCGACCTTGTCCTCCCTCCTAGAGGAGCATGGGGAGCGTCAGGTATTTTGTTTTCAAGTTTTTAAATTTTTATGAATTTTAGTCATAAAGATATATACATATGTATAAGAGTTTTTAATCCTATAAAATGTTAAAATGAAGATATTGGACCAGTCCTCCCTATTGGGAATCCATGTATGTATGTGTGTCCTGTGGCAGGAGAAGATGATGGATTGATTAGGGTTCTTGAGGGGAAGTTGGCCAAGCCTACCCAAAGAGTACCTACTTTTCTCATTGAGCATACCCCTGTCATTATGCAGGAGCTAGTGGTTGGTATACAACATGTCCAGATACACCTTATGAGGCGAGTAGTTAGATCAGTTCTTGTGTACATTGATGTCGCTGAGGCTACGATAGCTGAGGAAGCTAAAGAAGCCCGAGAGCAGGGTGATCAGGATGATCAGGGGCACCAGGGTGGTCTGGATGACCAGGGTGGTCAAGCTTAGACATAGGAACATTTTATGGACTTCGATCCATTTTTTGTATATTATACAGTTATGAATGGATCTGAAGATCAGAAAGTTGACCTATCTATATGGACATATATTCACACACACACACACACACACACACACACACACACACACACACACACACACACACACACACACATATAGTCTGTTTTATTTACATGTGTTTTGTAATGTATCTATTGTATATTTTTATGAAAAATGTGTTAAGTTCTAGTCCAAGATATAATTAGCATATGCATCAGTATATGAATTTTGATTTCTTGGAATATGATTGAATGTAATAAACTCAAAATTTCTTTCCAAGAACCTAACTTGCATAAACTGACGTAGTAAAATATGGTTCCGCACCTGATAAGCTCGATTGAGCTGGGAAACCACCAGATGAGAGTCAAGTCCTACTTCCAGCTGGATGATGCCACATGAAAAATCATCCCATAAAAGCTTGATGACAGCCCTGTATTCGGCCACATTATTGGTAGCAGGACCTAGGAAAGCACCTGTAGAGGAAACTAGCTATCATGAGGGTGAGTAAATAACCCATGTGGCTGAAGCCAGGTTATAAGTGTGGTGAATAGAGCCACCTATGAAACCTATGAACCACTCAAAAGACATCTATAACAACGAACAGATGGTATAATAATACAAACCGACAAACTATTGTACATAAAATTACATACAATAAAAATACAGGAAAAAGCACTAAGCCTAAACCATTAGTACTTTTTCAAGTAGAGCCCATTTCTAAGCTCGAGAAGCTTATTCCCCTTGAAATTAGTTAATTCATATGCACATTTCTTCAAAAAATTTGACACGGCATAAGGTCTTAACCACATAGACCTGAATTTTCCTGCCCCCAGGGGTTCTTTGTCTTGATCCCAGAGCAAGACAAGCTCCCCTTCAGAAAAAATATGAGGTTTGATCGATTTATCGTATTGATTTCTGAACCTATTTTTATGAGCCTCATTTGCTATCAGCACATCTCTATGTTGTTCATCTAGATGTTCTAAGTGTAACAAACATCCTTCAAGCTCAGTTGTATCAGGTAACACATGAATAACAATATTTAAGGACAGGATTTCACATTCAACCGGGGTTACTGCTTCCACCCCATGAACGAGTTGGAAAGGAGAGAACCCTGTAGCAATTTTCACATTGGTACGATAAGCCCAAATTTTAGGATACATCATGATGTGCCAATTGGAACGGGCTGCATTAATAGTGTGCTTGAGAATATTCTTAAAGGTTTTAATTACAACCTTGAGTTGAACATTAGCGAGGGTAAAAAGAAGAAGAATGTTCTTGTTTAAACCCTAGCATAAAGGTCAATTCAGTCATCATACTATTTTGGAAGTAAATGCCATGGTCAATGACAATCTCTTTAGGAATACCAAACCGTGTGATAATTTGGTTAAAAACAAAAAAAGTTGCAGTTTCCCCGTTAGCTTTATAGGTGGTCATTTTCTCTACCCACTTCGTGAAATAATCTACAACGACAATGATATGTTTGTGCCCCCAGCCGAAAATGGGTTGCACATCACGTAATCTATACCCCAGTTCATGAAGGGTCCCACTAAGATGATGGGAAATAACAGAGCAGGATACAACCTCATCTTTCTAGTGTAAAACTGACAAGGATGACAACGCTTCATGGCTTCTAAACAATATTTAAAGATTGTGTGCCAGAAATAACCAACATGTAAGATCTTCTGGGCCATTGCTAACCCAGATAAATTACCCCCACACACTCCACTATGGGAATCATTTAGGATATTATCTGCTTCTTCGTCGGTAAGACATCGACGCAAAACGAAATCTACCCCCCTACGATATAAAGTATCTCCAATAATGAGGTAGTTTTTTGGATGTATGCGTAGTTTGTGTCATCCTTCCCACGAGAAGGCTGCCAGGTACTTCAGAGTTTAGATATAGATAAGTATATCTCCATACCAATGGTCAGAGGTGGAAATAAAAAATATATGCTCATTTAGGAATGAGTCTTCTTCAATGGATACATCTTCCTCAATCGGAAATTCTGCGATGGGCTCAACAAAAACTAAGGATTTTTTGGATTTGGCAGATTGGAAATCTAAATCAAACTCCTGAAGAATGACTATCCATTTGTTGAATTTTCCTCCAACTATCCATTGGGACAAAACATATTGGAAAGGATTAACATCCACCACAAGCCTCATGGTCCTCAGTAAGATGTAGTGACACAACCTATGAACAGCATACACAATTGCTAACGCCAACTTCTTGATGTGGGAATACCTAAGTTCAGGGCTAGCTAAAGCACGACTAAGATAGTAGATGACATGCTCTTGGATATTTTCGTCCTCCTGGACTAGTACTACCCCTATGGTCGACTCGGATGTGACCAGATACAATATAAAATCATGAGAGTAATCTGGCAAGCGCAGTAATGGTGCCAACAACAAATCTTTCTTTAATTCCTCAAATGCGAGTTGTGTGATTTCACCCCATACAAATGGGGTGTTTTGCTTCAATAGGCGCATGAAACCTTTAGCAATCTTGGAATAATTTACAATAAAATGTCGAAGGAATTTGGACTTCCCTTATAGGATTTGAAGCTCATTGATGGAACGAGGAGGAGGTATATTTACTATGGCCTTAACTTTCAAAGGATCCACCTGAATACCTTTGCTGGAAACAATGAATCCTAGCAGTCTCCCTGACTCGACACAGAAAACACATGTGGGGATTCAAGCAAATTTTGTAGTATCTGCATCGTTCAAAGATTAAATGCAAGTGATCTGGGTGATCGATCCTCTTATGAGAATGTGCTGGCAGATCATCAAGGTAGGGTTCGACATAGATTTAATGTCATGAAAGGCAAAATTCATCACCCACTGAAAGGTAGCCCCTGCATTTTTCAATCCAAAAGGCATTTTATTATATGCAAATGTACCCCAAGGACAGACAAAAGTTGTTTTATGTTGGTCTTCCAAATTAATTTGAATTTGATTATACCAGGAGAAACCATCCATAAATGAAAAGACTTCACTCCCCACATAGGCATCAATGATTTGATCTATGAATGGTGTGGGGTAGTTATCCTTAGGACATGATTTTTTTAGATCATGAAAGTTAGTACAAACGCGTATTGTCCCTTTCTTTTTGTCGACAGGAACGGGGTTGGATACCCATTTAGTCAAATCTATCGGGTAAATGAAACTGGCTTTCAGCAGTTTTTCAACTTCATCGTTAACAGCTGCATCTTTACGCGGATTGATAGGTCTTAGTTTTTGTCGAACGGGTCTGGCATCAGAGTATGTTCGGATTTCATGCTTGAATATTGATGGATCTATGCCTAGAATCTCCTCGTATGATTAGGAAAACACGTCATGAAATTCCTTAAACAAGGCTATATAGATCGCAATCTCCTCTGCAGACCAGTTTGCACCGATGTGTACATTTTCCACAACGTTTGGGTTTGGAGAGATGTTGATAGGAATAGTAGAGGAAATGTTTTCCATATTCCCCTCAGCAAATATTCCTTCCCTTGGTAAGGGATTGATAGGTGTATCAACATCACCTGCCAGTCTCATATGGAACTCCTGATTCTCAATCCTACTTAACTCTGGAATAAAATAGGATCGATTGTGAAGATCTTTGTAGATCTTATCTCATCTGCACATAGCTTCCAAAATGTCTTCTTCAGAAGGAAAAACCATATCTAAGCAGTCTCTAGAATGCAAAGAGTTATCTACCCAAGCAGGCAGATAGGATTCTTCTAGCTCCTCTGAGACTATGAGAGGGACCAGAATGGGATCAATAGTGGTATGAATGATATCTTGATAAGCTAATTCTGTTGTTGATAAGGGCACTTTAGGTTCATGGAGGGAAGGAAGAACCCAAGTATCTATTCTATCAACAACCGTGGCAATAGACTTCCCTACACTAGTAGAACCTAAATAATTAATTGGAGCTGGAAAGTTGAATGTTCCCATCAATGATGCATACATTCCATCCCCTAAGCTCTCTAAAGCAGGCTTAACTTGGTCAACCAATGGCATGGTTGACTCGTTAGTTCCCATGCGGCCCTTTCAAGTAAAACTGAGTTGGTCTACAGTAACCAACTTCCCTTCATGCGGAAACACTACTACTTGAAGTACAACTGATGCAATAATGAACACGGAATAAGTAAAACTTCTCCCCAAGAGCAAGTTATAATCCAAAGGTGCATCAATCACCTCTACCTCAACAGACACTGCCTTTCCTGCCAACTTTATTTCCAAAGCTGGTAGGATACCATGTGGACGAAATGACCTTCTGTCGAAAGCAATAAGTAGGTTGCTCAGTGGAACTAGCTCTGGAGATCCAAGAGCTTTCCAGCAAGACAAGGACATGGCACATGTAGAAGAACCCTCGTCGACAACTACCCTTTCAATGGTTTTTCTGCCATGGATGACATGTATTGATAAGGCTACATGATATGGTAGGTGAATTTTGACATCAGACAAATTAAACTTCTCCATGAGGCTCGATGAATCCATGCTACCTAAGGCTACTAAAAGTGCATTTTGCTGGGTGGGACAACTCTGTAACACCTCTAAAGTTGACATCGCACAAGGGGTTTGGGCTAATTCTTCAACTACAGAGTAGTTGGATGTAGCCCTAGCATTGGGATTGTGCAAGGTTTTCTTGAAGAAACCTTTTAGTATCTTAGGCATAGGTTCGACATGTTTTTCAATCGTGAGAGGGTTAGAAGTTTCACCTGTATACTTTCCCTTCTCCAAAGCCTCTATCTCATAGTTCTTGTTCCTATTCTAGAGCAAATTCTGGGATCGAACCATGTTGATATAATTTGGGTCAGGAGAATTTGGGGTGCCCCCTGCTACATTTGAAGCTGAAGCAGAATTCTGTCCTTGGGGAAAAGGATCCTTCAGGATAGCCATTTGTTGGTCTTTTAGCAGCTTCTGAGCTTAGTCAATAAGGGGACATTGATGGGTCAGGTGATCTTCCTGGCACAACTTACATGGAAATTTCACCTTCTTATTTTCTTTTTATTCCCCATCCGTATTGTTTGTGGGTTTTTGTTTGTTTTGGTTTCCCTCACTTTTCTTTCCTTTCTTATTTTTCCCACCAGGCTATTGATTTCCCTTTTGAGAGGACTGCCCAAAAACATTTGCATTCTAGGGTGAGGGGGAAACCTTTTCTACCTCCGTCATAGAATGTTTGATAGACAACTCATGGATCTGTTTAGCCAAAGACTCTACAGTGGGAGATTTCATAGAACCAACCACACCATCAGCATGGCGTCCAGGCTTAGGTTTCTCTACATTATGCATTGGCCTCGGTGCATCAGGGATGATTTCATATAAAATCCCCAATTGAGAATATATCAAATCTAGATGTTGGGCCATGAGGATAGCCTCTTCCTCATTGGTCACTCCCGAAGTAGATACATCCTTAGATATATATGGAAATAGGGATTTAAGGAACTATTCTAGTAAAAACTCGGGAGGAATAGTGGCCTTAAAAAGGTTCTTCCGTCTTCTCCACTCTTGGACATGATCCAAAATATGAGTGGCCTTTTCCTGCTGAAAGGTAGACAACAAGTCTGTCCTGAAATCATACCGGATAGGAAGTTGGAAGTGACTAAGAAATACATTAGCCAAGTCAAAAAAACTATCAAACGCAGTAGAGGGAAGTTCAATGTACCATTTTGCTGCAATGCTGGTCAGAGTTCTTTGGAACAATCTCAACCGAACTATATCATCATTCAGTGAGTTGGAATAGCACCACAAATGGAAAGTGGTGATGTGAGCTCCTGGGTCATCACCAAATTTTCCTTTGAATTTTGGGATATCTGAGGGAAGCTTGGTAGGAACGGGTGGCCAGGAGGAGTTATGTCTAAACGGGTTATTCATTAGCTTTTAAAAGTCTGGAAAGTTTAAATTTGCCAGGAAAGGGAGCTTGGGGATTAGAGCGACTTTCCCCCATGTTCCCTGATGTGAAGGCGGGGTTGCCCCTTGCTACCAGTTACGAAGTGGTTGGGCTGCTTTGGAAATGATTCCACCCATAAGCCAGTGTATTGTTAATGTGAGGTGTAGTGTATGAGGATCAAGATGCCCCATTCAAAACTGGGGTTTGGAACATAGCAGCAGGTATCCCTCTGTTAAAAATCGATAAAGGAGAGCTCGTGAAAGGAGATGAAACTGGAGTTTGAAAACCTTGACCATAAGGATTATGGTTTCTGAAATGCACCCCTACATATGTGGGTTTTGGACCTACATATGGAGTGGATGGGGGAATGTGACCCCCATTCCAAGGAAAACCTTGGACAAATGACGAGGATCCTATAGGACCACTCTGAGTAGTGTGTGTGAAGGAAGTAGGAACAAAAGGTACACTAGGAATCCCAGTGACCACTCCACCAGAAGTGCATACTAAATTTTTGGAAGCCGGTGGTTGGACCACCCGTCTAGCTAGAGTTAAAGGTGTAGTAGGTATACTTGTTATAGGGGCACCGACCAGGGGAGGTGGCACCCCTTCAAACGGAGCGGCTGAGGTGGATGTAGAAGAAATTTCTCCTACAGTAGACATTAGTCTACCTAGAGGGACATCAATCACGGGCGAATTGAAAAGACAAACCTAGACGATCATAGGATCGTTTAGGTCAGTTAGAGGTGAATTAAAGTTCCTTACAAACTTGTCAGCCTGCAAGTATGCTATCTCTACATAGATAAATCAAATTGGTTTGTCCTAAGTTCTGGTTCACCTAGAACTTCACTAACTCCTATCGTTTTGAAAGAACCGTCCGTGTATAATCTCTGCCTTTGAGGGGGAGGTGGAGGCTCCAATGTAATAAGTGGAGGAGGGTTTTGCAGCCTTTGAGACTTTCTGAGAGATTGGTCCTACACAATTGTAAATTTTACTCTTCACACCCTAAGGTCAGATAAACATGGACAAACCACAGAGAAATCACTACAAAATTTCCTAAAGTCTCAACAATCACAAGGGGTATAATATATGCTTTCATGAAGAATGATGAGAGACAGTTTCTTGGCATCCTTGAAGAGGTTCTTAGGCACAAGTGGAGGAATCACCCACCACCCTCCTACACTTTCAACAAGGTTTACCTTCCAAGCTCGTCCAAGGTGAACCAGAAATACCGTTCCGGTTTACCTGTGTATAAACCCTAGATATCAAAGAGACTAAAGGATACCTTAACTATATCAATAGTCCACAGGGACAGTCGCAATCCTGGTTCATATGCATGGGTAGGGTAGAATCCCCAGATGTACACAAACCTTGGTCTACATTTTGACAAGGAATTAGAGGGTTATCTCCTTAGTCCAAGCCTCCACATGGCCTCGTGTTTAACTCTCGTTTGAGAGGAGCTTCCCATATACTACCAACATAGAAAATGATTTACCTATTGATTGACCAACTATGCTTGAATTTAAGCACTTGTGGAGAGTTTACACTTCCTATCCCACAAGTCTAGCCTATGCTAGTAGGTGTATGACCCTATAAAACAAAACTTACTAATAAATTTTAATATATAGCGTTCATTTTAAGGGTTGTTCTTAGTTAGAGGGTAAGTGGCGTGAATGATTGTGATATTATAGACTTGATAAGAAAAGTAAAACATGTGTATAAAATGAATTCCAAAATAAATTACAACTACTTAAAACAAGCTTCTTTTATTTTTGTAAATATGAGCTAATGAAATTACAACTAAGTATGAGAAGACTAAGACTTGTTTTTGTAATTTTTGAAATTTTATTCGAAAATACTGAAAAACTACTATATGCAACTAAATGCAAAAGTATCAAATGTTTTTTTTCACTTTTCAAATTCTTCAAAAAATTATCATGCACTTAACAGCAAAAGTTTTTGAGTATGTTTGAATAATTAGACCATAAAGAAAGCAATATGAAGTATAGTGGACTTGCAAAAACCAAATTCAACCACTTAAGGAGGAGACTTGGTAAACACCTAACTTGGGAAGAAGCGATGAATAAAATCCACTGAAATTACTAAAGGGTAAGTGACAAACTGATACTACCCAAAAGCAGTATAGAGTACAAGGTATCCAAAATCCTGATCACTGACTTAGATACACATCACTGAACCTATCACCCAAACAAGATAACCCACTTCAAATTTCTAAGTGCAAGAAGACTCAAACAATAAAACTAAAAATCTTAATAAAAATCATAAAGCATGGTGTACAGGACTTTCAAACTTACAGGAATATGTCAGCAACAGAAGACCTTCAAGTAGAGAAAAATCCAAACAAGATAGGGACAAGCAACCCTCCCTAAAATTTTGTGCTACTAAAAGACATATGCGACTGTCTTATAGAGAAACTTGCGTACTATATGCGACTGTCTTATAGAGAAACCCATGTATCCAAGTTTCTACACGTGACTGTGTAGCACAAAAACCCGCATACGCAACAAAAAAATTTCAAAAAAGAAAAAATAACAAAGGTCTCTAGACACACTGCTGCAAATCAAATTCAATATAGACAACCACACATAGAATCAGAGTAAAGTCTGGGCAAGTATCTACAGGACTAACCCACAGCAGGATGGACTCCCTAGCGGAGTTTCCAGTTCTATTGTTTATGATAAAGCACCCTTGTAACCTAAGGTCTGGGGTTACCAACGTAATACTAACTTGTAGACAATCAACTTTACCAAAGAATGGAAAGGGAATAGGAAGAAAGTCTTGACTTACCCGATTGATGATTGATCCAAGCTTGGTCTTCTCCCACTCCTCTTCTCTCTAAAGCTTCCAGGGATGTACCTCTTCACCTACAAAGAGTAAATCCTTCAAGTAATATCTCATGCATATATATCATAGGTTAAATGAACAATATATCAAACATATAATCAAATACATTCATTAACCAAAATACATGAAATAGACTCAATACAAGGTTGGAAGAAGAATTATCTTTATTAACAATCGATGAATGAGATAAGACTACAACCCATCTTCTTAGACAAGGAATCCTCTGCAACCAAAGGACTCTGAGTTCTGTTGCTCCAAGATTTCTGAAGATATACCACCAACATAACTTTGCTCTCCAAAATTGTTTGATTAGTCCCCACCCCAAGGCCTCTATTTATACTTTGGGAAATAGAGTAGTTTCGAAGGTTGGGATGGTTGAAATAGTTGGGATAGTTATGGATTAGGGACCAGCTAATCTCATATAATCATGTTTTATATCTTTTAAAGTCAAAACAAGGTGTACATGACTATTAATATAGGAAACCCGCGTATGAAACACAAGTTGCTCAAAGGAAACCCGCGTATGCCAGTGTACGCGGGTTGCAATGCAAATACTTGTGTATCGTACATGAGTTGCAATGCAGATAGTCACATATACAACTCAACACTTAGAAAAAATATACATCAAGTTGGTTTGAGGGTAAATGCATCCCAGGTCATGCCCATGTATAATGTTTTGGCAAACTTCAATCTTAATTTGTCCGTTTGTGTACCAACATAACAAATGTTGGCACTCAGATGGAGAAATGCCATTTGGGATGATAACACAGAGGCCAACAAATTGTTTGGTTTCTAGGACTGGTAATCATTTGAGTTGAGGCAAATGTGGTGGCATCTGACAAAGAAGGAAATAGAGGACTGGATGGAGTCTAAGATGCTAGCATTTGCACAAGAAGAGAGCGCAAGATTGCGATTGAGCGTATAAAAATGGGTGGATGAGTACATATATTCTGACATTCATGCGATCTTCTTTGCAGAGTTCCCTATTGTGTTACATGAGTGATTGTCAATATTGGTGACTAGATAGAAAAATTTCCAACAAAGAGAAGCAGTTGAGTGGAGTGATCATCTGATTTGCGAGATAACCAGCGTAAGTAACACCCTCTCTAGAGCTATTGACTTTTGGGTTGATAGTATTTTGCAAGGGTATATTACTGAGTTTGCAGTAGACACTATAAACTCATATAGCAAGGCTAAGGGAAATTGTTTTCAAGGACCCTGAAGAAGATATTTGCTATGTATTAGTACATGGATCAAGATGCTTGTATATGAGAAGGGAATTCTACAATTAAGTAGTTAAGCCACATATCTGAGGAAAGGGAATATGTTGCGAGTGATTTGCAGAGAAAATGGGAAATGGTGAGCTGAGATGTTCCCAGGGAGTACAGAACCTGAATTAGAATTTGGAGTCCTAAGGAATGGATAGATATTTAAATCAGGAAAAAGAAGAAAGACATAGGAAGGTCGACGAACTCCTAGTTTATTCGAAGAAAGCAGCACGAACTTCAATCATAGTTGGACGAAGGGTCTTGCAATGAAGAGGAGAACTATATCCTGGTTTCAGAAGGGATAGAGGAGTCTGAAGAGCCTATGGAGACACCAAGATGAAGGCGCGAATACATCACCCAAGGAGTATCTCCAAAGGTAATATCTAGTGCCTCATCTACTGAAAGAGTTGTTAATACTGATAATTCTAGTACTGTGAGTAGCACACAGGATGCTTCACCTATGATAATTTATTAATCTGATAACCCTGACACGAATTCAATGGCTAGGGAATATATTAGACAACCCACATTTAATGGGAATGGAGAAGAGGATCTAGAGCATCATTGGTTCATCTGTGAAGCTGTATGGATGGTTCTCGTAGTTCATAATGCAGACCTAAAGAAAGCACAGATGATCATGACTCTGAGGGGTTGTGCACTAGATTGGTTTATGAAGTTTTGTGTGGTACCACCAGGAGTTCCACAGAATACCCTTGAAGATATCTGACTCACGATGATCCGTGAATTTAGAAAACCTTAACATAAGTCACAGTGTATCGTCGATATTAAGGAGATAAATCAAGCATTGGCAGAGTCAGTATGGGACTTTGACGAGCGGTTTAAAACTTTAATGGCCAAAGTAATTTTCCAGATGTCAGATGTGAAGCATAAAGAATTGTTTATTTCTGCACTATTGCCACACATCCGAGGCCCATTGATGCAGCAAAAGATCGAGTCACAGACATAAGTGATAGAATTGGCAATGAAGCTGGAAGCCTCGCCAATCGATGACGGTGCCGTAGGAATAGTGTAGATTCAGTCACAACTGGATAACCTGATGTTACAGCTTCAAGGGATCAAGAAGGGAAAGGAAGCCCAAGAAGACTTATGGTGCATGAAATGTAGAACGGATGGACACACTAAGGATAATTGTCCAACCTACATGAACTATATCTGACCGGGTGTGCCAAACCCTTTGAGTGCCCATGGACTTACCTTGGTGCCACATATGCTAATGTAGAGGACATCACGACAATGAGTTGCTATACTTGCAAAAATTTGTAAGTATCCTAGCAATCATTTTCTGTAAATTTTGTAATTCAGTAGGCCATTAAGAGAAGGATTGCAAAGCATACTAGCTCTTAAAGGAAAAGATGGTCAACACCTACTTGATGAAGAATGATAGGAAACCTTAGGCTAAACCAGCACAAGCATCCTATCAGCCTACACAATTCCCACTCAATCAGTATCAAAACTAGTATCAGCCATCGTATGCGCCTCAGAATCAGTATGCACCTCAGCATCAGTACGCACAATAGAAGAATTATCATCCACAATACCAGCAAAACTAGTACCCACCCTAATGACAAAAACCACAGGGGAGGGGTCATGTAAACTTCAGAGGTCGATGTGGAGGAGGATTTGGTAGAGGAAGAGGTCAGGTTACATGCTATAACTGTGGAAAACTAGGTCATTATGCCAAATATTGTCAGGAATGTGCAAAGACATGGTCATATTGTAAAGTGCATGACCATAATGTGGAGAAATGTCCTCGGTTGATTGCGAAATGGCAGGCTAGGACCATCACAGGTCCTAACCCTACATGGAATCCAAAATCGAATATGAATCCTAACTTGAATGTCTAGATGATTGCTACTGAGCCAAGAGAGCCAAGCATTGTCCTCGTAACACGAGGAGGTGCTGCGACTGGAGATGATTAGGAAACTCCACAAGAACAACTACAACTGTAGGTGCAACTCGCGGCGCAGAAGAAAGTACCATTCGACGTTCAAAGACAAAAGCAAGTATTTTTGGACGTGTGACTAGAGTTTGTAGATCAAGAACAAACGTTGACATTAGGTGATGTCAGGGAGATGCCAGAATGCTTCCAATAGCTATTCTAGAAGTAAATCCTGAAAATAGTTAGTAAGCTTAAATCATTTATGTCAAGTTTCTTAGCGCTAGTTCAGGATAAAGATGTTATTGTAGAGCTACAAGCATTGATAGAAGAAACCCCAAAAGAGTCTCAACTAGAAAGGAGAGTTACCCAAGTTAAAAAGAAGTTTAAAAATGGGTGTGAGTTAAGACTGACTATGCAAATAGTCAACTATGACATGGATTACATCATTTTAGACCTGGGATTGGACGTCAATATTTTGACACGACAAACCCGGGAGAGTATGGGAAATCCATGCTTAGACTAGTCTCTTGTCCAGTTGCAACTTGAAAATCAGGCAAAGGTCCTACCAATTGGTATGTTGAGTCAAGTTCCTGTTGAAACTGAAGGGTTGTACACATTTGTAGACTTTGAAGTCATTAACATCATCGATGACACAAACCCATATCCCACGCTTCTAGGGATAGATTGGGCTAATGAAAATCAAACCGTTATTAATTTCAAGAAAGGGATACTCTCATTCGAAAATAATGAGATGAGAGTGGTGTCTCCCATCAATCCATTAGAGGGACAAATATATGTTGAGCCTATCTACAATGATGGACATGATGACTATCTTAACCATATTTACAATGTCACTGCCCTATAAGAATATTACATCAATCTAACTGCAGATGGAAACCTGACCTAGAAGAGTGCTAGTTCTTGCACATATGACTCAGGGGAGGCCTTGGAGAATTGGAAAAACTAGTTGCATGAGGTCCCTATGAGGACGTGTGCCACAATTACATGGTCTGTGCAATGGGTGGAGAATGAGCTACGAGAGTTTCCCACCTATTAGGGTTTACCTAACCTAGAAACCTTCCTATAAGAGTTTAAAAGACTCGCAACAGATTCACAGCGATTGTATGCGTTAGACCATATACTAAAGGCTACACCCACTAGATAGTGGGGTACACTTAAGCAGTCCATATCAGAATGGCCACAATGTATAAGATTGCTGGAAGCCAGATTTGGTGAGGAAGTCACCACTGTGAGCCACAAGTACACAATGTTGTCAAACCCTGTCAAGCACATAAATTAGTTTCACACCGCATTTACAAAATAAACTTAATAGGAATGGATCCATCATTTGATTCACACATTGGAAATGACACCCCGAATCTAGTATACATCTATGGAGTTGCGACAAGGAACTTAGGATTGGGATGAGGTAGCTAAATGGTTCACACACACATTTGAATTTGTTGATGAGCAACCTACATTTGATGTTGTGCTTCAAATGATAAAGGAAAAGATATTTGTTGAAATCCCTATCGAAGAGGCGAATCCCCACCAGTGCAGCCGGACCATCCAATAATAGATGTCCTATTACAATATCGCTAGAGACCCAGATGATGATATGACTAACATAAATATACCAGAGTCAGAGGGTACACACATAGTTGAGGGAAGTGGTATTTCAAGCGACCAGTTCCTCAAGTTGTTGAAAATCAAGAAAGTAAACATTGGGTCATCAGAGAACCCGAAGTTCACCAATATAGGAGATTATTGGGATGAAGACTCTAGTCACAAAAATTACAGAATTACTGCATGAGTATCAAGATATGTTCCATACCAATTTCAAAGAGATGGAAGGAATAGTTGGTGACCCAGGAGAAATGAAAATACCCCTGAGACCAGATGCTAAACCCATTAAGCAACAACCTTATAGGTTGAACCCAGGATATAAATAAAAGGTAAAAGATGAATTGGATCACATGATCGATGAAGGAATCATTGAACCTATTGAGGAGTTAGAGTGGATCAGCCCCATAGTGATCCAAGATAAGAAAACCATATGTGAATTCAGGATCCGCGTCGACCTAAGGAAGCTCAACAATGCATGCCTACATGATCCATTCCAAACACCATTTACAGATGAAGTATTGGAAAGCATGGGAGGACAAGAGATGTATTCATTCACTGATGAATAATCTGGTTATCATCAAGTTAGGATTGCAAAGGAGGATCGCCAGAAAACAACCTTCGTCACAGAATGGGGATGCTACTAGTATATGGTAATGCCCTTTGGACTCAAGAATGCACCTACTATTTTTTCTAGAATAGTAGTTTATGCTTTTAAAGACTTCATCCACAAATTTATTGAGGTCTACTTTGATGATTGGACTGTGCTTCGTCTAGTAGGAGACCATATTGAGAGTCTGTGCATGATGTTGGGTCGTTGTTGCCAATATCAGATCACTCTTAATTCAAAGAAATGTATTTTTTGCTCACCGTTTGGTGTGATGTTGGGTCATGTTGTCTGTTGTGATGGAAATTTGGTCCACTAAACAAAATTTGCGATTATCCTGGACTTACCACCACCGACATCAGTCACGCAACGTAGATTAGTGTTAGGACACACAGGCTACTACAGGAAGTTCACTAGAGGGTATGTAGAGATCACTGCACCTATGGAGAAGTTGCTGAAGAAAGATGCAAAGTTTCAGTGGAATTAACCTTGCAAGTATATCTTGGATAAGTTAAAAAACAATATTTCCATTACACCAATACTTGTGTTCCTGAACTAGAAGAAGGAGTTCCATGTTCATGCCGACGCATTGTCTGTCATGCTCGGAATTGTATTAACACAACTAGGAGAGGGTGTGATTGACCACCCCATTTATTTTTCTAGTAGAAAACTGTCAACGACAGAGAAAAATTACACCACGATGGAGAGAGAAGGCCTCGCTATGGTCTATGCACTTCAAAATTTCTGACACTACTTATTGGGTGGACATTTCAAAATGTACATTGATCATTCGAATAAAAAATACCCGGTCAAAAAGCTAGTGTTGGGGGGAAATATCTGTCGATGGCTCCTCCTATTTCAATAATTTGACTTTA
This sequence comes from Pseudotsuga menziesii, assembly GCA_001517045.1. Lineage (NCBI taxonomy): Eukaryota > Viridiplantae > Streptophyta > Pinopsida > Pinales > Pinaceae > Pseudotsuga > Pseudotsuga menziesii. The sequence continues at coordinate 530,392 of LPNX010269419.1, read as the reverse complement.
TGGTCATAGCCAAACCTGGTTGACTCAATGTCGAGCCACAACAACTGTCAGGATTGAAAGTGGTGAGGAACCAACTAGTCTAGAGGATAACTTGCCTGATGCACAAATTTTTTTGATCCACACGATGGATGATCATAATTCATAGTTTAATGTTGTCATCCATGTCCTCATCATAGGCTATGCGCATGAAGGATTATCCACTAACCAGAAGAAATAATTGGTTGTCAGAGATGCTGATTATATGTTGATTGCGAGGCATTTGTACAAAATGGGCATGGATGAGATATTCCATCGATGTGTTTTCGACTATGAGCGACCTTGGGTAATGAGTGAAGCACATGATGGTTTCACAGGAGGACACTACATTGGAATGTCTACTATGTGCAAGATACTACAAGCAGTACTATGGTGGCCAACCATACATGTGGATACTAAGAGTTTTTGTCGGCGTGTGATATCTACTAGAGGTAAGGAAAACTATCACAACAAGATGCCGCTTGCACCGCAGATAACCTTTCAAGAAATAGACAAGTCGGTTGTTGATTTTTTTGGACCAGCCTATCCACCAGGTAAGAGGACTAGCGCCCGCTACATTATCACTGCAACAGACTACTTAACCAGATGGGAAAACCCCCCACCTATTAAATATTGCACCGCTTCGACTATGGTGAAGTTTCTATTTGAAAATTTGGTGACCAGATTTGATTGTCCAAAAGTTATACTCAACGACCAAGGTATGCATTTTGTTAACAAAATTATTGCTAAGCTTACTACAGAGTTCTAGATCCAGCATAAGAACATGACACCCTATCATCGCTAGGTGAATGGAACGGTTGAAGCCTTCAATAATATTTTATAGAATGCATTAACCAAGGTATGGAACGTGTGCCAAGATGACTGGGATCATAAAGTGTTAGTTTTGTTATGCGCGTATCACACAACTTGCAAGCCATTAACAAGGTACACCCCATTTAGACTAGTGTATGGAAATGAAGCTATTGTACCAATGGAGTACATTGTACCAATCCTACGGATTGTTGTGCTAACAGAAACGATCGATGGAGACGATGTTGAGCAAAGGTTGTCGTAGCTTGTTCATATGGAAGAATAACGCTTGTGTCACAAGATTCCATCAGACTGTCGAGAAGCAAAGGAAGAAATCATGGCATGATGTCTATATCTAGGTTAAGCTATTCAAATTTAGAGGACTTATGTTGCTATATGACAATAAATTATTCAAAAATCCAGGGATGTTAAAAACGCATTGGCTAGGGTAATATACGATCATGTACATCACCGACGCGGGCGCAGTAAAACTGCAGAAACTAGATGGAACTTATGTCACATGTATGGTGATTGGAAGTCACATGAAACCTTACTATGATGGCCACTGCATGCTTGGCTAGGATTGCACAGCGTCCAAAAAAAAAACTTAAATAGAAGAAAAGAGAAGGAAATTGTTCTATCACATGATTGTGACAAAACCAGGAAAAGCACAGGAAAAATCAGGAATGACAGGCTGGCTGACATTAAAGTGGGAATATTCAGAAATATTGACACCGTTATGATAGCTAAGTGTCATTAATTAGAAAATATATGAGGAGAATGATGACGTGATTTTTGGTCCCATCAGCTTTCCTCGTCATAACTACCATAACTTCCCTGATAGGTACAATATGGAACTTGAGTAATCGAATTGATGAGGAATGCATCATCCAAGAAGACCACATGATCAACAATACCTCAGCCTCCCATCGCATGATTATTTTAGGATGCATAGGAACCTATAAATAAGGGATTCATCATCAATATTCACTTTACTTGCACCCATGAAAAGAGAACCAGACCCAAGAGTTGACAGACCGAATCCTGTAACAGAGAGCGAGCCAAAACCCATGGTACTAAATATTTCCAGTGCTATTGAGATTTATTATGTAACTAACACCTATCTATGTCTGATTGAAGAGGAATGTGAATCCCTCGAGGTATAGCAACCCGAGTAGGAACCAGAGCTAGAATAAATGGTGCGACCAAGAAGGTAACCTATCCCTATGGTTGGTTCAGCCCCGGTTCCATCCCATAATTAGGGACCTATGTCGAACCTTGTTTAGAACCCACTAGTTGCATGTCCAAAACTAGTTGTTCCACTAAAAAAAACTAGAGAAAGAGGGAGTGGAGATTCATCCAGGCCACAAATTTCAAAGAAACACAAGACTAAGGCCATTGCGGATATACCTAAGCAAGACCTGATGGAGGAGGACGAACTAGAGTAACCATCCTGAGATGATGATTCCATAAAGGAAGAGGAAAAATTCCCCCAGTATGTTCATTTAAGGAGATCCGACGCGTAGAAGGTGACACATCCAAATAAAGCGTGCACATTCTTAGTGACACCCCACATTCCTGATAATGTGCCACTACTGATGGACATGCTACAGAATATAGCCAAGTTGTCATTCAAATATGTTGACACCTACAAGCAGGTGGGCTTAGAGAGGGGGAACTACATGGTAGTGGTATAAGTTGAGACAACTGAGCACCAACAATTAGCATCAATGGAGTGGGCCAGTGGTGTCGATCATGCGAGACTGTTGAGCTTACTGCTCATGTTACACTTTGATCACAGCCTGTAGGCCAATATGTATGTGAAATAGCTCCCCGTCTACTTTCAAAAAGGATGTATATGGCTTGGTCGAACCTACCTGGTCGACGTCGATCTCATCTCATTAATAAAGGGCCTGCCGGAGACAGGGAAAGACCCTTCATCATATTTTCACCAAAATAGGGATGCGTCTAAGATGAAGCAGAAATATGAGCTTCAACATGCAGGTAGAGGATTCCTCACTGGCCCCTTAAAGGACAATATGGTAAGGTTTGTAGATAAATATTATATTGAAAACTGTTGCACAAGATGAGGCTAACTTAGTGCACCGTCAGTGCAATAGAACTTGTAGAACAATGTGCAGCAGGTGTAACTTTCAATTGGTTGCAGTTCCTACTGAACGACCTGATAGATGATGCAGAGTAGGCGCAGGAGGAACATAAGGCCAAATTCCATTACTGTTGGCTTCTTATCTTGACATATTTCATTCTGTGGTCCAAACCACTGGACTACTAGCCGATGGATTTCCCAGTTCTTTTCCTCTATACAAAGTATCAAAACCTCTAGGAGGATAAAGTAGACAAGATCTGTGAGACATGCAATAACATCGAGTTCTTTCTGCATGGCGAGGCCTTGCATGATGTTATCAGGAGGTCGCACGGAGTAAGGGATGTGACGGTGCATAGGTACACATTCATAAACTTCTTGGGTCATGTACATAACACTATTCTAGAACCAAAGAAATACCTAACCAAGCAAGCGCACCAGGCAGGTTTTATGATCGCTGATGTGGATGTCAACACAATTATCCTAGAGTGGCCTAAAGAATGGCATGGTCCACTAGTAGAGCTAATGGATGAAGGATAAAACCAATAAGACCTGCCACCTAACCAAGGTGGAAATGCTGAAGCAGGAACTGATGTGCAAAACAGTCAAGGAAATGACCAAGAGAGTGGTCATGGCAATCACTAGCAGGATGTAAAAGGAAATATCGGAGGCAATGACCCATGAAATCAGACATTGAGCTCTATGATGATGATGATGATAGAGATGATGATTCGAATGGTACTCCTACTGATGAGGAGGTGAAGAAGGCCGAAGAAGAGGTGCATCAGCCGCAACACAAGAAGACAAAAGCGGACAAATCGGCTAACACTATTAGCTTAGTCGAGGAGGACATCATCTTGTTGTCTGATGCAATCGCACAAGTGGCCAAGTCCATATTGAGAGGGATAAGTAAGAAATAACTATGACTGACTGGATATCTCACTGAACATATCAACCAGCTAAAATAGGTTGTAAATGAATTCAAAGCCACTATCGAGGATTAAAATTATGGCTTCAATCCCAATGTCCCAATAATAACACCAGATATGGTGCCGCTAATCAAATTAGAAATCTAGGTGCGAGTAATGGAGATGAGAATGCTTGAGTATGATGATTTTGTCCATATTTTTGATACATTGAGCATCGAATTATATAAACTCATGTTAGCTGAAGTCTATGCTATCTAGTAGGAGGCTGCGATCAAGGTACGCCTCAGGGAAAATGCAGTGTCGTACTAGGCGACTAGGCAGAAAAGGAAGGTGACAGTGTGCAAGACCCTCTTTAGAGAGAAAGAGCAAGAGATCGAGGCACATGAGTAGAGCCAGGTTGCACTCATTGAACCCATCAAAGGTGTAGTTGAGTATTTCCCACCGTAAATAGGACAAGAAGATGAGGATTCAGCTGCTAAGGTTGCTCAACTATCGTGGATTGCGGTGGAACTTAAGAAAAAGGTTGAAGAGATTCGGCCAAAGTAGGTATCAAGCACATCTCTTGAGGTGCTTGAAGAACATAGTGAAGAAGTATTGGAGGAATAAGAAAGGATAAGGCAAGGAGAGACAATCTACACTGAGGAAGTGGAAGATGTTTTCGCGATGTGGAAAGCGCTTCTGGAGGATGAGAATGGGGTAAAGATCTAGGAAAACATGCAACAAGTTGATGAGAAAATCACCATGAAAAAGGAAAAAGATGAAGAAGCTTCCGCTTAAATAAAAGGTTACAAAGATCACGGAGATAAAGAAGCTACAACAAGAACCCTGTAACATCTCTGACCCTCTGACTTGCGAAGAGGACACTACCCTTTACTATTATATACCTAGGAAACTAGCCCCATGAACATACAATGATAAAAATTGAAATGCATTGAAGTAAAACATGCATAGATGCATAATTATTCATCATACATCAAAAGCAAACTACATTACATTCAAGCATTTAGCATGTTCATGATTTTCATTAACCATAAACTACAATTGCATAGGTGAAATAAACTAGAATACTTATCTTATGAAGAAGCTCATCCCACAACCAGTGATGTCGCTGCAATGTTCCACCCAACCATAGGCCAGTGTGCTCCTTAATATCTCAGCAACACTACCACCCTCGAGCCAGGCATTATTCCCCAAAGAATAAGGAAATAAGTAATCTCACACATAGCCAAATATATGTCAAGACTCAACCAAGCCAACACAATTGGTTTTATCAGGAGAAGAGTACACAACAACACATAACCAAGCCAAACAAGTTGGGTTTATCAGGTTATCGGGAGATGGAAGTACTATCTTCTAAGCCAATGAGCTCACTGAAGAGTTAAGGATGCCTACACCGGAACTACCTTGACTCCTAGGACATCCACACACACCCAACACAAGGAATCATTCCCTTCTCTGCTACATAGTCCCTCAGGACATGACTTCCCTTCCAGTGCTATTCAAGGGGTGTAGAGAAGACAGTCAACCCTCTAGCTCTATTTCTGAGGCTCCTACAAAAAACTAGGTTGTTAAGAAGACTCATTTCCCCTCCTACACAGTCCAAAGACCAATTGTTTACACAACAATACACACCATTTATGGGAGGAAAACAATTCAGCCACAAAATTAATTTCCAAGGAGGGTAAGAACAACCCACTAACAGTAGAATATATCCCAGGGACGTTTTTGGCCCTAACGTGGAAAAAAATGAATACAATACACAATATTTACAATGTTGGGAATGAACAAAACGTCATGTAAGATAAAATCAGAAATGGTAAGTTTGTAAAACAACCCCAAGAGCCAAAATTGATTTTTAGCTTGGAAAACGGTGGAGAATTGCAACAAAAACGTTGGGGAAGAAACCCAACCACAAGAACATCACAAAAATGGAATTCTCAGACTCCAGCAAAATGAAGAATAACTTTCCATGAGAGAAATAAATACACATCAAATCCAAAATAATGGATTTCACACGTAGCAACTTCCCAGCCACTTGAGGGAGCCCCAATGTGGGTGAATGTTAATGATAAAAACGCCCAGGAGCCCAAATCGTGAAGGAAGAAAACACAACCAACAAAATTGTGGAGTTAAAAACAGCTCCTAAGCTTCCCTGCATGAGAAAAAATGAAGAACGTGGGTGTATGGCAGAATGGCCTATATTTTTGGGCATTTTCCTTGCCAAGGAAGTCAAAACACATTTTTCAAAAATGGGTCATCTACCCAATTCGAATTTCTTCCCATATTCTTCCCACTCCATGCAATAACTAACTTAACCACATTCTGGTAGAATTTAATGATAGGGGGAAAAGACAAAATGGGCAGATGAGGGTTTGATGGGATATCCCTTTGACATTTGGCTTCTCCCCATTGGCCCAAAGGTTTCAATAATTTCCCTTCCTATTCCTTAGGAAAAATCATGCCCTTTTCATTATTGTTGCATTGACTTAACTGGTTGTGGGGATTTTTAATTAAAATGCATATTTACATGATGCCAAAATTATAATGTGTTGGATAGCACAATATACCATCAGCAATGATTTTAATCACCGAAACATAAAACATTAAATCAATGGTGGGTATAGCTCCACACCATGATTAATTACAATATTACACATCATATACATTTTAATGCAAACAGGGTAAAAAACGGGGGCTTACCTTCCCCTCCCCCTTTAATAGCACTGTCCTCAGTGTTTTGCAAAATTGAACAAAATGCTACACTGGTACCTCCTCAGTGTTTCGTAGAATTGAAAAAAATGGGTGTGCCAATCGCATGGCATCCTCCATCTCCCATGTAGCCTCTTCAGGACCGTAGTGATCACATTGCACCTTTACCTTCCTTATAGATCAGTTCTGGAGCACTGTGACCTTCCTATCGAGTGTGTGCATTGGCTCGATTTGGAACTCTCCCTTGGGTTCCACCTGAATCACATCCCAATTTATCACATGGTTAGGATCATGTACCTATTTTTTAAGCAAAGAAATATGAAAAGCATTACGATCTATAATGTGAGCAGGCAATGCAAGTCTATATGCAATTGGACCTATTCTTTCAAGCACTTCAAACAGACCAAAATATCTAGGTGACAACTTGGCACAAATTCCAAGATTCAAGGAACTCTTCTTTTCCCTCACTCTGAGGTAAACATGATGCCCAACACTAAACTCTCTGTTCACCCTATGCTTATCTGCATAACTTTTCTGCCTGTCCTATGCCGCTTTCAAATTCTTCCTGATATTTACAACCTCCTGCTCCATATCCTTGAGCAATTATGGGCCAAGCACAACCCTATTCACTAGATTATCCCAAGTCACTGGTTTCCTACACCTTCTTCCATACAAAGCTTCATACAGCCTCATCCCCAAGGATGCTTGTTGTCCATTTTTATAAGAAAACTCTGCCAAGTGTAAGTAATCTTCCCACTTGGTTGTTTTATCCATCACATACATGCGAAGCATGTCTTCAAGCACTTGGTTAATTCTCTATGTTAGCGCATCAGTCTAAGGATGGTATGCAGTGCTGAAGTTTAGATTTGTACCCAAATCTACAAACAACCCCTTCCAAAAATTGGAAGTGAATTTGACATCTCTGTCAAAGACTATTGCCTTAGTCAATCCATGCAATTTGAAAATATCCTTCATGAATATCTTTGCAATGTTATCAATATTATGCGTAGACTTAACCGATATGAAATGTGCTTCCTTTGTCAACTTGTCTACCACAACCATGATGGAATCATGTTGTCTCCAATTCATTGGCAATCCTATAATTAAATCCATGGAAATAACTTCCCACTTCCATTCTGGAACTGGCAAAGGATGCAACAAACTTGCTGGGTGTTGATGCTCAACCTTTACTTGGTGACATTTCATGCACCTTGAAATATATTTAGCCATGTATTTTTTCATTCCTGGACAAAAGTACTGCTTTCTAGTTGTAGCAATTGTCTTCTGATATCCTGGGAGACCAGAATATGGAGCTTGATGGATTTCATCTATAACAACTCTCCTCAACTCTGCTACATTTGTAATATAAATTCTGCCTTTATAAGTAAGAAGTCCATATTCTTCCAATTTATATCCCTCATACCTCTTCTCAAGACCTTGCTGCTGCAGTTTGTCTTTTACTTGCTCATACAATTCATCTCCAGCATTATGATTAACAATCTGCTGCCTCAAATATGATTTCATGCACCTTATTCTCTTTTCCCTTTATGTGTTTGATTTCAAAATCAAACTGACATAAAAACTCCAGCCATCTCGTTTTCCTAGCATTCAGAGTAGGCTGATCAAAAAAATACTTCAGACTGCAATGGTCTGTCCTTAGCTCAAATATTCTACCCGTCAAGTAATGCCTCCACATCTTGAGAGCATGTATTATGGCTACAATCTCTAGATCATGGGTGGAATAGTTCTTCTCATGCTCCTTCATCTTTCTTGACTCGTAACATATCATGTGGTTGTCTTGCATAAGGACTCCTCCAAGCCCTTTTTTGCATGCATCGGTACACACCACATAATCTTTCTCTGGGTCTGCAACTTTTAATACAGATGCACTGGTGAGAATATTCTTCAACTACTGGAAGCTTTCTTCACACCTCGATGTCCATTAAAAATTTATCCCCTTCTTTTGCAAAGAAGTGATGGCATGTGCAACTTTGGAGAATCCTTCAATGAATCTCCGGTAGTATCCTGCAAGTCCCATAAAATATCTTACATCTGTCAGATTTGTTAGAGTAGGCCAATTCATAATGGCTTCAATATTTTCAGGGTCCATAGATATGCCCTCTTCTAAGATAATGTGACCCAAATAGTGAATTCTATCTCTATAGAAGTCACACTTGCTCAACTTTGCATACATGTGATGCTCCCTGAGCAATTGCAATGTCAATCTCAAATTCTATTCATGCTCTTCCTCATTCTTAGAATAAATAACAATGTCATCAAGGAAAACAAGAACAAACTTGTCCAAATACCTGCTGAAGACACTATTTATAAGGCACATAAATGTAGCTGGTGCATTTGCGAGACCAAATGGTACCACTACAAACTCATAACGTCCATATCTTGTTTTGAAGGATGTCTTATGAATTTCTTCATCCTTGATTCTCACATCATGGTAACCAGACCTCAAGTCAATATTGGAAAATACCTTTGCTCCTCTCATTTGATGAAAGAGGTCATCAATCCTAGGAAATGGGTATTTATTATTCACAATAACCTTGTTTAATTGTATGCAATCAATACACAACTTGAGTGTACCATCTTTCTTATTTACAAAAAGAACTGGTGCTCCCCAAGGAGACACACTCAACCTGATATACTTCTTCTCCAACAACTCTTGCAGTTGCATCTTTAGTTATAGCATCTCAGGTGTACTCATTCTGTAGGGTGTCTTGGACACTAGTGCTTCTCCTGGCACAAGTTCAATTGTGAAATCAATGTCCCTATTTGGAGGAATCCTTGGAATCTCATCAAGAAACACATCCCTAAATTCCTGCAACACATCAAAGTCCTTCAACCAAGGAGTTTCATTCTCTATTGCCTCCAAAACATGAGTTGCATACAACTGGAAACCTTTTCTACATAACTTCTTCCACTGCATTATTGAAATATGCCTCACAGAAATCACCTTTGTAATAATTTTTACCACTACTGGGTTCCCTTCTTCATCCATGCATTTGAAAGTCTTGTTGTAACAGTCAATATTTACCATGTGAGCTTCTAACCAATCCATTCCAATGAGGACATCATAGGAACAAAGTGGTAGAAAATTCAGATCTACGCAAGTGACCAATCCATTCATGATAAAGGGACATTTCTCTACCACTTCACTAACCTTTCTCTTAGTTCCAGTGGCTAGCTGAACTAACCAAGATTCTCTATGCTTTACTTTATTAAAAGCACAAATCTACACTACTCTAGGGGTAATGTAACTATGAGTAGAACCAGGGTCAATCAAAATAGAAACAGATTGGTCAACAATCTTACCTGGAACTTCAACCACGATTGACTGATGATCTTCCTGGCGGTCCTCCAGTGATGCATAAATCCTAGGGATGACCCTTGATACTTGACCCAATATTTATGCTTCTTGAATGTTGTAAGTTGGCCTTGCACTCTCATTCTCGAGTGGACAATTCCTACCCATGTGGGGTCCTCCACATTTCCAACATTGGAGAGGTTCTCTGTTCTGCTGTGGATCTCTAGGCTTTTCTCCCACCACTCCAGCTGGCTTACTCATAGCTTGGGATGGTTGCTTCTGCTGATTCCTGAAGTTAGAATATTTGAAACCTTTCTTCCTTTGGTCATACTTCTCATTGTTTTTTTCCTTCCATGTCTTATGATAATCAGGTTTACCTTTTCTTTGCTCATAGCAGTACTTAGCTTTCCTTATTGCTTCTTCAAGATTTCTAGTTTCATAAAAATCAATCATGTCTTTGTAATACTAACGCAAGCCACTCAGGAAATGATGGATATTCACCTTCTCATCTTTGATGTAACTGACATACCTCAATAGTTACAAGAAATTATTTACATACACTTCCATGGTCTTCTATCCCAATATTAGCATATGGAATTCTTTAATATTATCATCATAGTACTTGTCAGAGAGGTACTTCTACTTGAAGTATTTCTTGAATTTTTTCCACACAATTCTTCTTTCAATAACCTTCTTTACTTGTTTGTGGTGTTCCCACCATATGGATGATCTTCCATTCAAATTGAATATAGCTACCCTTGCTTTCATATTTCCGGAGTAGTCATGAACTTGGAAATACTTCCTCATCCCAAAAGGCCAAGCCTCAGCTTCTTGACCAGTCTTGACCTCACCATTAAAGTAGGAGGCCTTGCCTTTTTGAATTCATCTCATGAATTGTTCTTGTAACATCTCCTCCTCTTATTCCTATGAGATGGAGAGCTTTAATCCCCACTAGGTTTTTTAGAATCAGATGACCCACTGGTAGGCCATTCTGGAGTATTCCTCCTGTCCTTGGAAGCCCTCCTAGAGACATGGGACCTTTTACGAGAATATCCCCTAGCGCTACTTTTTCTTCTTTCTGGATTAGCTGTCTGATGCCCATAGTTTATCTGTCCCTAGATGTCTATCAAAATTTGTAGTATAGCTCCATTTATCTGATTTTTATCTTCTTGAGCCTTAAGCATCCTTTCATTTTCTTCTCTGCAACTTTGCAAATCCACCCTTAGGCTCCTCATGGTTGCTGCAAAATCTTGGGGAGTATCTTGAAATATTCTCCCATTGGACTCTGTCTCGTCATTCCCAAGTCTGACATTTCTCCCATAGCATCTTCCTCGAACTCATAGGGATCCTATGCATCATTCATGTCATCAATCCTCATCTTGGCCCAACCAAGAACGGATTTTTGAAAAATTCTCTATGGGGAATGCTGACTCTGAAGGTGACTATAGTTCTACACAATGTGTTAATAAACATAATTGTTAGCTACATAACAATATCATGAGTTCATAATTACTTACTTGCATTTGGAAAATACTATATGGACAAATTTGTTAAAACAAAGAATTTTATTTCCACCAAGAACGACAGTCTCAGGGGGATGACGGGGGTCAAGGGGTATTTTTGTAAATATTTGATTTTCGCGCAATCTGGCACATAAGATCGCTGCCATTTTTTTCCTTTTCAGCACCTGTAAATCCACTGAAAAACTGCTGAAAATCTACTTTTCCCACTGAAAAAAATAAAACTCAGATTTTTCTTTTCATCTGATCGGATCCCTTCCCAACTGGCCATGTAATGTATCGGGTCACTAGTTGACAAATCTTCCAACAAATCAGTGTACTGATCTTCATTTGTCTTCCGATGCACATCGGGTCGAACTTCCTCTGTTATTCGATACCATATTGGTTCAATCCTCCTCTGTATTCCAATGAATCGGCTCAATATTCCTCTGTCTTCTAATGCATCAGCTTGATCTTCCTCTTTCTTCCAATGCATAGGATTGATCTTCCTCTGTCTTTCAACACATAGGATGATCGATCTTCTATTATTTTCCGATGCCTCAGATCGATCTTCCTCTGTCTTTCGACGCATCGACTGATCGATCTTCTATTCTTTTTCGAGATGCCTCAGATCGATATTGTTTTCTTTTTTGATGCTTTGGCTCCCTTTAGTCAAGCCTTACTGACACCTCAGCTCCACTTCAATGAACATCTTCCGAGATTCCTTGGAGAGGTTCACTTGAGAACCACCGAAAAACATTTTCTGAGATTTCCTATACTTAGAAAACATTTTTGAATTTTTTCTTCTCATCTTCCTCTTTTCCGCCGTCATGTCGGCTCCCTTCTGGTGAGCCTTAACGACACCTCAGCTCTGCCTATCTGATACCTTTATCTCCTCCCAGATGATAACCTCAGCTCCTCTTAGCTGATACCTTCACCTCCTTCGGCTCCTCTCAGCAGAGACCATCGAAAAAATGTCAAACTTAGAAAATTTTTAAAATTTCTCTCTATTGGGTTTCTTTACCAGATGGACTCAGATTAAGTCCTCCTACGTATCGGATGGAATTCAACCTAAGTAATCCAACATATTGGATGGAATTCATCCTAAGTCATCTGATATTTCCCATACTTCGAATTTTTTTTTTTGAAATGTTGAAAATTCTCCCTGATTTTTACATTTTTCCTCCACTGGGCAGAGGGTGACCTACCTCTGTCACTGCTTCTTCATGGCTCATTTAGGACCATGCTGCAACGAATATATGATGCCACACTATAATTTCCTTGACCCTCTGACCGATGAAGAGGATGCTACCCATTACTGCTATCTAATCGGGAAACTAGCCCCATGAACATACAATGATAAAAATTGAAATGCATTGAAGTAAAACATGCATAGATGCATAATTATTCATCATACAGTGCAAGCAAACTACATTCCATTCAATAATTTATCATGTTCATCATTTTAATTAAACATCAAATACAATTGCAGAGGTGAAATAGACGAGAATACTTATCTTACGAAGAAGCTCGTCCCGCAAACAACTATGTCGCTGCAACGTTCCACCCAACCATAGGCCAGTGTGCTCCTTAATCTCTCAGCAACACTTCCAACCCCGAGTCAGGAATGATTCCCCAAGGAATAAGGAACTAATTAGGCTCACACATAGCCAAAGATATGTTAAGACTCATCCAAGCCAACACATTTGGGTTTATCAGGCGAAGAGTACACAACAACACATAACCAAGCCAACAAGTTTGGTTTATCAAGTTATTGGGAGATGGAAGCACTATTTGCTAAGCTAGTGGGCTCACTGAAGAGCTAAGGATGCCTACACTAGAACTAGCTTGACTCCTAGGAAATCCAAACACACCCAACAAAAGGAATCATTCCATTCTCTGCTGCAGAGTCCCTCAGGACATGACTTCCCTTTGAGTGCTATTCAGGGGGTGTAGAGAAGACAATCAACCATCTAGCTCTATCTATGAGGCTCCTGCAAAACACTACGTTGTCAAGCAGACTTATTTCCCCTCTTACACAGTCTAAAGACCAATTGCATACACAACAATACACACCATTTTTGGGTAGAGGAAAACAATTCAGCCACAAAATTAATTTCCAATGACGTAAGAACAACCCACTAACAGCAGACCGTATCCCAGGGACGTTTTGGCCCTAACGTGGCCAAAAATGAATACAATACACAATATTTACAATTTTGGGCATAACAAAACTTACTCTAAGCTAAAATCAGAAATGGTAAGTGGGTAAAACAACCCCAAGAGCCAAAATCAATTTTCATCTTGGAAAATAGTGGAGAAATGAAACAAAAATGTTGGGGAAGAAGCCCAACCACAAGAACATCACAAAAACAAAATTCTTAGACTCCAGCAAAATGAAGAACGACTATCCATGAGAGGAAGAAATACATAGCAAATCTAAAATCGTGGATTTCACACACAACAACTTCCTAGCTAGTTTAGGGAGCCCCAACGTGAGTGAATGTTAATCATAAAAACACCTATGAGCCCAAATTGTGAAGGAAGAACACACAGCTAGCAAAATCGTGGAGGTAAAAACAACTCCTAATATTCTGTGCATGGGAAAAAATGAATAGCATGGGTGTATGGAAGAATGGCCTATGTTTTTGGGCATTTTCCTTGCCAAGGAAGTCAAAACACGTTTTTCAAAAATGGGTCTGCTTCCCAAATCAAATTTTTTCCCATACTCTTCCCACTCCATGCAATAACTAACTCAACCACATTCTGGCAAAATTTAGTGATTGGGGAAAAAGACAAAATGGGCAATTGAGGGTATGATGGGATCTCCCTTTGACATTTGGCTTCTCCCCATTGGCCCAAAGGTTTCAATAATTTCCCTCCCTATTCCTTAGGAAAAATCATGCCCTTTTCATTATGGTTGCATTGACATAGCTGGTTGTGGGGATTTTTAATTAAAATGCATATTTGTATGATGCCAAAATTATAATGTGTCGGATAGCACGATATGCAATTGGCAATGATTTTAATCACTGGAACATAAAACATTAAATCAATGGTGGGGCTTTTTCCCTTAGCTCCACACCACAATTAATTACAATATATACATCATATACATTTTAATGAAAATCGGGTAAAAAATGGGGTGTTTCAAACTCCAAGCTCTTTGGGATCAAGAGAAAACTAGGAACAAGGAAGTGGAAGCACACCAGTCAGAAGCAGCATGAGCTACAGGGATTCTTCAACCTATCCAGCAGAAGCTCCATACTATTACTCAGTCGTTGGGAGAGGGACCGTCAAAACATATCAGTTCTAGCCGCATGGAACAATTGGACACACAAGCGAAGGAAGTAACAGAGGCATTTGCAATGGTGTAACAAATTTTGAAAGAGTTTTAGGACAAGGTTGGTCCTATAGCGCAGTCTGCATCAGAAGCTTGAAATTTTTTGAAACACTCAATTTTTGCAGAGACGGAAATTTTTTCTTAGTGGCTCAAGATGAGGCACATGTGAGTGTTGGGGGCCTGTTGGGCCAGGAAAAGTGCATAAGGAAGAATCACTCGTGAAAGTGCAAGAGGAAAGGTGGGCGCATGATGGAGGAAAATAAGACAGAGGAAGCTGCAATGAGGAAGAAAGATCTGAGTTGAAGAAAGATCTGAGTTGAAGGAAGAGGCAGGTAGAAGAGTTAAAATAGAAAAGGTGCAAAATGACAGAAGACTGCAGAAGGACAAACCGAAAAAATACCAAGGACAATTTTCCGGCTAGTTATGACCTGTACAGATAGGATAAAGATGTTTCTGCAGCTATTTAAGGCTATGGTTAATATCATGCAGGACTTTTGTGACCAGTTTTGTTTGTCATTAATGTAATTGCAGATATTTTGTCAGGCACTTGATTCTGTAATAACTAAGTAGTACTCAATCGACATTGCACGGTCTTGAAAACACTATAAATAGAAGGAACTCGCTATGTGTAAGGGTTAGATCCATTTAGAATTTGCTAGATTTTGTTAGCTTTAGAATTATTGACTCAGAAGAGGATTCTAGTAGAAGTAGAAGGATGTTGAGCCACGGATATTGCATCTGAGTGCGCAGACCGCTAGTAGAAGAGTTGATCTAGGATGTGTGTGGATCAGTAGGAGTAGATAGAAGAATAAACTACAGAGAATGAGAGCAAGAAGATTGATTCAAATAGACATATATTAAGAATAGTCTGCAAGCCGCAAACTGCAAGGTCATATAAACATCTCTCATGCAAAATGAAGAGCATCTTGGTGGTTTTTCCCAGATGGGTTTCCATGTTATTTACCGTGTCAAATGAATGAATGTTGTGGATATTGGATGTTATGTGAATGCTTGCTTACTTTATATTGTTACAGTTATTGTTGAATCTATGTCGCAATATTACTGATCAGTTAAGGAATGAATGAATGATACGAAATGTTGACATGTTATGTATGATTTCATGGTTAATATCCTAAGTTACAACATAATCCACACTCTCTTCGTTATTTCCAAGGAATTAGCTGTGTCACATAGTTGCGCCAGTTGTTAAGTGGTTAAGGACAACGTTGTGTTGCATGTAGATTGTGGCACATAGTTGCACCCCTTTTTCACATAAATATAATCCATCCTCATATCTTTGTCGAGTGCCTTGGTCACATGCCAAGGGACTATAATCCCTTGCCATCTGCAAAAACATGGTTTTGGAAGTTACACATTAATATATCTTGGGTGAGACTGCGCCTTCCTTGCGAGTGTTCCTGACTTAGCTTTCTCTGTCGGGCCAATGTATTTTGGTGTCTTGCTCGTATTGTGGTTTTTTTTATCCTTGGGTCGTGTAAGTATAGAGACAAAGGAGAACATGACTCCTAATTTAGGCTAATGTAATGTAATAGACAGTTCGGAAAAGGGAGGATTATAAATCTTAACACCTTCCTTGAATCCTAACTTCGACAACTATGGGCCTTGGTAACAAGGAAAAAAGTCACCCATATACAATATAAAAGATAAAAAAATGTTTCTTAACAACTTGAGGAAATAGGGGAAAACCTCATGGGAAAAACCACCCTCAAGATAAGCAGGAATCAGGAAATACAAGTTAAAAACTTGCACAATTGTTGCTACAATTTGCAGCAGTATGTAGCAGTAATGAAGTATTCTAGTTCTTTTGTGCAGAAAAATCCTGAAGTTGTGCATGTGAGCCTATGATTCCAAACAAAATTATTATTTCTATAGGAATCTTCCTCTTTGGAAGAAGAAGAACAACCTCAACTAAATCAGAAATATAGACAACTAGTAGATGAAAACTAGACCCATGTAGAGCAACTGAAATCAGATGATAAGAGAGAAAAGGTGCTTGAAAATTTGAACCATGTGAGGAACACCCAAGAAAATGATATATTTCAGCCTTTAACATTGAACCATGTGAGTTAAAATCATCCCCAAGTGTTAGGACCAAGTGTCCAGGCGAATGCAAAATGTCTCCATCTTTACTAGTTCTATTAGGAGATGAGCATGTGATAAAATAGATAGGTAGAGAAGACCTGTGATTGTGGAGAGAGAATTATTGAGCTCCATAATATGATATAGCTTCATAAATAATCAATTATTCAAAAAATATAATATCAGCAAACTCATAAGAGGAAACTAACATCAAATCCCCAGCAACAATTTTGAAGGAGACTCGCGGTACTTGATTTGTCACACCAAAATTGATGAAACCAACTACAAGCATGAATGAAGGCTCTTTGAACTTAATTATTGAACCAAATAATATCATATCAGGTCCAAATAATTTCATATCATATCCGAGAGTGTGGTCCACTGAGATGATAGATGCACAATTTTCTCCTTCTTCAAAATTCTCAGTATTGGTGCATGCAATCATGTAGGAATTTGCTGGAATCTATAGATCAGTGAGAGTGAATTGATCACTCCTACATTATGATATAATTTCCAAAATATACATGGTATTACTTACTTTCACACCAGCAACATCATTATATATAGGGAAATCAAATTCATCTTCATATTCTAAAACAATCACCAGTAAACTATGCACATAATTTAAAATAGAAAAATCACTGGAGAATTTTTGCATAGAATCGAAGGAGAGTTTTTCTTCAAAAAAAGGGTTGAAATGTATTCTTCTAGATCATCCATGTGAGAATATGAGATATCAGATATCTCATAAACTTCTAGATAAGTATGAGAATGAGTCAATCCAAGGAGACTTTCTTCAACTAGAATTGACTAAGTGGAAGATTCTGCTTGTTCTTCATCTTCAACAATTTTCTTTATTGTAGGAGAGGGAACATAGAGTCCATTATTGAACTATTCATCATGTATTTATATGAACCTTTCTCAACAACTTGGATTTCATATTCATCTCCCATATGACTGCTAGGTCTTCCTGATAGAGGGAAAGTGATAAAGGATTCCCTGAAAGAAACCATGTGGTTGGATTCTCAAGAATATATCAAGTAAGCCTTTGAAGGAGTGAGGCATGCCTTCAAGGAATGAAATATCTCATGTTATTCAGTATGCTCTCCATAATCAGACATATTTACACCTTTTGGAAGGGAAATATTATTCTATACACAGAGATCTTTCAACTGGTTGAGGATCTTCTTCATGCACGAGTCTTCTGAATAAAAACCCCTCATACAATAGGTACATTTTTTCTTTTCAAACCTTTTCTTATTATTGGAGCCTGAATATCCTTCGGTTGTATTATAATTCTATTTAGGCTTCAAATTAGATGCTTTTGGATCCTTCCCCTTAGGTCTCCCTTTAGCTTGCACTTTGGTAGAGTTTGTCACTAGGAGATATTGATTTTTGGAAGTCTTAATGACTCCCATTTGGACCAACTTCTCTTGATCCTTTATTAAGGACTAGGAAAAGGAATCAAGTGAGGGAATATTCCAATTGGGAATGGAAGCTCTTCCAAAATGGAATATTGAGACAAATACATAATACTCAGTACCTATTCTATTGAGTATGGAGAGCACATGTTGCGCATTCTTTCTTTATATTCTGCACTATCTGCATTGAAGTGCAAGAGACTTGAATTTTGTAAAGAGTTGTTGTATGGTCTAAAAACCATTGATATGTAAGGATGTAAACTCATTCTCCAAAAAGTGTCCCTAGGGCTCATCTTTATTGCCAAACAATACTTCAATCTTCTCCCAAGCTTCTTTGGGAGTCCTCAAACCTTCAAGGTGAAAGAGAAGGTCTCTGGATATGTGAGTACAAATATAACTAAAATATTCATCTAAGTGGTTTATAAACTTGTTTTTCTCAGTTGGATGATGGGGCTCAACCTCCCTTCCAAGTATTATCCTAAAGTATCCCTTATTGCACAAGGAAACTTGCATATCTTCCCTTTAATCAATATAATTGAAGGGTGTTAGGATCCTATGTGTGGAAGGTTGATAATCCATAATTCTCCTACTAATCAAAAAATATGTTCAATCAAGCTACGTAGAACATGTGGAAAAATCACTGCAAAACGAAAAACATTCGCACTATGTTAGAATAAAGCCTCCCCTTTGGAGATGAACACTTTTTCAGGGTCTGTCACACTTAGACCCCCACTCTAAATAAATTGAAAGGAAGCAAGGAACTCTTTGTGGGACTTCTGTGGAAACCCAGCTACTTCCGGTGTTCAATAGAGAGTAGACTGAATTGAATCTTTCTTTAGATGTGTTGGGATAGGAATAAGCTGACACAAAGAAAAATAAGGACAAGTGCACACGTGAAAAGGGAAAAGAAGGTCAAGAAGGAAGGAAATGGAACGACGTAGAAAGATAAAATATGCACACGACAGAGAAAGGAAGCAAAGGAAGCGTAAAGTAGAGAAAGCTATGACATAATAGTTGCGATGAGGAAAGCACATCCATAGTTGGTAGAAGAGTTAATTCTAAGAAGGACGATGTCAAGGAATACTGCTTGTTAGTGCCAGAAATTGTTCTTAGACTACCAGAAGAACAAGCCAACACAATCTCAAAAGTAAAATTAAATAAAATAGGTTTTAGGGTTTTGTTTTTAAAAACTTCGTCAGCAAGGAGGAAATAAACATCTACAAGCTAATACAAAACTGAATCATATAAGTTGGATAAACTGGGGATCAAACACATCCCAATAAGACATAAAAATTACACATGAAATACTAATTCCGCCCACAGGCTACAAGCATTTACATGAATAAACCTTTAAACAAGAAATGAAATTGTAGACTGAGCAATCAACCAGATCAGAAATGAAAAAGCATGATAGGTAAAAGGGATTATTAGTTTATATATAATCAATAATAGTCATCCACTTACATAAGAGTTATAAGTGCTAGCTTGAGAAATCAAAGCTCCAAAAGCCTCTCCTTGAGTGAAAAGTCCCACCTCAAAACTGTATGTTTGTCTTCCTTTTATCATTACAAAAGTAAAATAGTTCCATAACTACCTTCTAGGCCAAAATTTGAAACAGTTACATCAATTAGTTACATGATAACTCAAAATCTTTAAAGACAATTAACCCAAAAATAACAAATCGGATTTGGGGAAATTTGGAGAATTTCTGAAAATTTGGGTCTCCAAGACACCTTCATATCTCTCGATCCAGGACACCTGTGAAAAAAATGAGAGAGGGTTTTTTAAAAGAGTATGTTATGAACAAAAAAATCTCTTGGTGTTTCAAAATTACCTTTCAATTGATCGGAATATGTGCTGAAAATATGTGACTAAAACAGGAAATTATTAAATAATTCAAACCCTGAAAATAGGCCACAAAGATGAATTTGAATCTCTCAAACGAGTACAGATGTTGCAAAACTGAGAGACATTTTTGTGAATGAGTATGGTTTGGACAAAAACCTCTTTTGGTTTTCCTGAATTATTTTCCACCTCTTCGTAATATTCTCCTAATGACAATGAAAAAAACAAGAAAAACAAAGCTGCTACAGGAATCTCCTCATGAAAATATTTGACAAAGGACTTAAAAATGAGAGTTAGATTATAAATAAAAACTTGGAATAAACTTTTACTATAAGTTTTTGAAAGCTTAAATATGTACATGTTAACTAATAAGCCCAAAAGACAAACCTTAAAACTAAACTAATGAAATAATTCAACCATTAAAAGCATTAAATCCAACAAAAAATACTGATTGTCAAAAGTTCTTAAAATCAACATAAAATGTAAAATCATTTTAAACCAACGGTTGAAAATTAGGACAAAAAGAACAGATAAACTAAGAACAAGATCGAGTTATAACGCTGCTGAAGGATGAAACACTGGAATATGGAAGGACAACTTTGCGGGTAGTTATGTCTGGTACAAAGAACTGAAGGACATTTTTCGCGGCTAGTTAAGGCTGTGGTTAATGCATGTAAGAATTTTTCTCGCTAGGTATGGGATGGAATTTATTTTAACATAGATGTTTGGTAACCATATTGAGTCTGTAATAACTAAATAGTACTCATTCGACCCTGCATGGCCTTGTAAACATTATAAATAGAATTAACCCACTCTGTATAAGGGGTAGATAAGTTAGAGATAAGATTGGTTTCGTTGGTAGTTAGTAGACAAGGTTTGATTTAGTTAGATTTAGTAGTTGATTGATAGAAGAGTCTAGTAGAAGTAGAAGGTTGTTCAGCCGTGGATAATGTAGTTGTGTGTGAAGACCGCTAGTAAAGTAGAAGAGTCGATCTAGGATGTGTGTAGATCAGTAGGAGTAGATAGAAGAAATAAACTAGAGAGCATGAGCGCAAGAGATTGAGTTAGAAAGACATATCTTAAGAATAGTCTACAAGTTGCATGTTGCAAGGTGCTACCTATATTTCTCATGGAAAATTAATAGCACCTTGGTGGTTTTTCCCAGATTCGTTTCCACATTATTTCCTGTGTTATATGGTTGAATGTGGTTGAATGGTGAATGTTTTGTTATTTTACATTATTGCAGTTACAATTGTCATAGAATGTATGCCAAATGATGAATGAATGACTGTGTGGATGTATTTTTAAACTTTTGTGTATGAGTTCATGGTTGATATGTTAAGTATAAATGTAAGTCATGCACTGTCCTTCAAGTATAAGGAATTGGTTGTGTCACATAGTTGTTCCAGTCATTAAGGTTTAAAGACACTATGGTGTCACGCAGATGACTTGTGGTATGTGTTGCGCCACTATCGCAGGGTGAAATATTCCATCACATCGTCTTTGTCGAGCACCTTGGAAATGTTACAAGGGAATATAATCCCTTGACAATTGCAGAAACATGGTTCTTATAGTTACCCATTAATATATCTCAGGTGAGACTGCATCTGCTTTGCGGATGTTGTTGTCCTGGATTGCTCTGTCGGTTCGATGCCATGTGGTGATATGTTTGTATTGTGTTGTTGATTGAACTACGAGTCAATACAAGAAGGTATATTAGGCCAAAAAATGGTTCTATTGCCGAGACTATTAACCATTTGAGTTGAGGTAAATGTTGTGTCATCTGACGAAGAACGAGATAGATGACTGGATGGAATCGAAGATGCTAGAATTTATGCAAGAGGAGAGTGCAGGATCTTAGTTTAGCATAGAAAACTGGGTGGATCAGTACATATATTCTGATATTCATAAGGTCTTCTTTGCAGAGTTTCCCATTGTACTACATGAGTGGCTGTCAATATTGGAGAGAAGGCAAACAAATTTTCAAAGGAGAGAAGTAGTCAAGTGGAATGATTAGTTGGTGTGTGAAGTATCCAGTGTAAGTAACACCATCTATAGAGCTGTTGATTTTTGGGTTGATAGTATTTTGCAAGGATATATTACTGATTTTGTAGTAGAGGATATAACCTCATATAGTTAGGTGGAAAGAAAGTTTTTCCAAGGACCCCGAAGAAGATATCTGTTATCTATTAGTACATGGATCAAGATGCTTGTTTATGAGAAGGGTATCTTGCAGTTGAGTAGTTGATTTGCATACACTGGAGGAAGGCTATGTCATAGATGACCTATCAAGAAAATCGGAAATGGTGAGTTGAGATGTTTCCAGGAAGTACGGAACTTGAACTAGAAGTTGGATTCCTAAGGAGTGGAAGGAGATTCAGATCAGGGAAAAGAAGAAAGACAGAATAAGGTTAAAAAGATCCTAGTCTGTTCGAGGAGAGTGAACATGAACTTCAGTTATAGGTAGATGAAGGGTCTTGTGACAAAGAGGAGGACTATAGCCTGATATCAAAAGGAGCAGAAGACTCTGAAGAGACTATCGAGTCACCAAGTTCTAGACGCCACTACATCACACAAGGAGTATTTCCAGAGGTAAGGTCTAGAACCTCATCTCTTGAGAGAGTTATTAATACTGGTAGTTCTAGTAATACAACTAGCGCATGGGACAATACACCTCCATTAGATCAATCATCAGATAACCTCGATGTCAACACAATGGATGGAGCGGATATTCGGTTACCTACATTCAATGGTAATGGAGCAGAAGATCCAGACCAGCATTGGTTCATCTGTGGAGCTGTTTGGATGGTTTTCTTAGTTCAAAATGCGAACTTGAAGCAAGTGTAGATGATCATGAATCTAAGGGTTCATGCACTTGACTGGTTTATGAATTTCTATGTAGTACCACCAGGACCACTGTAGATGACCCTTGATGAGATGCAAGCTGCAATGATATCTGAGTTCATAAAACCTAAATCTAAGTCATAGTGGATCACTGAGATCAAGGAAATCAAACAAGCATTGATAGAGTCAGTATGGGACTTTGACCAATGGGTCAATACTTTAATGACCAAGGTAAGTTTCCATATTTCAGATGTACAACATAAAGAGTGGTTTATTGTTACAATATTACCACACATATGAGGGCCATTGATGCAACAAAACATCAAGTAGCAAACATAAGCACTGGAATTGGAAATGAAGCTGGAGGCCTTGCCAATTGGTGATGGTGTTGCAGGGATAGTGTAGATTTAGTCACAGTTGGCTATTTTGACAATACAACTGCAGGACATCAAGAAGGGCAAGGAATCCCATGAAGAATTATGGTGCATGAAATGTAGAATGGACAACCATACTAAGGATAATTGTCTGACCTTCATGAACTATATCGCATTGAGTGCACCAAACCCATTGAGTTCCCATGGACTACCCTGTTGTCACATATGCCAGTTTAGAGGACATCATGATGAAGAATGTCTATAGTTGCAAAAAGTTGTAAGTACCCTGACAAACCTATTTTTTAAATTTTGTAAGTCAGTAGGACATGAAGAGAAGGATTACAAATCATACCATATCCTGAAGGAAAAGATTGTTGACACATACTTGATGAAAAATGAGGGGTAGGATCAGGATGAACCATAGCAACCATCATATAATCCTGCGCAGTTCCCATCCAATCAGAATCAGAACCAGTATCAGCCTCAGCATTCACCACAACAACCATATGTGCAACAAAATCACTATCAGCCACAATATCAGTAGAACTAGTACCCCCCGCAACAACCACACCCTCAAGCAAGGGTTGGTGGAAACTTCGGAGGAAGAGGAGGAGGAGGAGGATTTGGTAGAGGAAGAGGTTAGATTACACACTATAACTGTGGACAACCAGGTCACTATGCCATATATTTCCTGGAACCTACAAAGACATGTTCATATTATAAAGGACAGGACCATAACGTGGAAAAATGTCCCTAGTTGATCGCAAAATGGTATGCTAGGACCATCACGGGTCCTAAACCTATGCAACATTGAAACCCAAACCTGAATATAAACTTCAACATTTAGATGATTTATGTTTAGCCAAGAGATCCAAACGTTGTTTTCATAACATGAGGAGGTGATGCGAAGAGAGATGATAAAGAAACCCCGCAAGAACAACTGTAGCCATAAGTACGACCTGCAACGTAGAAGAAGGTGGCAATTGACATAAAGAAACAAAAGAAAGTGTTCATGGACTTGTGACCATAGTTTGTGGATCCAGAAGAATCATTGACATCAAAAGACATTAGGGAGATGTTTGAATGATTTCAACAGATATTTCAGAAGAAGACTCCACAAAAGGTTGGTAATCTCAAGTCATTTCTATCAAATTTCTTAGAATTAATACAAGATAAATATGTTATCACATAACTACAAGAACTAATAGAAGACACACCAATAGAGTTGCAGCCTGAAAAGAAAGTTAACCAGGCCAGCAAGAAATTCAAAACGGGGTGCCAGTTAAGAATGACTGCATACATAGGGGATTATGACATGGATTACATAATCTTAGACCTTGAATCTAATGTCATTATTTTGATGTGACAAACTTGGGAAAGTATGGTCAATCCACGCTTGGACTGGTCCCCTGTCCAACTGTGACTTTCAAATCAAGTGAAGGTTATACCAATTGGAAGATTGAGTCAATTCCCTGTCGACATTGAAGGGTTGCACACATTTTCATACTTTGAAGTCATTAACATTGTTTATGACACAAATCTATATCCCACATTGTTGGGGATAGGTTTGGCCATAGACAACCTGACTATTATAA
This sequence comes from Pseudotsuga menziesii, assembly GCA_001517045.1. Classification (NCBI taxonomy): domain Eukaryota; kingdom Viridiplantae; phylum Streptophyta; class Pinopsida; order Pinales; family Pinaceae; genus Pseudotsuga; species Pseudotsuga menziesii. Next base: position 505,488 of record LPNX010269419.1, on the reverse strand, counting down.
ACTTCAATAAAAGGGCCTTCTCATTCGAGGATAATGAGATGAGAGTGGTGTCACCCATTTATCTATTAGAGGGACAGAGATAAATTGAGCCTATCTACAATGAGCGACATGGTGACTATCTTGACCAGATATGCAATGTCACTACCATGCAAGAAGACTACATCAATCTGATAGCAGATGGAAACCCAAGCTGGAAGAGTGCTAGCTCCTGGACATCTGACTCATGGGAGGCCTTGGAGAATTGGAAAAACAAACTGCATGAGGTCTCTATGAGTAGGTGCACAAGAGTTACAAGGCCTGTGTGATAGGGGGAGAATGATTTAAGAGAACTACCCACCTATGAGGGTTTACCTAACCTTGGGACCTTCTTACCTAAGTTTGAATGACTTGTAATAGATTCACAACATGTTTATATGCTAGATCATGTGTTAAAAGATACGTCCGCTAGATGGTGGGCTGCGCATAAGTAGTCCATAACAGATTGGCCACAGTGTAGAATATTGATGTAAGTTAGATTCGGTGAAGAGGTCACCCTTTTGAATCACAAGTATTTAGGACTGGTGAACCCTATTGAACATTTGAACCAGTGTCACATAGTATTTGCAGAGTACCCATGACAAGAATGGGCCCATCATTTCATTCATACATTGGAAATGACACCTAGAACATGGTGTGCATCTATGGAGTTTTGATAAGGAACCCAAGACTGGGCAGGGCTCGCTAATCAGTTCGTGCACACATTTGAATTTTTTGATGAGCAACCTATAGTTTACACTGCGCTTCAAACACTAAAGGAGAATATATTCGTTGAAACCTTATTGAAGAGGCCAATTCTCACCAGTGCAACGCAACCATTCAGCAATGGATGGCTTGCTATAATCTAGCTGGAGACCCAGATAACAATCCGACTAACATAAACATACTAGAATCAGAGGGCACCCATGCAGTAGAAGGAAGTGGTATTTCAAGCGACTAGTTCCTTAAGCCGTTGAAAATAAATAAAGTAAGCATTGGGTTGCTGGAGAACCCAAAGTTCACCAATATAGGAGATTATTGGGATGAAGAGATAGTTGTAAAGACCATAGAGTTGTTTCATGAGTATCAAGATCTATTCCCTACCAATTTATCATAGATGAAGGAAGTAATCAATGACCTAGGGGAGATAAAAAAAACCCTATGACCAGATGCTAAACCTAGTAAACATCATCCGTATAGACTAAATCCAAGATACAAAGAAAAGGTAAAAGAAAAATTGGATCGTGTTCGGGAACACAGGGTACTCCCAAAAGACCAAACACCTTCAGCACTTGCTTCACACAAATAGATCATAGATCAACACACCGATGTTTGTCACGTGGTTAAAATCCTCGAGAGGGAAAANATGCAAAAGAAATAAAGTTACATGAGCTTCTCATAATCGATCAACTAGCCAAGGACCCTCTATGCTCTTTAAATAGAGATCATAGACCAATCGGGTGTTAATCCATGGATAAATGGTAGGTATGATCTAAAATAAGTTGAACCGTTGGATCATTCTATGTCTAGAACATATCATGACTGTCAGAATAGAATATTTACAAATGTATACTAATGCATACTAGAGAAACGCACTTTTACCTAACGGATATATTACACAAGTTGATCTTAAATAACTCCTAAGTGTCTAAATATCCTAATAGATCGCATGCTCGAAGTAGGAATAATTGAACTTGTTGAGGAATTAGAATGGATCAACCCTATAGTAATCTAGGATAAGAAGACAATAGGTGAAGTGAGCATCTATGTCGACCAGAGAAAGGTGAATGATGCATTCTTGCATGATCCATTCCCAACACCATTTATAGATGAATTACTTGAAAGAGTCAGAGGACAAGAGATGTATTCATTCACCGATGGCTTCTCTAGCTACCACCAAGTCAGAATCGTGAAGGAGGATTGCCACAAACTGAACTTTGTCATCGAAAGGGGATGCTACCAGTATACGGTAATGACTTTTGGACTCAAGAATGCACCTGCTATTTCTTCTAGAATAGTAGTCTCTGATTTTAAATATTTTATTCATAAATTTCTTGAGGTCTACTTTGATGATTGGATTGTGTTTGGTCTAGTAAGAGACCATATTGAGAGTCTGTACATGATGTTGGTCTACTTTCGCTAGTATCAAATCATGCTTAATTCTAAGAAGTGTATCTTTTGTGCACCATTTGTTGTTATGTTGGGTCACGTTGTATGTTGCAATGGTATTTTAGTCGACCCAACAAAAGTTGCGATTATACTCGACTTACCACCACCTACATCAGTCACGCAACTAAGATTAATGCTAGGATACACTGGCTACTACAGAAATCTCATTAGAGGATATGCAGAGATCACCGCACCTATGGAGAAATTGTTAAAAAAGGATGTAAATTTTTAGTTGTTATATTTTTAACTATTTCAACAATATGATCTTAGGATATTGTCTGAGAGAATAAAAAGCACAACAATCAAACACAAGAGACAATGAACACAAAGATTTTCCTTGGGGAAACCATAACGAAGAAAACCCTGCAACTTCCTCAAAGATAGAATCAGTACCAAAAGTAAAAACCAAAAATAGTAAGATGATCTCTCGACAGTAGTTCTCTCTCTCTCTCTTGTCCCAGCTTCTTCTTTCTCTCTTAGTTATGCGCTACAACTGAGTGTGAGTGAATGTGTGTTAAATAGAGAGGCTCACTCTCAATTTATACTAATTTGCACCTTGAAAATAACTCACTAGAGCCGAATTCTCTATGAGAGTCTAATAACCCTAGCACCCCACAACTGTGGGGACTTTAACCTTTGAAAAATAGGGAGGGTTACCCTCTATGACTTCACATGAATTGTTTTCATTATTCAATCTCCCGATCAGAACATCAGCGCATGACATGACTCAAATTACATTACAGATACTTCCCGGAATAAACATCAAGGTACAATACATAAGATATACAAGTGAATACATTCTGAAGTTACAAATACATCAACACTCCCTCTTAACAAGGAAGGTATTCTCTTGACACAATTTATCAGCACAACTCTTCTTCTCTGTATCATTTGGATCATCATCAAGTCATATTCATTGTCAAGTCATCTTTATCAAGTTTGGATCATTACTGGATCTTCATCAAGTCTAGATCATCACTAGATCTTCATCGAATCTGGGTCAACACTGGATCTTCATCAAGTCTGGATCATCACTGGATCTTCATCAAGTCTGGATCATCACTAGATCTTCATCGAATCTGAATCAACACCGGATCTTCATCAAGTTTGGATCATCACTGCTGTATAATCACAATCAAATGGTGCTATATCTCAATTATTCTCATCATTGTTAGAATAATAAACCCATATTTACCTACCTTAGACATTAATTAATTCATTTTTGTCTTATTTGCCTAGTTTCTTATATTCCACTCTATGCAAGTTGTCTTCTACATGTCATAGAAGTCAAAATTGCTAAAAATGAGGCATGGAGCACTTGGGAAACCAACTGGAAACCATATTTAGCATGTTTTCTTTATTCCAGATCCTCCAAAGCACATATCTGCTTTTTCTACAAAGCTGCCTGTTTTATTTAGAAATAAGGTAAAAGGGAAAGCAAGACTAGGTGTAGTTGACTTGTTTTTTTACCACATCATCCTCCATCCTTTTCTCCTAATAAAAGCATGTATGGGTTGTCTTTCCATCCATTATTAGCTTTCCTACTTGACCTTGCCAATTCATGAGCCTCTAGGGGGATTTGGAAACTGCTTTATGCACCTATGGGGGATTTGACTAGATTTAGTAAGCCTAATTTTTTACTATTTTGAATGGCATCCTTATGCATTCAAATTTTTCATGTAATTATATATTGCAGCAGCCTATGAATTCAAAAGGTTGGCTATTGTACACTTATTCAATATAGATTACTCTTATGCTCCAATTTCAGTCTCCTTTGATGGTAATTTTGCATGTTTGATTAGCAATTTTGTAAGTGTAATTGTTCTAACACCTGGGTTCAATTTATACATGCTATTGGAGCCTTTGTATATCGATTTATCTCCTTCCATATTTCTATTATAGTTTCAACATCTTGACTGGGAGCATATTTTGTTGGCTGAAGGGCACAGTTTCTAAGCTATGGATCAATCTCAGAAGATCATCTTGACTCCATTGAATTTATTTGAATGGAAATATGAGATGGAGATACTTTTGAGAGAAAAAGGTATCTACAGGGTGACTATGGCAACTGAGGCAGAGCCCAATGTATCTACAGAGAAAATAAAATGGCACAACAGCAGGGATGAGGCCTATGGTATTTTCTGTTTGAGCATTTCAAGAGACCTCCTCTTCCATATTGATGGATTGACATAACCTAATGAAGTGTGGGAGAATCTTGTAGATATTTTTGGTAAGACAAATGAGATGCGAGGACGTAAAATCGATAATGAATTGATCTCTTTGAGTCCTAGTAGCTTTGAATCCTTGCAACTCTATTTTTCCAAGTTTAAAGACCTTGTTTTGCAGCTAAAACAATGTGGAATTGAAAAGAGGGAAGAGAAACTAGTTTTTGCCATACTCTCAAAGCTTGGAACTAACTATTCAATGTTTTTTTTACCTTCCATGCCACCAAGTTGATAGCTCGATCCTGTAAGATTCCTAAGCTTGAAGAGTTCATGGAATCCCTCACATAGGAACAAGATAAATTGGTGATGATGGGCATCATCAAACCTTCCAAATACCAAGATTTGGTTGTTGGAGATTCAAGGGTGGATACAAAAGGCAAGAAGAAATCTAAGAAGCCACCTGAGAAAAAGAGAGACAAGAACAAGTCTCAAGAGGAGCCCCAAGGATCCAAGAAGAACTTCTAGAAGAAGAAGAACAAAGGAGAAATGAGCAAGTGTGCATATTGCAGTAAGGGATATCATCCTAAGAGCTCCTATATGAAGAATCAAATAGACATGTTGACCCAAATCCTAGAGAAGAATAACATCTCCCTTCTTGATTTCTCAAAGAAGAGGGAAGGAGGATCAAATTCATAGGAGAGAGAGAGAGTACATGCTTTGGTTGCTGGCACATCAAGCTCACCTAGCTTCATCATAGACTCTGGAGCTTCTAGACATATGGTTTCAACCAAGGAGGCATTATTCTCTCTTGACATGTCGAAAGGTCTACCAATAGTGTTGGGAGATGACTCTCTCACTGACAGTTTGGGGAAAGGAAGGATTGATCTTGACCATGGTAAGTTCAATAATGTGTTGTATGTTCTAGGTCTTACCTCTAACCTCTTGTCAGTGTATCAGATGACTCACATAGGGTCTCCAAAGAAGTTCACCTTCTCCCCTGATGATGTTGAGATCACAGAGATCTTGAATGGTAAAGTCATTGCAAAAGGTGTTGTTGATCACACTTCGAAGGTATACATGTTTTCCCATTTTCTACCCTACTCAAAACCATCTGCTCTTCTGATTCATGCTAATGAGGAAAGCAAGATTTGGCATGAAATATTTGTCCATATTAACTATAATTATCTTTCTGATTTGTGTGAAAAATATATGGTCATAGGGTTACCAAATATTAAGTTTTCTAAGGGAGTCTATCAAGGTTGTATCCTAGGAAAACACCCAGAGCACAAATTTGAGAGAGCTATTCATGAGAAAACCTCTGCACCTCTTGAGTTGATCCATAGTGATGTTTCTGGTCCATTTCCTCATATGTCCATGAGTCAAGAAAAATATGCATTGACCTTCATAGATGACTTTTCCCAGTATTGTTTGGTTTACTTCGTAAAGCATCAGTCTGAAGTTTTTGACCTCTTCAAAGTCTTTAAGGCCTTGGTTGAAAACCAGTTTGGGAGGAGAATCAGGATCCTCAGATCTGACAATGGTGGTGAGTATGTCAAGTCTAAGTTCATTCAATATTGTAAATATGCAGGTATTCAGATGCAGCATTCAATCCCTTACACACCATAGCAAAATGGTGTTATTGAGAGAAAGAACAAATCACTGAAGGAGATGGAAACCTGCATGATGGAGGCTAATACTTTGCCACCAAATTTTTTGGTCGAGGCTATAAAATGTGCATCCTACATCTAGAATAGGGTGCCTCATAAACAGCTTGATGGTATGACTCCTTTCGAAGCTTGGAGTGGGCACAAGCCATATGTGACCCATTTCAGGATTTTTGGCTCAAAGTCTTGGGCTAGAATTCCAACTGAAAAGAGAAAGGCTTTGCAACCCCAAAGACAAGAGTGGCTATTTTTTTGGTATTTTGAAGATTCAAAAGGGTACAAGCTGATCAACTTGAGCACTAACAAATCCTTCATTGAAAGGAGTGTTCGGTTCCAAGAAGAGCCTTTAGTAGCAGTTGAAGTTGGAGAGTCTTCTTCACCACCAGAACCATTGAATGTAAGTGGAGAGACAAATGAGTTTTTCAATTCTGATATGTCTTATAATGATTATTTAATTGCAGATCTTGGCATTCCTACAAGATAAAATGGGCAGCAAATACTATTCATGTAGTTGGGGAACTAGCGGGAAATCCTAGTGACCCTAGGAGGACTAGATCTCAATTTGAGAGTGCCCTATCTATGAAAGACCCTTTGTTTGCAGAGAAGTGCTCTCTGATGGTTGAATCAGTCCCATAGACATATGAATATGAATCACATGATCCAAGATGGAAAACAGCCATGAAAGAAGAATTCATCTCACTCCAGAAGAATAACACTTGGGAACTGGTTGATCTTCCCCTAGGGAGGAAGCTAGTTCAATGTAAGTGGGTTTTCAAGAATAATTTTTCTGATGATGTTTCAACTTTGAACTATAATGAAATATTGGTAGCCAAGGGCTACTGACAAGTAGATGGTATTGACTACAATGAAACCTTTTCACCAGTGGCAAATATGGACTCCATAAGGATAGCTTTAGCCATTGTAGCTTCGAAGCAGTGGGAGGTACATCACATGGATGTGAAGTGTGCTTTCCTAAATTGAGATCTCACTAAATATATTTACATGAAGAAAAATCAAGGGTTTGTTTCTAATCCATCTTTTGTGTGCAAGTTAAAGAAATCATTGTATGGGCTCAAGCAAGCCCCCAGGGCTTGGTATGCCAAGATTGATGGCTTTTTGCTGTCATTGAGTTTTGTTCGATGCAAGTATGATCCTAATGTTTATTTGAAGCTGATTCATGGGTATTTGATTATTATTGTTTTGTATGTGGATGACCTTCTAATTACAGGAAGTTCAAAGAAAGAGATTGCCTCCTTGAAGGATTCAATGAACCATGCATTTTCTATGACTGATTTGGGATTGTCGAGCCAATTCTTGGGCCTTGAAATTTCTCAATCCCAACATGGAATCAAAGTACATCAGTCCAAGTATGCCTTATATTTTCTGAACAAGTCCAAGATGAAATATTGCAAGCCAAGCAAGACTACCTTCCTTTCAGGAGTTAAGATTGAAGAAGCAGGTTCTTCTCCTATGGTAAATAATACACTGTATAGGTAGTTAATTGGGTGTTTGCCTTACCTTACACACACTCAAAGTGATATATCTCATGCAGTTAGTGTGGCTTCAAGATACATGGATCAGCCTCATGAGATCCATTGGAGAGCATAAAAAAGGATCCTTAACTTTGTTCAAGGAACAAGAACTCATGGGATCTTCTACAAAGCTAAATCTGATCTTGATTTTATTAGGTTTACTAACAGTGATTGGGTAGGTGACAACACATATCAAAAGTAAACATCAAGGTATGTGTCCATGCTTGTAGAAGGATCAATCATCTGGTCAAGAAAGAAGCAGATTGCCATAGCACTCTCATCTACAGAAGCAGAGTACAGAGGAGTTGTAAATGCAACAACTCAATGTTTATGGTTGCAAGGAATACTTGGTGAGTGTGGCTTCGAATCAGAGTTTTCAACTATTATATATTGTGATAATTAGAGTACCATTCGAATATACAATGATCCAGTTCAGAGACAGAGAACCAAACACATTGAGATCCATATGCACTACATCAGACATCTTGTGCATGATGGCACCATTCACCTACTCTTCTGTGCATCTTCAGAACAAGTAGCAGACATATTCACCAAATTTTTTTGTGAGAAGACATTCAGCAATCTCAAATCACTGCTGGGGATTGCTGATCATGCTATGAAGCATGATTGATGACAAGATTTTGAAATTTTGTTTTACTGTCCATGTTTAAGGGAGGATTTTTCCACTAGGTTTTTGTCTCTTTCCTTGGTTAAATGGACATGCAGTATGTAAAGGGTGACTAAGCCTTGTTGATAGGCCCTATAGTTTTCTTATATTTACTCATAAATTCGGGCTTAAGGGGGGGGTGTTAGAATAATGAACCCATAGTTACCTACCTTAGACATTAATTAACTCATTTTTGTCTTATTTGCCTAGTTTCCTATATTCCACTCTATGCAAATTGTCTTCTACATGTCATAGAAGTCCAACTTGCTAAGACTGAGTCATGGAGCACTTGGGAAACCTCCTATAAACCATATTTAGCATGTCTTCTTTATTCCAGATCCTCCAAAGCGCATATCTACTTTTTCTGCAAAGCTACATGTTTTATTTAGAAATAAGGCAAAAGGGAAAGCAAGAATAGGCGTAGTTGACTTGGTTTTTTCCCACATAATCCTCCATCCTTTTCTCCTAATAAAGGAATGTATGAGTTTTCTTTCCATCCCTTATTATCTTTCCTACTTTTCCATGCCAATTCATGAGCCTCTAAGTGGATTTGGAAATTTCTTTATGCACCTATGGGGGATTTGACTAGATTTAGTAAGCCTACTTTTTGACTATTTCAAATGGCATCCTTATGCATTCAAATATCTCATGTAATTATATACTAAAGCAACCTATGACTTCACAAGGTTGGCTATTTGTTATCAACCCAAATGGCACTTCTCTGTCCAAGTGTCGACACTTCATATGTCGGCGCACAAAATGACATTTATGGATTGAAGGTTGCCTAAAACACTATAGATGGGCATGACATGAGATGCATTCACTATCCACCTAGATTTCCATTTTTACCTTTTTACATGTTGATTTATATATGTGACTCTTTCCATAGCAACTCACATACATACACAACTATCTCCACAGCATATCGCGTACTGTACGTGGGTATTGTCATTACAACCCGCGTACAGATCTGTACACGGGTTTCCCTTATAGAAACTTACGTGTCATGCGCGGGTTGCCAGTATCAATACTTGCATATGCCTCCATATGACATTAAAAATAATAAACACGATTAATGGATATTTGTTAATCCTTAAACATTAACTATCTTAACTATCTCAACCTCCTCAACCTTCGAAACTGCTCTATTTTCCTTAGTATAAATACAGGCCTTGGGGAGGGAATTAATCAATCACACTTGGAGAGAAAAGTTATGCTAGTGGTATATATTTGGAAGTATTTGGAGCAGTAGAACTCAGAATCCTTTGGTTGCAGAGGAGTCCTTGTTTCAAGTGTTGGGTTGTACACTTATTCACTATTGTTAATAAAGAGAATCCTTATTCCAAATGCATGTTGAATATCTTTCATGTATCATGGTTTGATGAATATTTATGATTAAGCACTCTATATATTTTTTATCTAACTTGTTTTATATACATGTATAATATTTTATTTGGAGGATTTGCTCTTTGCAGGTGAAGGAGGTGCATCCCTGAAAGATTTGGAGAGGAGCAGAGCGGGAGAAGACAAAGTTTGGATCAACCATCATTAATCAGGTGAGTCAATTATATATTCCTATTTCCTTTATGTAATTTAAATCTTATTGTCTGCAAGTTTTAAGAGTACGTTTGTAACCCCAGACCCTCGGTTATAAGGGTGTTTATTCCTGAACAATAGAAGTGGCGACTCTGTTGGGGAGCCCAGAATGCTATGGGTTATTTCTGTTTACCATTGCCCAGTATTTTCCTTGAGTTTGTGTGGGGTATCCTATCTTGGTTCATGCTTAGGATAGTGTTTGAAGACCTTGAGAAATTTTCTTTTTATTAAAAATTTTTGCACCTGTACGCAGGTTTCTCTTGCATACAGTCATGTACAGAGGCCTGCATATGGGGGTTCTCTCTAGAACAATCACATACAGTACGCGGGTTGCCCTTACACATAGTCGTGTACAAGCCTTAGAATTGGAATTTTTAGTTTAGGGTTTTCTTGTCCCTATCCCTTTATAAAATTTGTTTGCTGGTTGGTCTTCCTTATAAACATTATACTGTTAGTTTGATGACCTTGATGGCGACACCTTGTGCTTTCTTGTAAATCCCTTGAGTTCCTTTTGTTTGGATTGTCTTCTGTTTGCAATTTGAAGTGGATTTTCCTATTTTGGGTTATAGGTTTAAGTGTTGGTTTTCTGAATCAGTGATCAGGGTTTTGGACACTTTTTTTCCAATTCTATCCTTGGATAGTGATTGGTTTACCGCTTATATTTGTGTGATCTCAGTGATTTCTTGTCATTGTGCCCACCCAAGCTAGGGTTCCAAGTCTTCCCTTGTTGGTTGATATTTTGGTCTTATTAATATGTTTACCTCACTTTGCTTGCTTTATACAGTTGATTTAATTCAAGTATACTCAAGTTTAGTGCATTTAGGTGCATAGTAGTCTTTGAGAATTTTAAAAAGTAAAAAGAAAACATTTTCAAGATTTTGCATGTAATTTTGCATAGAGTAGTTTTGCTTTCAATTTTTAAAATATAATCTCAAAAAACTACAAAAATATAGTCTTAGTGTTCTCTTTATCATTGCATTTTTTCATCAGTTTATATTTACAAAAGAAAAAAAAAAGTTTGTTTTAGTAGTGATAATTTGCTTTGAAAACATACACCTTTGCTTTTTACATTTCTTATCGAGTCAAAAACATCATAGTTCTTCACTCTAGTTCCTTCTAAGTAAAGAAATAGCCCCTAAAATGAATGCAATAATTAAAATTTACTAGTAACTGTTATTTTTTAGGGCCGTTCACCTACTAGCTTAGGCTAGACTTGTGGGCTAGGAAGTGTAAACTTCCCATAAGTTTTAAAATTCAGACATAGTGGACCATTCGATAGGTAAATCCTTATCTTTATCGATTGTATCTGGGATGATCCTCTCAAATGGGAGTCAAGCACGAGGCCACGTGGAGGCATTGGACTGAGGAGATAACCCTTCGATTCCTTGTCGAAACATAAATCAAGACTTTTACGCATCTAGGGATTCTATCCTAGATAGAGTTTCATACTTAGCTACCCTGCCCATGCATACGATTCAAGCTTGTGATTGTCCCCCCATACTGTTGGTATAGCTAAGGTAGCCTTTAGTCTCTTGACATTTAGGGTTCATACCTAGGTAAACTGGAAGGCTATTTCTGTTTCAACTTGGATAGGCTTGGAAGGTAACCCTTGTTGAAAGTGTAGGAGGGTAGTGGGTGATTCCTTCACTTATTCCTAAGAACCTCTTCAAGGACGCCAAGTAACTGTTCTTTAGCTTTCTTTGGGAAAGCATATCTTTTGCCTTTGCTGAATGTTAAGACTCTAGGAATTTTCATAGTGATTGCTCTATGGTTTGTCTGTGTTTAGCCAACCTTAGGTTTTGAATTATAAAATTTACAATCATGGAGGACAAACCTATTAGAAGGTCACAAAGGTTGCAAAACCTTCCTCCTCTCATCACATTGGAACCTCCACCTCCACCTCAAAGGTGGAGATTGGACACGGATGGTTCATTTGAATCGATGGGAGTGAGTAAAGTTCCAGGTGAACTGGCACTTAGAGCTAACAATTCTGATTTTAATACAGTTGAGATAGAAGACTTGCAAGCTGACAAGTTTGCAAGGAATTTTAACACTCCCTTGACTGACTTAAACGATCCTATGATCGTCCAGGTTAGGCCTTTTATTTCACCTATTTTAGGTGTCCCTATGGGCAGGATAATGTCTACTACAAGAGAAAGTTCTTTTTCTTTCACCTCAGCCTTTCTGGCTGAAGGGATACTACCTCCCTTGGTCAGTACCCCTAGATCTAGCATACCTACTATGCCATTGAATCTAGCGAGTTGGGTGGTCCAATCGCCGGTTCCCATAATCCTAGCAGGTGCTTCTGGTGACATGGTTACTGGGATCCCCAGTATAGCTACTATTCCTTCTTCCTTTGTACACGCTGCCCAGAGCAGTCTGGTAGGATCCTCGGCTTTCATCCAAGGATTTCCTTGGAATGGGGGGCATATTCTCCTATCCACTCCATACATAGGCCAATCACCTTCTTATTTAGGAGTGCAATTTGGAAACACTACCTCTTACAGGCAAGGTTTCCAAACTCCGGTCTTAGCCTCGTTCACGAGCTCTCCCTTTTTGTTATTTAGCGGAGGGATACCTGCTCCCTTTTTTCAAACCCCAGTTTTGACTTGGACAACACAAACATCGTATACTGCACCTCCTACTCACAATCCTGTGGCATACGGATGGAATATGTTTCAAAGTAATCCATCAACTTCGCAACCGGTGGCAGGGTGCAACCCCACCTTTACATATGGGCATTCGAGGGCAAGTCCCTCTAATCCCCAGACTGGAACTTTTAGTGCTCTGGTGCGACCCAAGATTCCTTTTCTAGCAACATTAAACTTGCCAAATTTGTCAAAATTGATGAATGACCTAGTGAGGCATGACCCCTTGTGGCCACCTGTTCCCACCAAATTTCCATCGAACATCCCTAAATTCGAGGGAAAAGTTGGTGAATATCCTAGGGCTCATGCCACCACATTTAATTTATGGTGTTTTTCTAATTCACTGAATAAAGATTCAGTTAGGTTGAGGCTGTTCCAAACAACCTTAACGAATACGGAAGCAAAATGGTACATTGAGTTGCCTTCTACTGCGTTCAGTAATTTTTGGGACTTGGCTAGTGCATTTCTTAGCCACTTTCAGCTTCTGGTCCGATATGATTTTGGAACAGACTTTTTATCTACCTTTAGGTAGAACAAGGCTACCCACATCTTGGATCATATCCAAGAGTGGAGGAGGAGAAAGAGCCTTATTAAATCCACTATTCCTCCTGAGTTCTTACTAGAGTGGTTCATTAAATCTCTGTTGCCTTACATATCTAAGGACATATCCACTTCAGGAGTGAAAAATTAAGAAGAAGCCATTCTCAGGGCCCAGCAATTGGATTTGATTTATTCACAATATGGGATCTTGTATGAGATTATCCCTAAGGCACCGAGGCCTAACCATGATATGGAGAAACCTAAGCCTAAACCTCATGTCAATGGTGTGGTTGGGTCCGTAAACTCTCCCACTATAGAGTCTTTGGCCAAACAACTTCATCAGTTGTCTGTCAATAATTCCATAGCAAAGGCAGCAAAGGCTGCCCCCTCCCACCAAAGTGCAAATGTTTTTGCACAAACCTCTCAGAAGGGCAATCAGCAGCCCGGTGGGAAGAAAAAGAGAGGAAAGAAAGGGGAGGGAAATCAAAACAAGAAGAAACCCGTGAACAATGATGATGGGGGAAAGAAGGAAAAGAAAAGGGTCAAATTCCCATGTAAGTTGTGCCATGAGGATCACCTCACTCACCTTTTTCCCCTTATGGAACAAGCCCAGAAGCTACTTAAAGCTCAACAACCGGCTGTCCCGAAGGATCCATTTCCCCAAGGGCAGAACTCTGCTTCAGCTTCTATTGTAGCAGGGGGCACTTCCAGTGCCCCTGACCCTAACTATATCAACATGGTTCGATATTTGACTTTGCTATAGACTAGGAATAAAAATTATGAAAAAGAGACTTCTGAGAAGGGTAAGTCTATAGGTGAAACTTCTAACCCTCTCACTATTGAGAAGCCTGTTGAAACTATGCCTAAGAAACCGAAAGGTGTCTTTAAGAAGACCTTGCATAACCCTAATTCTAGGGCTAATTCAAACTACTCAGTGGTTGAAGACTTAGCCCAAAACCCTTGTGCAATGTCAGCCTTAGAGGTGTTACAGAGTTGTCCCACCCAGCGGGATGCCCTCTTAGCAGCCTTAGGTAGCATGGACTTGTCATGTCTCATGGCGAAATTTCACTTATCTAATGTTAACATTCACCTACCTTACCATGTAGCCTTATAAATAGATGTCATCCATGGTGGAAAGACCATTGGAAGGGAAGTTGTTGATGAGGGTTCTTCTACATGTGTTATGTCCTTGTCATGCTAGAAAGCTCTCGAATACCTAGAGCTGGTCCCATCAAACACTTTGCTTACTACTTTCGACGGAAGGTCCTTCCGTCCGCATGGTATCCTACCAGATTTTGAAATAAAGCTGGAAGGGAAAGTAGTGTCTGTTGAGGTGGAAGTGATTGATGCACCTTTGGACTATAACTTGATTTTGGGAAGGAGCTGGACTTATGCCATATCCGCTATTGCGTCGGCCGTCTTTTGGGTGGTATTTTTTCCACATGAAGGAAAGTTGGTTACTGTTGAGAAACTTGATTTTACTCGAAAAGGCCGCATGAAGTCTAATGAGTCCGCTATGTCATTTGTTGATCATGTCAAACCTGCTGCACATAGCTTAGGGGCTGGAATGTACGCATCACTGATGGGCACAGTTGATATTCCAGGCCCGATTAACTATATTGGTTCTACTAGTGTGGGGAAGTCCTTAGCCAAGATTGTTGATAGGAATGATCCTTGGGTTCTCCCTTCCCCCCATGAACCAGAAGTGCCCTTATTGGTAGTGGAAGTGGCTTACCAATCTATCGCTCAAACAACTGTTGATCCCATTCCAGGCCCTCTCACAGTCTCAGAGGATCTGGAAGAAGTCTATTTTCCCACTTGGACGAAAAACTCTTTGCACTCTATGGACTGTTTAGATATGGTTTTACCTTTTGATGAGGCCATTCTGGAAGCCATGTGTGGACGTGGTAAGATCTGTGAATATCTTCACCATCAATCCTATTTTCTTCCAGAGCTAAGCAGGATAGAAAATCAAGAGTTTCACATGAGACTGTCAGATGATGTTGATACACCCATCAATCCCTTACCCAGGGAAGGAATGTTTGCTGAGGGGAATATGGAAAATATTTCTGCCACTATCCCTATCAACATATTTGTAAACCCTGATGTTGTGGAAAATATACATATAGGTGCAAACTCCTCTCCTGAGGAGATTACAATCTATATGGCCTTGTTCAAGGAATTCCGTGACATCTTTTCCTAGTCATATGAGGAGATTCCAGGCATTGATCCATCGATAGTTGAACATGAGATCCGAACATACCCCAATGCTAAACCTGTTCAGAAAAAGTTAAGACCTATTAACCCGCATAAAGCGGTGGCTGTGAAGGCTAAAGTTGAAAAGCTATTGAAAGCTGGTTTCATTTATCCCATAGCTCTGACGAAATGGGTATCCAATCCTATTCCTGATGATAAGAAGCAAGGGACCATACCCATCTATATGAACTTTAGAGATTTGAATAAAGCCTGTCCTAAGGACAACTATCCCATGCCATTTATAGACCATATTATAGATGCTTGTGCAAGAACTGAAGTGTTCTTGTTTATGGATGGTTTCTCCGGATACAATCAAATTCAAATAAAAGTGGAAGACCAGCATAAAACTGCTTTCATTTTTCCTTGGGGTACCTTCGCATACACAAAAATGCCCTTTGGATTGAAAAATGCTGGGGAAAGATTTCAATGAGAAATGAAAATTTTCTTCCATGATATAAAATCCATTGTCGAACCTTATCTTGATGATCTTCCTGCACATTCTCGCAAGAGGATTGACCGTCCAGATCACTTACGGTTGATATTTGAACGATGCAGATACTATAAGATCTACTTGAATCCCCATAAGTGCGTGTTCTATGTCGAGTTGGGAATACTGCTCGGATTCATTGTCTCTAATAGAAGCATCCAAGTGGATCCATTAAAAGTAGAGGCCATTGTAAATCTTCCTCCTCCTCATTCTATCAGGAAACTTCAAATCCTGCAAGGAAAGTCTAATTTTCTTCGATGTTTCATTGTTAACTATGCCAAGATTACCGAGGGTTTCATGCGCCTGTTAAAATAGGACACCCCATTTGTATGGGATAAAATTGCACAACTCGCTTTCAAGCCATTGAAAAAAGCTTTGTTGTCGGCACCTTTACTGCGTCCGCTAGATTACTCTAGGAATTTTATATTGTATCTGGCAGTGTTCGAGTCAACCATTGGGGTAGTCTTGGTCCAGGAAAATGATAAGCTCCAAGAGCATGTCATTTACTATCTTAGACGTGCTTTAGCCGGGCCTGAACTCAGGTATTCCCACATCGAGAAATTGGCCTTAGTAGCTGTCTATGCTGTTTAGAGGTTACGTCACTACATTTTGCTGAAAACTACAACAGTAGTGGTGGATGTGAATCCTTTTCAGTATGTTTTTTCCCGACAGATTGTTGGGGGAAAATTCAACAAATGGATAGTCATTCTCTAATATTTTGACTTGGATTTCTAGTCCACTAAGTCTAAAAAGTCCTTAGTTTTTGCTGAGCTTATAGTAGAATTTCCAATGGAAGAAGATGTATTCGTTGAAGATGACTTATTCCTAGATGAGCATATCTTCTTTATAGCCACCTTTGATCCCTAGTACGAAGATATACTTATATTTATCCATACTTTGAAGTATCCTACAGCTTCCTCGCGGGAGGAACGACATAAATTATGCCTTCATCCTAAGAACTACCTCATCATAGGAGATACGTTATATCAAAGAGGGGTAGATTCCATTTTGTGTTGATGTCTTACCCATGAGGAAGTGGATATTGTCGTGAATGATTCCCATAGTGGAGTGTGTGGGGTTCATTTATCTGGGTTAGCAACGGCCCAGAAGATACTACGTGCTATTTATTTCTGGCCCACAATCTTCAAATATTGTGTGGAAGTGGTGAAGCACTATCATCCTTGTCAACTTTACACTAGAAAAATGTGGTCACATCCCACTCCATTGTTTCCCGTTGTCTTGGTGGGTCCCGTCATGAAGTGGGGGATTGATTACGTGACGTGCAACCTAGCCTCAGATGGGGGGCACAAATATATCATTGTCACTATGGACTATTTTATGAAATGGGCAGAGGCTGTAGAAATTCAGGCCAGCAGTAGATTAATTTTACCCACAACAATTATCAATTGATCATGCAAAATTGCTAACAATGGAGACTGAATAGCGAGCTGTAACACAAAATTATATTAACTGAGTGTACAATAGCCAACCCTGTAATAACATAGGTTGCTGAATATATAGAATATATCAAGAGGTCGAATGCATAAGGAGGCATCCAAAACTAGCATAAAGCAGCCTTACTCAAAATAGGCAAATCCCCCATAGGTGTAAAAAGCTGATCCCAAATCTGTCATGGAGCTCACGAATTGGAAAGGGCGCATGGGAAAGCTAAAGAGTAGTGGAATGGCAACTCATACATGCTTTTGCATGGAGAAAAGAGTGGAGGATGAAGAGGACAAAAAACTATTTCACCTCACCTAGTCTTGCTTTCCTATGTGCCTTGAAACACTGAAAAAGTAGGCAATAAAGAAGAAAAAGTAGATAGGTGCCTAGGAGGCCAGGAATAAAGAAAATTTGATTCCTAAGGCTTTCCCAAGCACTACATGTGTCAAATATGGCAAGTTTGACCTCTATGGATAGGCAATTAGCAACTTGCACAAGGTGGGACACATGAACTAGGCAAATAAGACAGAAATAATGAAATTAATGTCTAAGTGGGTAAACTATGGGTTGATTATTCTAACACCCTCCCTTAAGCCTGAATTTATGAGTAATACATCAAAAATATAGGGCCTAGCAACAAGGCTTAGTCACCCTTTACATACTGCATGTCCAAATAAACAAGGAAAGAGGCAAAACCAACTTGGGAAAATCCTCCCTTAAACATGGACTGTAAAACAAAATTGTAGAATCTTGTCTCCACTCATGCCTTTACAGCATGATCAGCAATCCCCAGCAGTGATTTGAGATTGCTGAAGGTCTTCTCACAAAATTCTTTGGTGAAGATATCAGCTACTTGTTCTGAAGATGAACAGAAGAGTAGGTGAATGGTGCCATCATGCACAAGCTCTTTGATGTAGTGCATGTGAATCTCAATGTGCCTGGTTCTCTGATTCTGAACTGGATCTTTGCAGATTCGAATGGTACTCTAGTTATCACAATAGATAGTAGTTGAGTACTCAGGTTCGAAACCACACTCTCCAAGTAAACCCTGCAACCATAAACATTGAGTTGTTGCATTAACAACTCCTCTGTACTCAGCTTCCGTAGATCAGAGTGCAATGGCACTCTGTTTCTTGCTTGACCAGCTGATTGGCCCTTCTACAAGCATGAACACATAACCTGAAGTGGACTTTCTATCTGTTCTATCACCTGCCCAATCACTGTCAGTAAATCCAATCAAATCAAGATCAGATTTTGCCTTATAGAAGATCCCATGTGTCCTTGTTCCCTGAACAAAGTTAAGGATCCTTTTGGCTGCTTTCCAATGGATCTCATGAGGCTGATCCATGAATATAGAATCCACACTTACTTCATAACAAAGATTAGGTCGCGTATGTGTCAAATACAATAAACATCCAATCAATTGCCTATAAAGTGTATTGTTTACCATCGGTGGAGAATCATCTTCCTCCAGCTTCACTCCTGAAAGGAAAGGAGTTTTGCTTGCTTTGCAGTCTTGCATTCTAAATTTGATCAGAAAATCCAAGGCATACTTGGACTGGTGCACCTTTATTCCAGCTTTGGTTTGAGCAATATCAAGCCCCAGAAATTGACTTAAGAGCCCCAAATCTGTCATGGAGAAGGCTTGGTTCATAGCTCCTTTTAAGGAAGCAATCTCAGCCTGTGAGCTTCCTGTAATGAGGAGGTCATCAACATATAACACAATGATCTTTAATGAACCATTAACAGACTTCAAATAGACATTCGGATCTGATTTTCACCGAACAAAATTCAAAGATAGCAAGAAGCTATCTATCTTGGCATACCAAGCCCTGGGGGCTTGCTTTAGCCCATACAATGACTTTCTCAACCTGCACACAAGAGAAGGGTTAGTAGGAAAACCTTGAGGCTGCTGCATATATATCTCCTTAGTGATATCTCCATTCATAAAGGAACATTTTACATCCATGTGATGTACCTCCCATTGCCTTGAGGCTGCAATGGCTAGAGCTAGCCTGATGGAATCCATCTTTGCCACTGGGGAAAAGGTCTCATTGTAATCGATTCCATGAACCTGTGAGTAGCCTTTAGCTACCAATATATCCTTGTACTTCATTGGTGAACCATCAGCAGCAAATTTGGTATTATAGACCCACTTACGCTGTACTAGTTTTCTCCCTGGAGGAAGATCCACTAGCTCCCATGTGTTGCTCTTCTGGAGTGAGATGAACTCCTCCTTCATGGAAGCTTGCCATCTTGGATCTCCTACTGCTTCTTCATATGTTTGAGGATTATACTCCACCATAAAATAGCATTTTTCAGCAAACATAGGATCCTTCATGCGCAGACCACTCTCAAATTGAGATCTAGTCCTCCTTGGGTCATTGGGATCCCCAGCTAGCTCACCTGCTGCATGTAGTGTCTTGGATGCCCATTTTGGCCTTGTGGGGATGTTTGGGTCTGCAATAAACTCATATCCATCAGACAAATCAGAATCAGCATGTTCAACAAACTCTTTGCTTACTTCTTGAGGTTCAGGTGGTGAAGCGGCTTCACCAACTTCCACTTCTGCAAGGGGTTCTTCTTCAAACTGAACACACCTTTCAATGAAGGCTTTGTTAGTGCTCAAATTTATCAACTTGTACCCTTTTGAATATTCATAGTATCCAACAAAAATACACTCTTGGCTTTGGGGCTGCAAAGCCTTCCTCTTCTTTGTCGGGATTCTAGCCCATGCCTTTGAGCCAAAAATCCTGAAATGGGTCACATCTGGCTTGTGCCCACTCCATGATTCGAAGGGAATCATATCATAAAGATGTTTGTGAGGCACCCTATTCTGAATATAGGCTAGACAGTTGATAGCTTCGGCCCAGTACTTTGGTGGCAAAGTTTTGGCCTCCATCATGCATGTTGCCATCTCCTTCAGTGATCTGTTCTTCCTCTCAGCAACACCATTTTGCTGTGGTGTGTAGGGGATAGAATGCTGCATCTAAATACCCACATCTGCACAATAGTTAATAAACTCAGACTTGACATACTCACCACCATTTTCAGATCTGAGGACCTTGAGTTTCCTTCCACACTGGTTTTCAACCAAAGCCTTAAAGACTTTGAATAGGCCAAAAACTTCAGACTTGTGTTTCATGAAGTGAACCCAACAATACCTGGAAAAATCATTAATAAAGGTCAATGCATATTTGTCTTGACTCATAGACATATGAGGGAATGGGCCAGCAACATCACTATGAATCAGCTCGAGGGGTGCAGAGGTTCTCTCATGACTATCTTTCTCAAATTTGTGCTCTGGGTGTTTTCCTAGGATACAGCCTTGGCAGACTCCTTTGAAATTTTTTATTTTGGGCAACCCTATGACCATTTCTTTCTCACTAAGATCAGACAGATACTTGTAATTTAGATGGCCAAATCTTTCATGCCACAGCTTGCTGGATTCATTAGCATGAATGAGAAGAGCAGAGGGGTTTGAGTAAGGTAGGAAGTGTGAAAACATGTATACCTTTTGAGCATGATTCACAACTCCTTTTGCAATGACTCTACCAGTTGAAATCTCTATGATCTCAACTTCATTGGGGGAGAATATGACCTTCTTAGGAGACCCAGTGTGGGTCATCTGGTACACTCACAGGAGGTTGGAGGAGAGACCGAGGACATATAGCAAATTTTTGAACTTACCATGATCAAGATCTATCCTTCCTTTGCCTTTACATTCAGTGAGAGAGTCATCTCCCAGTACAATAGATGGTCCTTTCGACATATCCAATGAGGAGAAGGCCTCCTTAGTCGAAACCATGTGTCTTGAAGCTCCAGAATCAATGATAAAACTGGGTGAGCTTGATGTGCCAGCAACCAATGCATGAACTCTCTCTCTGTCATCTGAACTTGATCCTCCTTCTCTCTTCTTTGAGCTTTCTAGAAGGGATATGCCATTCTTCTCCAAGAGATTGGTTAGCATATCAATCTGCTTTTTCATACAAGAGCTTTG
>LPNX010269419.1:360260-484141 GCA_001517045.1 Pseudotsuga menziesii | reverse complement strand
TCTCCATCTCTGCTTTCCATTCAAAATAGTTGAAGGGAGTCAAGATAGTTTTCTGTGAATCCATAGCTTTAGAAAATATGTCCCGGCTGTCAGTAGAAGGCTACCAGTCTTGATGTCGAACCTGCAAAACAATTTTTGAAGGAGAGTAACAACCTACAATGGCTCTAATACCATGTAGAAATTCAGGCCAGCAGTAGATTAATTTTACCCACAACAATTATCAATTGATCATGCAAAATTGTTAACAATGGAGACTGAATATCGAGTTGTAACACAAAATTATATTAACTGAGTGTACAATAGCCAACCCTATAATAACATAGGTTTCTGAATATATAGAATACATCAAGAGGTCAAATGCATAAGGAGGCATCCAAAACTAACATAAAGCAGGCTTACTCAAAATAGGCAAATCCCCCATAGGTGTAAAAAGTTGATCCCAAATATGTCATGGAGCTCACGAATTGGCAAGGGTGCATGGGCAAGCTAAAGAGTATTGGAATGGCAGCTCATACATGCTTTTGCATGGAGAAAAGAGTGGAGGATGAAGAGGACAAAAAACTAGTTCAACTCACTTAGTCTTGCTTTCCTATGTGCCTTAAAACACTGAAAAAGCAGGAAATAAAGTAGAAAAAGCAGATAGTTGCCTAGGAGGCCAGGAATAAAGTAGATTTGATTCCTAAGGATTTCCCAAGTGCTACATGTGTCAAATATGGCAAGTTTGACCTCTATGGATAGGCAATTAGCAACTTGCACAAGGTGGGACACATGAACTAGGCAAATAAGACAGAAATAATGAAATTAATGTCTAAGTGGGTAAACTATGGGTTGATTATTCTAACAGAGGCAATGCCCACATTTAAATCCGACGGGGAAACAACAGCTTTCTTCGTATTCAATCATATTATAGAACGGTTTGGTATACCTAAGGTGATTTTCACTGACCATGGAAGTCATTTTCAAAATAGCATGATGATGGAACTGACCACTATGCTTGGATTCAGACAAGAGCATTCATCTTCATATTATCCTCAGGAAAACGGTCAAGTTGAGGCTATTTACAAGACTTTGAATACTATCCTCAAACATATAATTGATGTAGCCTGTTCTAACTAGCATATCATGCTATACCCTACCCTTTGGGCGCACTGAACTAATGTAAAAGCTACTATGGGTTTCTCCCCCTTCCAAGTTGTTCATGGAGTAGAAGTCGTTACCCCAGTTGAATGTGAAATCCCATCCCTTAAAATAGATATTCATGTGTTACCCGATATGACAAAGCTTGAAGAATGTCTAGCACATTTAGAACACCTTGATGAGCAGCATAGAGATGCGTTGACAGCTAATCAAGATCACAAGAATAGGGTCAAAATCCAATATGATAAGTCGATCAAACCTCAGATTTTCTCTGAGGGGGAACTTGTTTTGCTTTGGGACCAAGACAAAGAACCCCTGGGGGCAGGAAAATTCATTTCCATGTGGTTAGGGCCTTATGTCATGTCCAAGGTCTTAAAAAAGGGCACATATGAGTTAATATATTTTTATGGGAATAAGCTGCCTGAGAAATGGGCTCTACCTAAAGAAGTACTATGCTTAGGCTTAGCACTTTTTCTTGTATTTTCTTGTATGTATTTTTATGTACACTAGTTCGTCGGTTTGTGTTTTTTATACCATCTGCTGGTTGTTGCAGATGTCTTCCAAGAGGTACGCAGGTTTCACTAATGGTGCCAATTGCCACACTTGCAATCTTACTTCAGCAGCATGGGTCATTTATTCTCCCTCAGGATAGTTAGTTGCCTCAGGAGGCGCTTGCTTAGGTCCTACTTCTAATAATGTTGCTGAGTATAGGGTTGTAATTGAGATTCTATGGGATGCTTTGTCACGTGGTATCACTCAGCTAGAAGTCCGAATGGACTCTCAACTGGTGGTTTCCCAGCTCAATCGAGCTTATCAAGTGAGAAACCCTATTCTATTGCGTCAATTCATGCAAGTTAGGTTATTGGAAAGAAATTTTGAGTTCATTACATTCAATTACATTCCAAGAAATCATAATCAATTGACTGATGCATATACTAATTACATTTTGGATTGGCATCTAACACATATTTCATAAATATATACAGCATACACATAAAAAACATTTGTAAATAAACTGAAAATATATATATGTGTGTGTGTGTGTGTGTAAATATCTGTCTATAGATAGGTCGAGTTCTTGATCCTCAGATCCAGTCATAACTATATAATATACAAAAATATGGATCATAGTCCATAAAAATGCCCTAGATATATGCTAGACCACCCTAGTCAGATGGACCACCCTGGTCCCCCTGATCTCCCTGTACTCTGGCTTCTTCAGCCTCTTCGACTTCGGCAGCCTCAACAACGTCTATGTACACTAAAACAGCTCTAGCTACCTACCTCAAAAGGCATATCTAGATGGGTGGTACTCCAACCACATACTCCTGCATGATGGCTGGGATGTGCTCAATCCTCAAATTGGGTACTCTTTGGGTAATCCTAGCTATCTTCCCCTCTAGAACCCTGATAAGCCCCTGGTCTTCGCCCAAGACAGGACGAACAAATATATGTGGATGCCCTTCAGGGCAGACCGATCCAATATCTACATTTTGACATGTTTATAGGATTAGAAGTCTTATACATATGTATCCCTATATTTTAAAATTCATAAAAAAATTTAAAACTTGAAAATTAAAAATTACCTAGCTCTCCCCATGCTCCTCCTCGAGGGAGGATAAGGTCTAGATCACCTCGGAAATCCATCCTAGCATATGGAAACTTCTCTAGTGCTGGTAACTGCCGCTCCCACCAAAAGTAGAAGTCATCATCGTACCCACTCTGCACTAAGACACCTCATCCTTGGCAGAGGAAGATATCTCCCCACCTCCTCACCTTAGGCTGATGAGGAGATCTAACTGGTAGAGGTACTACAAGGCTCAACCCCGGTACTCTCTCGAAGAAGAAGGCCACCAAGATGCTAGAATATCCGAAGTTCTTCCTTCTTCCTCTCTTGGAGTCCAAGAGTTGTTTTTTCAGAATTGGGATTACCCCCGAACACCAATCATACAAATCCCTATGCATGCAGTCCACTACCAATCTCATTTGGTTCCATGTGGTGAGATGGAGAGAAGATGATCCCACAACCCTAACTATGGTACTTACCAAAACCTGTAGGGGAATATCATGTATATGTGTAATACACCAATGTAGTTTTGGACACTTAAAGCATCACCACCTTTGCCGGTGCCCTCCAAGTTAATTGGAACCCCTTGTCGAGATAGACCGGAAATGAAGTAGATATCCTCAGAAGTAGTCTCCAAGGACTCGCCCTGAAGGTTGAACATGCCCAAATCATGATCCCAGTAGTTTATCATGAACTCTAGCAGGCGAACATTGGCCCACATAGGCGATGTGCAAAAGAATTTCAACAACCCACTTGAACGTAAAACATTCATAGCAGGGGCATCATGGAGTGCTTCTTGATCCAAATCTTCATGCTCACACTCTCTCCACTCAAGTACCATCTTCACACCTAGCAAATCAACCATTGTGAAGCATTAGTTTCATATAAAAATTCAAAATTTTGACTATATATATATTTTTTACCGTCCATGCAGCATACGTGATTGTCTTTCAGACAAACCTTGTACAGAACGCGTGTACGCGAGTGTCAATATAGAAAACCCATGTACACAACGTTCCTTGCTTTAGGGCGCTCAAAAATATAAAATTGGGACTCAAAATTGAAATTTGATAGGATCAAAATGAAGAGATTGGGGTCTAGTCTTACCTGACACTTTCGGAATTGAATTTTGTCCACCGGATTGTCTGCACCGATCAAATGAAGGTAGAGGTAAAAAATTGCTTCTTATGGCTAAAATTCAAAATGGTGAGTTTTATTTAGTTTTTTGAACTATTTATAGAAATTATATTTCCTAAGTGGGTTTTTTGCCTATAGTTCATATTTTATCAAACTAATCCCATTTATTTTTTCCTTGGAACGGGTTTTTCATCATTCTAAAATGTTTTTTGCTCATATAGGATGGTTTCATGTCATTTCACATGCATTTTGCATCTATACTGATTCCATCTGAGAGTTATTAATCAACATTTTAACCATCATTGTGGTTTGCTTAACCATTAGCTCCTTGTCTTTACCATCATTTTTTCTCATGGGTATCCCCATTTAGAACCTATGTTGTCTTTCGATACTCATGCTGCAGCTATGTTAGGTATAGGGGAATCCTTTTCGCTATTTTTCATGCCAAATGGAGCCTCATTATGGTCTATTTTTACAAGTTATCCCTTTATAGGACTCCCTACCCTTATGGAGTTTCTTTAGGCCCAAATCTGACTCCTTAAAAACAGACTTGACTGTCGAGTTAACTTGTCCGCTCAAGCTCGTTAAGAATATGTGAACGGGAATCCGCATTGGTGGTAGGTTATCTCTTTCTTGGACCATGTGGAATAGCATGAGAAAGGATCACTCTCTTTTCAATGGAATTGAGAAGAGTATTCTCAGGCATAGGTTTATCACTTTTCTGGACCTGAGAGACTAAATTAACGAAAAAGGAACTCCCGGTATGAGCTTAGTTTTCTCTTTTTTATGCTCTGGACCTAAACATGAAAAATATTTTGAGTGTACTTTATGTCTTTCTCATGCTCGTTAAACACTAAAGAACAAAGAATCGATTTTATTGTTGTAAGCCCCATTTCTTGTACTCAAATGGATCTTTCCAAGTGATCTTGCTTTCCTTCACACTCGTAAAACTCAAGCTATTTATGTTTTTCTTGAAGGAGCATTGGGTAGGTGGTAATTTAACCTTTTTTGGACCTCCCTGACTAAGTATGAAAAAGGTTCACCTTTTCTTCTACGGAAGTTGAGAGAGTTCTTCTGTGGTATGTTTTATACTTTTCCAGCCTCAAGAGACTAAATTGGATGAAAAAGTACCCCCCTGGATTCTTCTTTGGAGTTTTCAAACTCTCTAAATGTGAAAACAGCGACTAAGCATGTACTAGTTCGGGCTCACTAAATCCACGAATCATTGACACTATCAAGCAATATTCCCTCTTCTCTTCAAGCTTGTTAAAAAATGAAGAGAGATCCGAGTTGACTTTCCTGGACTCGTCAAAATTCAATAGGGAAGGTAAGGAAGACGTTTTCTCTTATTTTTAGTTAGTGGCAGCATGTCATCCTTGAACATAGCACTCTCTATCTTTTCTGATACCCATGTCTCAGTGTTCACTTTCAGTTCAACTGTTACTTCGAGTTTATTACTCCTCCTCTTGTCCGTTCTACCTGGGGAATCTGATCATGTCTCCTACATGAAAAATAAGTCTAGTTGTTCTATCTATAAAGTTAAAAGCTACCTTGGGTCATCTCTGTGTCGTGCTCACTATTCAAGGACTTAACTCACTGCTTGATCTATATCCCAATCCCATCATTGTCGTATGTGTTATCACTTGTGTCTCCCTTCCTTTACCCAGTTCCTAGTCTTTCTTGTGATCTGTTGAAGGATCTATTGCCTTCCTTATCACAGTATGGTTTTACATCAGTACTTCTTGACGATGAAGACCTAGATTTTTTATGATCGTACCTCGGGATTCACTTTCATCATTGGTGAATTCCTTTTCTTTAGTTGTCGATTATCACCTATTGATTGACAAACTGTTGAATCCTCTCCATGTTCGACTTCAACTTACATCTATTCACATGGCTTGGATTGTACTGGTTCTTTGGGATTATTTATGAAGACCTTAGCTCCCCATCTATGGACTAAGTTGAGCAAGATTATGTTCTACCTATGTACACAGCTTCCAGATCTTTGAAGATTCATCATGATTGTATATTGTGGCTTCGATCCACCTTTGTAATATACATGGTCTTGTACGCATATTATATGATGTAATCAAACAATTGTAAAGGAGCTAGTGTTCCAGTATATTGAACATAGCATCCTCAGATATGACTTTGTATATGACATTATTATGTATTTGTTTCAGGTACTACCTCTACTCCATTAGATTTTTGAATTCTCCAAAGGTAAATATTATAATGTATTTCAGCCATCACTTCCCTCTGACCTCACACATTAGGGGGCATCTGTTATCAACCCAAATGGAACTTCTCCGTCCGAGTGTCGACACTTCATATGCCGGCGCAAAAAAGGACATTTATGGATTGAAGGTTGGCTAAAACACTATAGATGAGCATGACATGAGAGGCATTCACTATCCACCTAGCTTGTTGTTTTTACCTTTTTACATGTTGATTGTTGTACGTGACTCTTTCCATAGCAACTCACGTACATACGTGACTATCTCCATAGCATATCGTGTACTGTACGTGGGTATTGTCATTGCAACTCGTGTACAGATCTGTACGCGGGTTTCCCTTATAGCAACTCGCGTGTCATATGCGGCTTGCCAGTATCAATACTCGCATATGCCTCCATTCCTAAGTATAAATAGAGGCCTTGGGGAGGACATTAATCAATAATACTTGGAGAGAAACGTTATGCTGGTGGTATATCTTCAGAAGTATTTGGAGCAGAAGAACTCAGAATCCTTTGGTTGCAAAGGAGTCCTTGTTTCACATGTTGGGTTGTACACTTATCTTATTCACTATTGTTAATAAAGAGAATCCTTATTCCAAATGCATGTTGAATATCTTTCATGTATCATGGTTTGATGAATATTTATGATTAATCACTCTATATATTGTTTATATAACTTGTTTTATATACATGTATAAGATTGTATTCGGAGGATTTTCTCTTTGTGGGTGAAGGAGGTGCATCCCTGAAAGCTTTGGAGAGGAGCAGAGCGGGAGAAGACAAAGTTTGGATCAACCGTTGTTAATTGGGTGAGTCCATTATATCTTCCTATTTCCTTTCTGTACTTTAAAGCTGATTGTCTGCAAGTTTTAAGAGTACGTTGGTAACCCTGGACCCTAGGTTATAAGGGTGTTTATTCCTGAACAACACTATTCTACACTTATTCAATACAGATTAATGTTATGCTCCAATTTCAGTCTCCCATGATGGTAATTTTTCATGTTTGATTAGCAATTTTGTGAGTGTAATTGTTCTAACACTTGGGTTCAATTTCCACAGTCATAGGAAGTTCTACAGAGCCAACCCTTTATCATGCTAGATATAGGCATAGCCTCCATGTAGGTATTTATCTTCTTCAACACCTATATCTTACCACATGTCAAGAAGGCCCGCCCAACACTTACATCTGACCATGGGAGGAACACATCCACCACTATGTCAGAAAGGAATGCCCAACAGTCACATCTGACCATGGGAGGAACACATCCACCGCCATTTCTGAAATTCCCAACACTTACATCCAACCATGGGAGGAACACATCCAAGAACCATGTCTAAAACACCTAGCACTTACATTCACCATCATTATAGGACATGCCTAATATCATAAGTGAAAATTGCCAACACTTACAACCATCAGCATGATAGGAAACACCTACTATCATATGTGGAAGGGCCTAGCACTTACAACCATTAGCATGATAGGACACACCTACTATCATCTATGGAAGGGCCCAACACTTACAACCAGTGGCATGGTAGGACACGGCTACTACCATCCATGGAAGGGCCCAACACTTACAACCAGTGACATGGTAGGACACAACTACTACCATCCATGCAAGGGATATGCACTTACAACTTATCATGTGGGAGCCAATCCCATAATCATATCAAAATGGCTCTACACTTATATTTGATCATGTGGGAGCCAATCCCACAGTCATATTAGAATGGCTCTATACTTATATTTGATCATTTGGGAGCCAATCCCACAGTCATATCAGAATGGCACTCCACTTATATCTGATCATGTGCGAGCCAATCCCATAGTCATGTCAGAATGGTTCTGCACTTACAACTAACCATGGAAGGAACCAATCCTATCACCATGTCAGAAGGGCTCATAGACTCATCACTTCCCCTTGGAAGGAACCTCGATATGGAGAACACCAAGCTTCTCCCTGAAGTACTCAAATTTCACTTTAGCTGATGGTTTGGTTAACACATCAACTATCTTCTCGTTCCTCACAACATACAGGAGCTTCACTGCTCCTCTCTGCACCATATCCCTGATATAGTGATATTTGATCTCGATATGCTTCAACTTGTCATGGAACACTGGGTTCTCTAAAAACTTCACACCACTATGGTTGTCACAATATATACAAGTAGCATCCAACTGGAGATCAAACAAATCAGATAGTAGCTTCCTTAGCCACATTGCATCACAACTAGCTGAACAAGCTACAACATACTCTACTTCGGTTGTACTCAGTGCCACATAGGACTGCTTCCTGCTAGACCAAGAGATCACACTTGATCCCATACTGAAGCAACATCCCGGAGTGCTCTTCCTATCAATGGCACTACCTGCCCAATCTGAATCAACATAACCTTCCAGGTTATTATTTTGATCCACCTCATACTTGATCCCATAATCAACTGTACCCTTCAGGTACCTTAGAATATGCTTTGCAGCAATCAAGTGAACATGTCTAGGATCTATTAGGAATTGGCTCAATGTGTTCACAACAAAGAAAATATATGGTCTTGTATTCGTCAGGTACATCAAGTACCCAATCATCTAACGATACATAAGAGCATCAACCGTCTCTTATGAAGCATCACTCAATAGCTTTAGGTTCAATTCCATAGGTGTGGTCATGGCCTTGCAGTCCATCATCCCAAACCTCTTCAGTATCTCTACTACATACTTCCCTTGTCCTAGGGATATTCCATCCGCATTCTGCCACACCTCCATGCTTAGAAAGTAGTGCATCATACCTAAGTCCTTCATCTCGAACTTGGTAGCAAGCTTCCTCTTCATGTCATCAGTCAACCCATCCATAACTGTTACAAATAGGTCATATAAATATAGTAGGAGTATCACTGGTTTTTCTTCTTCAACCTTGTAGTAAAGGTTGGAATATGCTTTACTCTTAGTAAATCCCAAACTGGATAGGAAGCTATCAATTTTTCCGTACCATGTCCTGAGTTCCTGTTTCAAATTGTACAAGGCTTTCTTTAATTTACACACATGAGTCTCCCTATCATGTGTCTCAAAACTAAGTGGATACTCCACATACACTTCCTCTTCTATTACACAATTCAAGAAAGAAGTATTGACATCCATCTGGTGTATCTTCCGTTTCATTACTACAGCCAAAGAAAGTACTAATCTGATGGAAGTGTATCTGGATACATGTGCAAAAGTTTCTTCATAATCTATTCCTTCTTTCTGGGAGAATCCACGAGCCACAAATATTTCTTTATATTTCTCTATGCTACCATCTGCAGCATGCTTGATCTTGTAGATCCATTTGGAAGTCACAATAAACTTTCCCTCTAGTCTAGGGACAACATCCCATACATCACTCTTCATGATCGATTGGTACTCCTTGATCATAGCATCCTTCCATTATTTCTTCTATGCCGCTTCTTCATAGTTGGAAGGTTCTTTATCAATAATGTCACATAGCAAGGCCACATAACCGGAGCAGGACCTAGTTCTCTTTCTTTCTCAATGTGTTTCTTCTGGAGCCCCATATCTTTTTGCACCTAGGATAGCCTCTCGTACCCATGCGGGTTTCATATTGTGAGAATTATTTTCTTGAGGTGGATCTATAGGTTCTTGAGGTACTTCTATTTCTCGATCTTCTTCTAGAATGGCTTCCTTCATGGTTGTGTCATGAATTCTGGGTACTTCTGTTTCTTCATGTTCTTCAGTAGGTCTCTTTCTGGATTTGTTGTAAGTTGAGTCTTCGTCAAATGTTACGTCCCTACTGATGTCGATCTTCTTGAATCCTGGGAAGTATATTCTATAAGCTTTCGAGCTTTCACTGCATCCCACAAATATACCCTTCTTTCCAGAAGGATATAACTTTGTCCTCTTTTCTTTTGGAATGTGTATGTATATTAGACAACCGAATATTCTGAGATGGCTGACTTCTGGTTTCTTGCCAAAAAAGACTTCTTCAGGTGTCTTGTTCTCGAGTACTCTGTGTGGACTACGGTTCTATACATACACCACTGTTCTGGCAGCTTCTGCCCATAGATGCATGGGAAGATCTTGGTCATGAAGCATGGCCCTTGCAGCTTCATGATCATTATATTATTCCTTTCTGCAACCCCATTCTGTTGTGGATTATCTGGAATGTTTAACTCCCTCTTAATCCCGTAATCTTTTCATAACTCCTTGAATTCATTTGATGTGAATTCTCTGCCATTATCTGATCGAAAGGTCTTGATATTCTTTTCTATGTGGTTCTTGATCAAGGCTTTGAATTCCTTGAACTTGCTGAATACTTCATCTTTGTTCTTTAAGAAGTATATCCATGTCTTCCTAGAAAAATCATTAATGAAAGAAACATAGTATACATACCCGCTTAATGAACTGGATGACATCGGATCACATACATTGGAGTTAATGATTTCTAAGATTCCTTTAGCCTTGCTTTCGCTACTTGGAAATGTCTTCTTTGTGTTCTTTCCTTTTGCACATCCCTTGCATACTCCTTTATGTTTTGCTTGTATTTCTGGAAGACCTTCAACAGCTTTGCTTGCAAGTGGTAGTGCCGTATAGTGCACATGTGCAAGCCTTCTATGCCAAAGTTCATTCGGTTCTACTGAGTCATGAACCAAAGCTTTTTCTGGTTGGCCCTTCAACTTGTATAGACCTTCTTTGTGTTCCCCAATCACTACTGCATCATCAATAGTCTTTCCCTTTGGCCACATAAGAACTTGGACATCTATAAATGCAACCCTCATGCCTTTTGCATCCAATGTAGATATGGAGAGGAGGTTCTTCTTTAGTCCTGGTACAAACAAGACATCCTTCATCTTCATAGAATTTCCAAAGTCTAGCTTATAGGAGGATTCCCCACTACCTTTTATTGGATACTAGTAGTCATCCCCAAGTTTCACCTTGTGGGGTGATTCATATTCTGATAGTTTCACAAAGATTCTTTGAATCCCGTCATATGTTTGGAAGCCCCACTGTCTATAAGCCAATCATTGCTTCCATGTGTGATGTTTCCTGTGAGAGCAGAAATCAAAACATATTCTTCATCACTTGAAAAATCATCACTTTCTTATTTGATTCTCTTTGTGGAAGGTTCATCATCTTCTGCATCATGAGCATGATGTATTCTCTTGTTTCCCTTCTTCTTGTGAGAGCTATTTTTGTTTCTAGGACAATCTTTAATTCTAGGTACTTCTGTTTCTTCATGTTCTTCAGCAGGTCTCTTTCTGGATTTGCTGTAAGTTGAGTCTTCGTCAAATGTTATGTCCCTGTTGATGTCGATCTTCTTGAATCCTGGGAAGTATATTCTGTAAGCTTTCGAGCTTTCACTGTATCCCACAAATATACCCTTCTTTCCAGAAGGCTCTAACTTTGTCCTCTTTTCTTTTGGAATGTGTATGTATAATAGACAATCGAATATTCTGAGATGGGTGACTTCTGGTTTCTTTCCGAAAAAGACTTCTTCAGGTGTCTTGTTCTCGAGTACTCTTTGTGGAGTACAGTTCTGTACATACACCACTGTTCTAGCAGCTTCTGCCCATAGATGCATGGGAACATCTTGGTCATGAAGCATGTCCCTTGCAGCTTCATGATCATTCTATTCTTCCTTTCTGCAACCCCATTCTGTTGTGGATTATATGGAGTGGTTAACTCCCTCTTAATCCCTGAATCTTTGCATAACTCCTTGAATTCATTTGATGTGAATTCTCTGCCATTATCTAATCGAAAGCTCTTGATCTTCTTTTCTGTGTGGTTCTCAATCAAGGCTTTGAATTCCTTGAGCTTGCTAAATACTTCATCTTTGTTCTTTAAGAAGTATATCCATGTCTTCCTAGAAAAATCATCAATGAAAGAAACACAGTATACATACCCGCTTAATGAACTGGATGACATCGGATCACAAACATCGGAGTTAATGATTTCTAAGATTCCTTTAGCCTTGCTTTCACTACTTGGAAATGTCTTCTTTGTGTTCTTTCCTTTCGCACATCCCTTGCATACTCCTTCATGCTTAGCTTGTATTTCTGGAATACCTTCAACAACTTTGCTTGGGAGTGGTAGTGCCCTATAGTGCACATGTGCAAGCCTTTTATGCCAAAGTTCATTTGGTTATACTGAGTCATGAACCAAACCTTGTTCTAGTTGGCCCTTCAACTTGTATAGACCTCCTTCTTATTCCCCAATCACTACTGCATCATCAATAGTCTTTCCATTTGGCCACATAAGAACTTGGGCATACACAAATGCAACCCTCATGCCTTTTGCATCCAATGCAGATATGGAGAGGAGGTTCTAATTTAGCCCTAGTACAAACAAGACATCCTTCATCTTCATATACTTTCCAAAGTCTAGATTATAGGAGGATTCCCCACTACCTTTTATTGGATACTGGTAGTTATCCCCAAGTTTCACCTTGTGGGGCGATTCATGTTCTGATAGTTTCACAAAATATTCTTTGAATCCTATAATATGTTTGGAAGCCCCACTATCTATAAGCCAATCATTTCTTCCATGTGTAATGTTTCCCATGAGAGCAGAAATCAAAACATATTCTTCATCACTTGAAGAATCATCACTTTCTTGTTTTATTCTCTTTGTGGAAGGTTCATCATCTTCTGCAGCATAAGCATGATGTCTTCTCTTGTTTCCCTTCTTCTTGTGAGAGCTATTTTTGTTTCTAGGACAATTTTTTATTCTGGGTACTTTTGTTTCTTCATGTTCTTCGGCAGGTCTCTTTCTAGATTTGTTGTAAGTTGAGTTTTCATCAAATGTTACGTCCCTGTTGATGTCGATCTTCTTGAATCCTGGGAAGTATATTCTGTAAGCTTTCAAGCTTTCATTGTATCCCACAAATATACCCTTCTTTCCAGAAGGCTCTAACTTTGTCCTCTTTTCTTTTTGAATGTGTATGTATAACAGACAATCGAATATTCTGAGATGGTTGGCTTCTAGTTTCTTGCCAAAAAATACCTCTTCGGGTGTCTTATTCTCGAGTAGTCTGTGTGGAGTACAATTCTGTACATACACTACTGTTCTGGTAGCTTCTTCCCATAGCTGCATGAGAAGATCTTGGTCATGAAGCATGGCCCTTGCAGCTTCATGATCGTTCTATTATTCCTTTCTACAACCCCGTTCTATTGTGGATTATATGGAGTGGTTAACTTCCTCTTAATCCCTGAATCTTTGCATAACTCCTTGAATTCATTTGATGTGAATTCTATGCCATTATCTAATCGAAACGTATTGATCTTCTTTTCTATGTTTCTCGATCAAGGCTTTGAATTCCTTGAACTTGCTTAATACTTCATCTTTGTTCTTTAATAAGTATATCCATTTCTTCCTAAAAAATCATCAATGAAAGAAACATAGTATACATACCCGTTTAATGAACTGGATGACATCGGATCGCATACATCAGAGTTAATGATTTCTAAGATTCCTTTAGCCTTGCTTCCGCTACTTGGAAATGTCTTCTTTGTGTTCTTTCCTTTCGCACATCCCTTGCATACTCCTTCATGCTTTGCTTGTATTTATGGAAGACCTTCAACAGATTTTCTTGCAAGTGGTAGTGCCCTATAGTGCGCATGTGCAAGCCTTCTATGCCAAAGTTCATTTGGTTCTACTGAGTCATGAACCAATGCTTGTTCGGGTTGGCCCTTCAACTTGTATAGACCTCCTTCTTGTTCCCCGATCACTACTGCATCATCAATAGTCTTTCCATTTGGCCACATAAGAACTTGGACATCTACAAATGCAATTCTCATGCCTTTTGCATCCAATACAGATATGGAGAGGAGGTTATTCTTTAGTCCTAGTACAAACAAGACATCCTTCATCTTCATAGAATTTCCAAAGTCTAGCTTATAGGAGGATTCCCCACTACCTTTTATTGGATACTGGTAGTCATCCCCAAGTTTCACCTTGTGGGGTGATTCATGTTCTGATAGTTTCACAAAATATTCTTTGAATCCCGTCATATGTTTGGAAGCCCCACTGTCTATAAGCAAACCATTGCTTCCATGTGTGATGTTTCCCATGAGAGCATAAATCAAAACATATTCTTCATCACTTGAAGAATCATCACTTTCTTGTTTGATTCTCTTTGTGGAACGTTCATCATCTTTTGCAGCATGAGCATGATGTCTTCTCTTGTTTCCCTTCTTATTGTGAGAGCTATTTTTGTTTCTAAGACAATCTTTAATTCCAGGTACTTTTGTTTCTTCATGTTCTTCAGCAGGTCTCTTTCTGGATTTGTTGTAAGTTGAGTCTTCATCAAATATTACGTCCCTACTGATGTTGATCTTCTTGAATCCTGGGAAGTATATTCTGTAAGCTTTCGAGCTTTCACTGTATCCCACAAATATACCCTTCTTTCCAGAAGGCTCTAACGTTGTCCTCTTTTCTTTTGGAATGTGTATGTATACTAGACAACCGAATATTCTGAGATGGCTGACTTTTGGTTTCTTTCTAGAAAATACTTCTTAAGGTGTCTTGTTCTCGAGTACTCTGTGTGGAGTACGGTTCTGTACATACACCATTGTTCTGGAAGCTCATGCCCATAGATGCATGGGAAGATCTTGGTCATGAAGCATGGCCCTTGCAGCTTCATGATCGTTCTATTCTTCCTTTCTACAACCCCATTCTATTGAGGATTATATGGATTGGTTAACTCCCTCTTAATCCCTAAATATTTGCATAACTCCTTGAATCCATTTGATGTGAATTCTCTGCCATTATCTGATCGAAAGGTCTTGATCTTCTTTTCTGTGTGGTTCTCGATCAAGGCTTTGAATTCCTTGAAGTTGTTGAATACTTCGTCTTTGTTCTTTAAGAAGTATATCCACGTCTTCCTAGAAAAATCATCAATGAAAGAAACATAGTATACATACCCGCTTAATGAACTGGATGACATCGGATCGTATACATCAGAGTTAATGATTTATAAGATTCATTTAGCCTTGCTTTCGCTACTTGGAAATGTATTCTTTGTGTTCTTTCCTTTCTCACATCCCTTGCATACTCCTTCATGCTTTGCTTGTATTTCTGGAAGACCTTCAATAACTTTGCTTGCAAGTGGCAGTGCCCTATAGTGCACATGTGAAAGCCTTCTACGCAAAGTTCATTTGGTTCTACTGAGTCATGAACCAAAGCTTGTTCTGGTTGGCCCTTCAACTTGTATTGACCTCCTTCTTGTTCCCCAATCACTACTACATCATCAATAGTCTTTCCCTTTTGCCACATAAGAACTTGGACATCTACAAATGCAACCCTCATGCCTTTTGCATCCAATGCAGATATGGAAAGGAGGTTCTTCTTTAGTCCTGGTAAAAATAAGACATCCTTCATCTTCATAGACTTTCCAAAGTCTAGCTTATAGGAGGATTCCCCACTACCTTTTATTCAAATGCTAGTAGTCATCCCCAAGTTTCACCTTGTGGGGTGATTCATGTTCTGATAGTTTCACAAAAGATTCTTTGAATCTTGTCATATGTTTGGAAGCCCCACTGTCTATAATCCAATCACTGCTTCCAAGTGTGATGTTTCCCATGAGAGAAGAAATCAAAACACATTCTTCATCACTTGAAGAATCATCACTTTCTTCTTTGATTCTCTTTGTGGAAGGTTCATCATCTTCTGCAGCATGAGCATGATGTCTTCTCTTGTTTCCCTTCTTCTTGTGAGAGCTATTTTTGTTTCTAGGACAATATTTGGCAAAGTGTCCTCTTTCATCACATGTATAGCATCTGAATTTAGATAAATCTCTTCTAGTGTTATCTTTCTGGTGGAATTGCTTACCTTTGGGGCGATGATAGTTTCTTCTGCTTTTCTTGGAGTGTATTGTAAGAGCTTGATCTTCACTTCCCATCTTTTCTTCTCGATATACTATCCGAGCTTCTTCTTGTGAGCATTCCTCCCACAATATACTGAATTTGACTAGCTTCTTTCTGGCATAGATCCCTTGAATAAAAGACTCCCATGATCTATGGAGGCCATTCAAGGTGGTCATCACAATTTCTGCATTCTCCACTTCTTCATCTACTGTTTCAAGTTTTTCCTTGAAATAAGAGACTCTTGTAAAGTAAGACTGGATGGTTTCCGCATTCTGGATCTTTACATTCTTCAATTGGCTTCTTAGAGTCATCTTCTAATTTATGTTCTTCCCTTCAAACAGTTTGGTCATGGCATCAAACATAGCTTTAGGTGTCTTTAGGGAGGACACATGTGGTATGAGGTGATCCTTGATTGAATCAGCAATAATCCTCTTAGCCATGACCAATTTCTTCTTGTGTAAGGCCTTAGCCTCATCTCCCTCTGGAACTGGAACCTCTTCATTCATGTAAGAGTCCAACTCATTTTCTTCCAAGACTAGGGAGATCCTATACTTCTAGGCTCGGAAGTTATTAGATCCCTCAAGCCTTTCATCAATCTTGGTATGATGAGACATATTAACTGAGAAACTCAAATGGAAATACAAAATAATTATATCTTACCAGGTTAAGATGTCAGAACTAGATGTGGAGTTGAATTTCTGTAGAGCTGGTTCAGGAGCAGACTAGGGTTTGACTTTCCCGGAGTTCTGCCTAACCAAAAAATCTGATCTTGATCTCTAAACTTTGATTTTGAGGAGGAGATCAATCCAGGCCTGGGCTCACTCAAAAATTCCACTTCTGTGGAAATCCCTAATTTCTGGCAGTAGTGTCGGGTAAAAAACTAAAAATACTCAGACTCAGATTATGCTTCGACAGAAAGATGCACCCTAGAGAGGAGAGTTAGCCCAACCTTATTTTGTTGAAAATATGTGGAGAGAGATCCAAAAAGTAGGAATCCCTAGTTTCCACAGCTCCATAGTGTCTTCTTCTTAGGTTAGCTCTGATACCATGTTAGATTTTTATCATTCAAGCTAGCATTAACTTAGGATCTTTAACTGAGAAAACAACAAGCATAGCAATCAAACACAAGAGACAATAGACACAAAGATTCTCCTTGAGGAAACCATAAAGGAGAAAACCCCGCAACTTCCTCAGAGATAGAATCAACACCAAAAGTAAAACCCCAAAACAATAAGATGATCTCCCGACAGTAGTAGTATTTTTCTCTCTTGTCCCAACTTCTTCTTCTCTCTTAGTTATGCGCTACAACTGGGTGTGAGTGGATGTGTGATAAATATAGAGGCTCACTCTCTATTTATACTAATTCCTGACTTGACAATAACTCACTAGGGTCAACTTCTCTAGGAGAGTCTAATAACCCTAGGCCCCCACAACTGCAAGGAATTTAACCCTTGATCAATAGGAATGGTTACCCTATATGACTTTACATGACTTGTTACATTATTGAATCTCCCAATAGGAACATCGAGGCATGACATGACTCAATTACATTAAAGATACCTCCCGGAATAAACATCAAGGTACAATATATAAAATATACAAGTGAATACATTACAAAGTTACAAATACATCAACAATTATCATGCAACCATTCACTAGGGTTTGCATGGCATTCATTATGCCTTATTTTTAATATGCTAGGCATATGGAAAGTTCATAACAGTTGTCACAGTGGATATCTATTCTCTATTTCTTTGTATTCTCTCTTATTGGTTTGTCATTCTATGCAATATATCTATTATACTATGAAGAATTGTTGGGGTTTTTCATCTTATCTATTGTGAGGATTTTTCTCAGGGTACATCTTGTGTTTTAGATGAATTATTGTGTGTGATTGAATTGTTAATTGTTACAGGTCCTCAGGATTTCACTGATAAAAGTTTTAAAGTTCAAGAATCTTCATTATTGCTTAAAACATTAACATGGTATCATAGCAAGAGCATGAAGGAGCTTAGTTTTTTTCACACAAATTAAACCCTACGTGATCTTGAGGAGTTGAGCAAAATCTTGGAGCTGTGGCATCGATCTTCGTCCAACCAGAAGACTGACTTGAAGGTACTACCAACTTCAACACCTAGAAGGCAAGGGTATTAAGAATTATTGAGTAGCATGACCTAGATTCCTACGTGACCTCAGTGAGTGAGGATTCTTTATCCAATGCAGAGTGAATTCAATAGCAAGTCAATATCCATCATTCACGTCACTTTTCAAAAGACAAATTTCATGGAGAATTTTTTATCAATTCGTGATGACTCATCCAAAACCGTTGAAAACCCACTTCCCAAATGGGTTGATTTAGCTTAATCTTGAGCATATTTTAAAAATTTACAATTTTTTGAGAGATAATATCAGGACTTTGAAGATAAAAAAATTCATAAATTGTATATGGTCGTCTTTCCAAAACTAGACAGATTGGTTGAACAACCGAGGGATTTATGGATTGGATATTATCATTATTCAATGGATCTTGTGTAATGAGATCCTAACTCATTCAAAGAAGATGATGATGATCATTGGAAGAAGTTTTTTTTTATGAAAAAGAGCATTCACTCCAGGTTGTATGGGATCCATTTTCCCCATGCAGAGATTCACTACCTCCTGCATGCACTCAAATTTGCAAAGAGATCAAGACCGAGGGACTCAAGTAATCTTCGCAAGGAAGCAGAGATAAAGAGGGAGAATGTAAAACAATAAAATATAAGTACTTGTATTTTTTATATGTTATTTAGATCTATATTCTTTTGAATGATTTCATTGCAGCCATATAGAGATTCATATTCATGGGACTAGGAATTTTGAGCATATATGTTCATTGTCTTTTCTTTATTGGAAAATAACAAAATTCAGAAAGATATGAATGTAAATCATGCATGATTGTTTCATAAGATATTAATATAAAGCATGCATGATTGTTTAATAAGATATGAATATAGAACTACATGATTGATTCATGAGATATGAATGTTGGGTTGCATGATTGTTCATAAAGATATGAATATAGAGTTGCATGATTATTCATGATATATGAATGTAGGGCTACATGATTATTTGATTATCATATTCTTTTATAAAATAAAATTTTGTTTCATTACAACCTGTATTCCCAAGATTATGAATGATGTGATGGTATAAACATGAATAAAAACATATGTTACAATCTTTCTATTTATTGGAAAATAGAAAACTCATGTTAAGAAAATAATGGGTTTCATATATCTTCATGAGATCTAAATATCAGAATGATATAGAACTGCAAAACATTACTTGAAATATGAATGGGTTTATGTCGAAACATTGATTTAATGTGTACATAACTATATGAACCACTGCAATGTATAAGTATTCGTGTGATTAAAATTCATGAGATATGGTTATATTGAAACAATAGTTAAAATGTTTTGCATGTCGGTGTGTGTGGTTTCTCATTTTATTGAAATGACTGGATTATGCAAGGTTGCTAATAACTTGATTGAATTTGGATTGTAGGTAAAATCCATATGCCCTGACCTACAAGTAAAAATGACATGTCTTGAATGAGGAGTAATTCTGATAGCTAATCTTGAAAGAGAGCGAGATGCTGTGAAGCAAGAAGCTTTTGGTAGCAGATCGGGAGGTTCCTATTTATTAGGAAGAAGACATAATAGAAGCTCTAATGCTATTCTAAGAGATGTAAAGACCCTTGAGGATAATTAAATTATATTATTTGCAATCATGTGTCAAGAATAGCTTCAGACATAGATGAGCATGAAGTCTCTGTGATGGAGGACTCAAATTATGATTCTCCCATCCTGATGGTGAGAGGGGGTAGCTAGATTTTCTAGCTCCAAAAGAAACCAGTAAAAATTCGTTGATGTATCTGCTTTTAAGATGAGATATGCATGATGTTCATATTTAGAAGGAAGTTGAGAACTATATTTAAGAATCTTGTTATGATTCTTATGATTAGTGGTGTGGCAGTCATCAAACAAAGATTTTCCTCGGTTAAGGAAAATGTGCAGTAAAGAGCCTAAAGAGTTTCAGGATGATGGACTATAAATACATGGCCACACATATGAAGATAAATATGAAATTTTATAATTATTAATTCATATTTGGAGGATCTCAAGTCAGTTGAGATGTATTTGGTTAGTCACAGGTCCCAAGATCGGTTATATGATTTGCAGTATATACATATACATGTACAAAGCATGTGTTGTGGTACCTACTTGGTACAAGCGTATGTGGACTTGGATATGTCGCGGTCGGTGAAATACAGTTTCAACGATATATGGATTTTGACTAGTGCATTGATCAAGTAAGATCACATATGTTTCTACAGATAGAGCATGTTGTAAAGTAGCAAAGCTTTATGAGGTTCCTAGTCAGTTATATCTGAGACATGGTACAGAAAAGAGAAATACAACTCTCGTACATATATACAAATAAGAAATATAGGGAAAACATTCACTCGTGGAGCCTGAGTCATATGGATAGTAGTGAATGGCCCATGAATAGTTTCTTTTGGATAGACATAAAGAGTAAGTCATATCTCTTGATTATACAAGAGTGAGTTATATATCTTGTGATGTTCAGTACAGATGAGCAACATTTCCAACATTCTTAATAAGCCCTCTATCCGAGAAAATCATGGTTGTAGAACAAAAAGACTCATCTAGTTGAAGATGGAGTATTGATGTGTCTTCACAAGAAGCAACAGATAAAGTCCCCACCAGTTATTCATGGTACATAACTTAGGAATTTAGGGTTTTTGATACCTTTTGGAGA
The DNA here is from genome assembly GCA_001517045.1 of Pseudotsuga menziesii. Taxonomy (NCBI): domain Eukaryota; kingdom Viridiplantae; phylum Streptophyta; class Pinopsida; order Pinales; family Pinaceae; genus Pseudotsuga; species Pseudotsuga menziesii. The sequence continues at coordinate 463,385 of LPNX010269419.1, read as the reverse complement.
GAATCCACGTAAGCATAGACATGGTCAAAGTCTCTGAGACTATTGATACTCAAGAAGAGTTATAGTTTGGATTGTCAAAGAACATTTAAACCTATTGGAGAGGTAGTTGGGGTGTTGCATTATAAAGAGAAGAATCACTGAGAAAGTGATCAGGCCTTGAAGAACATCACAGATAATGGAAAGATCACAGAGAACTTCTCTAGATAGAAGAATATTCTTGAAGTCAACACATGTTGAAGAATGAAATAAAAGATGAGACTTTATTTATGCATGATCTTACACATTTGATGTATAATTTTGTATATGATGGATTTAAAATCCATGGTTTCCATTTTAGAGAAACTATATTTTGGATTGGATCATATGATCTATTATGTGTAAGTAGTCGGTTAGTCTCTTAGCAGACTTATTGTATTTTCTGCTTACAACTAAGAATATGTTTGAGTACCTTTGAGGTACATTAGGATAGGTTATTTATTGTATTTGATACATGGCATACCTATTATTGTTCTATCCAACTATTGTTTTAGACTGAGATAAAAAATGTAAATTGTGGCTAGTACTACATAAGAAAGATGTATGCCAGAAAGTACTACATAATCAAATGTGTTTTGCGGTTACTGCTACATGTTGAGTAGTAGTGTAACTTGGGAAGCTACCTAGTAGGGTTAAATACTTGACCCTACCATTATTAGGTGTTAATAGTCAAGATTTCCAAAAAAAACCTATGTGTGTTATGATAAAACACATTAATATGAAGTTTTACTTCATTGAAGTCATCGTCATGTAAAATTAAATTTCAGTGCATAGATATTGATGAGTAGATTGCAAATTTGTGGGAAAGTCATTGTCAGTGACAAAGTTGAGTTACTTCTGAGATAAGCTTGGTATGGCAGGAAATTCCTCGTAAAGTAGAGAATGCCTCCCTCGCTGAGAGGGAGTGTTAAATGTCCATCATCATGAGTCATTCTTTAGAATTATGTGGTATCAAGTCAGAAAGTTGTGTTGTATCAAGTTAAGGACTTTTGTGGTATCAAGCCAGGGACTTGTGTTGTATCAAGTCAGAAACTTGTGTTGTATCAAGTTAAGGACTTGTGTAGTATCAATTCAAGACATTGTTTTGTATCAAGTTATATCTATGTCCTCATGTACTGAGGTAGGATGCATGTACTGTGATATTTGTTGTATCAAGACTAGTCTTGTGTTGTATAAGGAGTGCAGACTTGTGTTGTATCAATTCAAATGATTCTCATAGACGGAACCCTATGAGATGGATCTCTTTAATTGGAGATAGTCTTGTGTTGTATCAATACTAGGGTCTTGTGTTGTATCAAGACTGGATACTTGTGTTGTATCAATTCATAAGGATAAATTATGTGATGTATTACTAACCATGGTCATTTGATATGGATAAAGATATTAAGTCTCCTCTAGAGACTTATCACCTCTAGAGTGATTTATGTTAGCATATGACTATTTGGTCCAAGGTAATATTATACGATCATAGCATGTGACAATTCTTATGAGTATAATATGATATGATAGATGATTAAAAATAGATCATGAACTAAGATAAATAGATACGAAATAAAGAGATTATGAGAGAAAGAGAATTAATAGTGAACTCAAGTTATAAATCTTCAGTTAAATATGAATTCCTCAATCAGTGTGTTAGTTAAAGCATTAGTTGAACTAATAATGACCATCATTCAGTAAAGTAAAGAAGAGCTCAGTGTTCATCAATCAACAAGATTCAATTAATAATGGTTAATTGCGTGATTAAAAAAAGATGGAATAGTTAACTATAGTGTTTACATATTAGTTAGACTAACATAAGACATTTAGTTAATCAAAGGACGACACTTCAGTTAAGAAAGTGTGTGTTGCATGTGACACTTGAGTTATTCCACTATGACACTTATGTTATCCTATTAACTAAGTGATCGGTATTCAGTTAGAGATTGAATTCACTCCAATGTCAATTAACTATCAGTTAATATCCATGATTGAAGGTATGGTGCATTAGATGTGCTGATGAAGATTCAATGCATGGATTGATTATTCCATAAAGGCAATTCGAAATTGTAATGTATGAGTGGCTAATTATCATGCAACCATTCACTAGGGTTTGCATGGCAGTCATTATAGCTTGTTATTAATATGCTAAGCATATGAAAAGTTCATAATAGTTGTTACAATGGATCTCTCTTCTCTATTTCTCTGTATTCTCTCTTATCAGAAAATATGCTTGTGTTGTAAAAGTCATTCTTTGAAATCTATCTTATATACTCTAAAGAATTGTTGGGCTTTTCCATCCTCTCTATTATGAGTATTTTCCCCAGGGTACATCCTGCATTGTGGATGAATGATTGTGTGTAATTGAATTGTTAATTGTTACGAGTCCTCAGCATATCATTGATAAAAGTTTTAATGTTCAAGAATCTCCATTATTGCTCAAAACATTAAAAGTTTCTTACCACATTTCATAATAAATTGAAGAGGAAGGAAGCTTACTAGGGCTTACAATCCAAGTAATGCAATGAAGCTGATTGTATATTGTCAAAATGAGTAACCACTAATCTCCAGAAAAATAGTGTGTTAGTTGGGTTTGTTGCACCATCCATTCATTGATATGCAACATGGATCACATTAGTTGATGAAATTCCATATCACATAGTACATGCAAATAACTTCAAGCTAATTTTCCAATTCTATAATTTAGAAGGTTAGGCTTTAATATTTTTGTTCATAATGATAATTATTATGGTGTCCTATCAAATTTAATTTCTCATTGAAAAATCACAATTTCGTAGTTTTATGATTTTTTCTACTAGAGTTAACAACAATAAAAAATTTATATCGATATTTTGTTAGAATTAGGTATTAAGTAACTTTGTTGCTCATTCCACAACATCATGAAAATAATTATTTTATATCAATGTTTTTTTAGAATTAGATATTAAGTAAATTTATTGCTTATTCCTCCTCGGATTGGGTGTTAGTTCTAGTCTTAATGATGATTAGATTGATGTAGTGGTGGGAGATCAGCCTAAGGAGAGGGGAATTTACACCCAGTCAATTCAATTTTCTTTCTTACCTCCTCGCCAACCTGGTTGCAATAATGGTGATGGGATGCAGGAATGTCCATGAAGGATGGTTTATAGGTTTGTTAGCTTGTGCAACGAAGTTGTTTTTACTCCATCGCATTGCTCATCCTTCCACCCCATAGAGAAGATAGTTGTTGAATTATTATTCCATTGTTGTAAAGGAGGTGGTATTCATTCCATCGCCACGGTTCTTACGAGTTCGTGATGGTTAGATAAAGGCTTTGAGATTCAAGCCACCAAGGTGAATATCAGCGTGCTCATGTAGTGATGGCAGATGGAGCGATGGCGGACTGTGTGACCAACCGAGTTGATGTGTCACTTGACATCATAAATGAATCCAACAATCTTAGTGAGGAGCTAAGAGAGAAAATTGTCTCTCACTTTCCAAATAAAGGGTGTCTTGGACTAGGTGGCAAAACTTGGAGATGTGCTACATAGGGCCTCTCCCACATTTCTCGAATGCACCTCTGAACCAGGAGAAAATGACTCCTGAGAAAAATACTCCTATGAATGATAACGCAATCCTTGGGTAAAGGAATCTAGGAAATGAAAGAGCTAATCCTAGAATACAGGATGTGAAAGAGGAAGGAGAAACTCGTTGTGTTGAAGAGGTCGTTAACAATGAGGGAAGAAAATATGAGGATTTGGAGCCTCCTCCATGTCGTCGGTGCCTAAAGATGCATCTCCCAGAAGGAATCTCATGTGGTTAGCATGCCAAGCATCTTTGTTAAGAACCAGTTTGTTTCTAAATTGGCATGCCGTTCTTGTTGGTTTTTTCAGTAAAATTTTATTTCGATCCAGTATCGGCTATATGTATTTATGTTGGGTATGATGTCAGAAACATAGTTGTTATTATCGGATTGTGAAGATTTCAGTTTCATCCTTAATTTATTATCATACTCTATTTTGTAATCAAGAGTCTTCTTCGTATATGCAAGAATTGGGAAAAATGATTTGGGAGAGGAATGTAGAAACTCAAGATCTAGTCATATCATTTTTGCATCTAGTAGTAGGTAGTCTAAGATATTATCTTCGAAGCAGAAATTTTGGGCGAATCTGACAAAATGTTCTTTCGACCGTAAATGGTTCTTGCACTCACAATGGACTTGGCTATTTGGCCCAAGGCCATGCAAACTCTGTACATATACTTTTTTCCATACTATAATTTAATGATCTAACTTACAAAAAAGAAATATTACTTATTCCACTTGTTTTAGAATGAGACATTTAGTGGGCATTTCATATATTTACTTTCAATAATAAATATCTTCATGAATTTTTTATTACTAGCACAAAATATTTAATATTTAATATTTACAATTTAAAATATTAACAATTATAATAAAATGAAGCTTCAATTTCATCAAATCAAAAATATATGATATTTATAAAATAAAATATTCAAAATGGTAATAAAATGTATGTTTGTAAGTTTTTTTTAATAAGCACCCAAGGGGTTTCGAAATGATGACCTTATAGAAGGAGTGCCTTAAATGTACACTAATTCACCATTTATTCTATGCCCCATAGGCGTATGTTTGTAAGTTTTTAATGGATAAATTTTGGATAATTTAAGATAGATTAAAAGTAATTGATAAGTAAATTAATAATAATTTAAATCAAGAAAAATTATATATATATATATAATTTTTCTTGATTTAAATTATTATTATTTTACTTATCAATTACTTTTAATCTATCTTAAATTATCCAAAATTTATCCATTAAAAACTTACAAACATACGCCTATGGGGCATAGAATAAATGGTGTATTAGTGTACATTTAAGGCACTCCTTCTATAAGGTCATCATTTCGAAACCCCTTGGGTGCTTATTAAAAAAAACTTACAAACATACATTATATATATATATAACTTTTAAAAACTTAAATTCTAGCTCATTTCATCTTTAAATTACATTTTTTTTAACTATAAAATTAACCATTTATATGCCATCATACATCATTTAATAAAATTAATCATTTATATGGCACTGTACATCATTTGAGTAGACTTGTAATTACACCAAGACGAAAATAAGATTATAAGCATTACATTAAACGAACTGGGTGAACAATATGCACCCTACTATGTGGCATTTAATGCGTCTGCAAGGTGCATATAGACCGTCGTATGTGAGGGAGCCTCAATATGCACCTCGACAACGCATTAAATGCCCCATAGAGGGGTGCAATATATTGGTCGCCAACGAACTACGAGATGCATATCCCTCAACCGTCCACCTCTTAAAAAAAATTGTGAATGGAACTAGGTACAACCACGGGGTTATTAATGTAGATAGCGCATGCTAAATGAAAGATGTGATTTAAATCAAATTGTAATTTGTGTATTTATTGTAAGCATCCACTTGGCAATTTACAGGATTTTTAGAGTTTTAGATTTTTTATTAAATTTTTAATTTCGAAAATAAGATGAGAATCGGATAAAAATTGTCATGTCAAGACTTTTGTGCAACCAAATAGCATATCAATCATAAATAGACATATTTTATTATAATTAAAAGTAATGTCTTTTATGCTTTAAATTTGAACATTAGGAAAACGAATTTATTTTGGCAAAGTATTGTAAGTCAAAATATTTTGACCAAAAAGCGATTGCAATATATCTACCTTTGGAAAAAATAAAATTTAAATGGCTCCAATATATTTTCCTTTGAGAGGGATAAAAATACATTCACAATGAAAAAAAGTGGTTGGGTCATTTTGACAAACATTGCCTAAAAACTTGCTTACACATTTCTACAAGTCAATTTGGTTTGGAATTAAAGAAATGTTTAGATTTTAACTCAAATTTATATTGAGATATTTTTCCTTCAATGGTTGTAGCTTTCCTCGTTGAAAAAATATTTATATTCAAATTGTATGCTCTCAAAGGTTTTGATTTTCTTTTAAGAAATTGAGCTCTCTTTTGTATAAAGTTCCCAAAATAGCCATACTTTATTTTATTGAATTGAGTTTGAACCCTCCATCATTAGTTCATTATTCAATGAAATCCCGCTATCAAATATATTATCAAACACTTGGCATGTAATTTCTAGTTAATGAATTACTTTTTTTATAAGTATAAACTAGTATGGATTCCATATCCATTTTTTAATATAACAAAACACAACCTTCAAGCTTTATTTTTTATGGTTTCAACAACCATTAAATACATACTAGTCATTTAAACCTTTACTTCACCAAGTATGACATACTACATTATAGCATCCATGCAATTCCAAGTTAACTAATGGAAAACACAAGCCACAAATAAGACGATGTGTAATTACACAAGTCCACGTCCACAAATCATATTCAACTCATATTCGAATGCCCATGCATTATTTGTAAACTTACATTTTCACTCAACATTCCATAATTAAGAGATAACATTCTTCAAATTTTTGACTTTGTTGAAGTTTCAATTTAAAAACTATTTAGGGAAACAAACTAAACCAACAAAAAGCACAATCATTACATTAATCAACAACTTAACCACGATGTTAGTATCATCTCGCACATTACCAAATGTTCACACTAAGGCATCATGTCATCGCTAATATGAAGTATGGTTCATCCATTGAAAGAAACTATTTTAAAGTCATACCATTAGATTTTTGTTCACCATCAATGCACTAGTCATTCATTAGATTTGTTTTAAGTCCAAACTCAACACAGTATACTATCATAGATCCTTTTTGCTACTTTCCACCAATCCATAAGACACATACCAACTCCAAAATTTCACTAAACATGCATACAAAAGTAAAATCAATAATAGTCATAAGAGATCCACCATCATTCCAAAAAAAGTACTCAAAGTAATCCAGAATTAAGAGGGATGACCTCCATTAATTGTGATAGGATTTCACCAAAAATTTCATCTTAATTGTAGATTTTTTTTGTTTGAGTCTAAACTTGATCTCCTTATCAAATTTCCAAATTGATGATCCAATGATCATACCCACTCAAAGGCAATTACAGGATCACCCAAGACGTTCATTCTTCTTTAAAAGATAATAAGTAGATTTATCCTCAAGCAATTCACCCACTACAAGTATTTACTTGGACACAACAGTAACCCTCTTACAAGTTATATGCACACTCACATCCTTCATTCAAAATGATGTGCACCCGCAAAATTTGTTCATAAGCATTTCAATCAAAAAAAGTGCACACACTAAAACATACATTCATAATGATGATAAAGTTTGTAATTATGGATCGCTTCCAAAGTTATAATTATTTCCAGACATTAAATTTTATCATGTTTTAAGCACATGAGTGAGAGCATACTTGTAATTATACCACATCATCTCCTAATACAAGAAGGGATTTCAAGAAACTATAATCCTTCATGTATCATGCTTGTCCTCAAAGAATTAGAATTTGCATAAGCAGACTCCTTATAAATATTAAATATTGGATACTAAATCCAATAAGTTCTTTATTACAACTTCTACAATTGCTTTAAATAATTTCTTCTTCCTAGGCATGTTATGTCGACATCAACACACTAATCAACATGGAATAATTCACGCCACCAACAAGAACATGGGTCAAAGAGGCCTTAGTGTTTTGGTTGGCTCTAATACCATATGTACTACCCCTCAACACTATGTTAACCAAAACAAAATAATTAGCTGTGGTTGGATCCTAAAGGAATTTTTTTCACTTAATTTGAAGTATTAACTCCAATAGAGATATACTTAACCCTCATATGGTTTCTCACTAAGATTCCATGAATAATTCATGGTTATACCTATTATGCATATTGGTTAAATAATTCAACAATTCTCATCAAAACAACCCTAAGACATTCCATAAATTTAAAATAAATATAGCATTCTAATGAAGCAAATATGCCCTTGAAATTCAAGATTCATAATTCCATCCATCCCTAAAATATAAATAACCTATTTTTATTCTATCATGTGCTCGTCCATGAGCTGAACATGGGTTCCACAATAAATTCTAAAACACTTTCCAAATCATCATCCATAATCTGACTCGAGCATATAATGCAAACTAGTCCTTGTAAGAAATCAAGAATGTTACACATTTGACAATAAGAGATTAAACTCGACATCTTTTATTGGGGGATTCATTAAAACACTAATACACTTACATTCATATCATTTTTTTTTAAATTCCATATGGCATCCTTTACTTTCAATTGTAAGCATTATGTCAAACCCTTGGCACCTATGCTCATAACCTCTCAAATTAGTCATATCACTTCCACTAACAGAGATGATATGAAGTCATCATTACTTCAAGATAAGGAGTAAATGATGTTCACTATTAAAATTTAGAGACAAGACTTTATCAAATTACATTATAGGCATTTTGTCCACGTCATATGTTTACAAGTTCTATTTTATAGTTCATGACTTTTGTCAACACTTGATAAACGAGTTAAAATTGACAAATGAATTGTTTGAGAAATTTTGGTAAACAACGTGTATACCACCACCTATAGTACTTTCTTACTACCTTTCAAAATATTAAATAAATAAAAACTAAAATTAATTTCACATTAAAAAATTTGGCAACCAACAACCCCCACAGGGTATTTTGCATTAAACGTCCAAATCAAGAATTGTTCTCTACAAACCTCAAAGGTAGATTAAAATGGGCAATACATGTTCAACTGGTATATATTTTCGTTGGCTCTAATACTATATGTATGTCCCCTCGACACTATGTTAACCAGAACAAAACAATTAGCCATGACTGGCTCCTAAAGGAATTAGTTTTCACTTTATTTGAAGTAGTAACTCCATTAGAGAAATACTCAACCCTCATATGGTTTCTCACTAAGATTCCATGAATATTTCATGGTTATACCTATTGTACATAATGGTTAAATAGTTCAACAATTATCATCAACAACCCTAATACATTCCATAAATTTCAAATAAAAATAACATACTAATGAAGCAAATATGCCCTTGAAATTCAAGATTCTTAATTCCATCATCCCCAAAGTATAAAGCAGATATTTTTATTATATCATGCTCTCATCCATGAGTTGAACATGGGTTCCACAATAAATTCTAAAACACTTGCCAAATCAACATCAATAATCTCACTCGAGCATATAAATACAAACTAGTCCTTGTAAGAAAGAAATCAAGAATGTTACACATTTGACAATACGGTATTAAACTTGTTATTTTTCTATTGGGGGCTTCACTAAAACATCGATACTCTTACATTCATATCATTTATTTTTGTAATTCCATATGGCGTCCTTTACCTTCAAGTGTAATCATTCTGCGAAAACCTTGGCATTTATGCTCATAAACACTCAAATTAGTCATATCACTTCCACTAACAGAGATGACATGAAATCACCATTACTTCAAGATAAGGAGTAAATCATCTTCACTATTAAAATTTAGAGATAAGTATTTATCAATTTACATTATAGGCATTTGATCCACATCATATGTTTACAAGTTGTATTTTCTAGTTCATGACTTTTGTCAACACTTGACAAACGAGTTAAAATTAAAAAATCAATTGGTTGAGAACTTTTCTTAAAAATCATGCATATCACCACCTATAGTACTTGCTTACTACCTTTCAAAAACTAAAATTAATTTCATATTCAAAAAATTGGTAACCAACAACCCCCAATGGGTGTTTTGCATTAAACGTCCAAATCCAGAATTGTGCTCTGCAAACCTCATTGGCATATTCAAAATGGGGATTGCGGATTCAAATGGTATGGATTCCCCTTGAAGTTAGCTCAAAACCAAGCAAAAACACCCTTAGGTCATTTTTCAAATATCAATTATGATAGAAATTCTTTCAATCATTTCGACAAACATGTGCATCCAAACCTTAATTACTACCATAAAAGCAATCGAACAAGCTAGAGTTAAGATTCTAACTAAATGCAATTAATTAATGGCCTCTCCATGCCCAATTCATCCATCATTTGATACATTGTAAAACTACCAATATCATAAACTCAGTATTATTTGGGAGTTTTGTCAAACACTTGGCAAATATTAAATCTGTTGTTTTATTAAGTTAAGCTAATTTCGTAGTGCTAAACCATTTCAATTGAAGTACAAACTACCAAAATCATTCATAATAAAGTCTCTCAAAACTAATGATAAAAATTACACTCTTTCATGCATTTGTGAAACAATTGACAAATAAACATCCAACTAACCACCATAAATAAAGAAAACAGTGTAAAACTATTCCATTTACCAATAAAGATTTATTAACGGTTTCCTCAACCCAATTTATTAAGTGTAAGTTTAATCGAAGGATTTATAAATACCATTGTTTAAAATCATTCATTCAAGCATTTCACCAAACACTTTGCAAACATCATTATCAAATGTAAGTTGAATCAAAGGATTTATAAATACCATATTTTAAAATCATTCTTTTGATAATTTTTTAGGGCATCGCACACTCTTTGACTTTTTGCTTGTTTAGGAAGGGCACATTGGTCATTTTGGAAGGGTGAAGAGAAAATGACCTTTACCATTATTTTTGTTGTCCAAAGAGGCTTAAAGAGGGCTATCACTCATAAGGAATGAGGTGTTGTAACCTATAGTTTATAGAGGGGCGATCTGACGCATTAACATTGAAATTTGGGTAGAAAAGAGAGGAAAACAAGCTACATCTAACTCGTGGTCTACTCTGGGAGGCCACTTGGCATCAAGGTGAGGTTGTTCCACTTACTCAAAGGATTGTCAGTAAGTACACGATAACATGACTGATATTTACTTAACAATCTACTCATTCGGGGCCAGTCTATAACATTGTTACAACAAACATGAGAACGTTGTCACCTATAGTAGTTCAACATTACACAAAGGGAGTCCTACAATGATTTTCCACGGGTTAAAATTCCAATAAATCTAATCAAGTGTATGTTGAGTTTGTCAATGTTATAATTCCTTGGATGATACTTGGTTGAATGCTTGAAATATAAGTAACCGGACACGTCGGTTTAGGGATGTGTGTCCCGTCGGGATGTGTCAGACACAAACACGAGCCCAGTTCTTGTCGGACACTATTTTTTTGTGTCACGATTTGTGTACAGAAAAAAAATTCATGTCCGACGTGAACTGCAGTCATGTCCTGGAACTGTCAGTTCGTGTCCCGATTACAAGACACGTTTTCCACGAAAAAGAGGCGCAGCTTTTTTAAAGTTCGATTTTGCTCTTTCTTCATTTGCAAGCTAAGGGAGAAGTTGAAGTGTTTTCTTTTGCAAGTAAAGGGATATTTGAAGGTTTTGCAAGGGTTTCCAAGTGCATTTGAGGGAGGAATTTGTTGAAAGGATTCAAGTTCACCATCAAGCAAGAAGAAGAATGTCTCAATCAGCTAGGGTAGCAGCCAAAGAGCAAAGAAAGGGGAGAAATGCCCCATATAGAGCCTCTCCTCCTCTTCATCCTCCAAGCACATCCTCTTCTACTCCTACTAGTGCTCCAACTGCTTCTAGCGGAGCTCATGATCAATTCAACCCTCTTTTAGAAATACAACAAGCCCAATATAGTAAATACCCTTTGTGGAAGTATGTGACAAGGAAGGAAGGGCCTAGAGCAAAGCTTAGTGGGGGAGGCAATGTGAGTTGGAGTTGTAATTTCTGCAAGCATGAGTTCGAGAGCACATATTACTGAGTTAAGGGGAATTTGCTAGCCTTTCCTTATGGGATTTATTCATGCAAAATATTGAGTAACACCCAAAGGAGGGAGATGGAGAAAGAGGATCATGTTGGCCAAGGGAAGGTGGAAGAAGCAAGAAAAACGTAGCAGAATGATGATCCTCTTTCATTCTTGACGAACCCCTATAGCACTAGGCCTCTACCTAGCCAATATGGGAGTGAGGTTGATGCTTATCCAAATAGAAAGATAAAGAGGCCAACTACAAGTGGTCCAATGGACAGGATTTTTCAACAATAGGCACGAGAAGAGGCAGACCTTACCATTACATTATTTGTCTACCTCAACATCATTTCATTCAATGTTGCACAGTCACCATTGTTTATAGATATGTGTCGAAGTATAATTGAACGAGCTCGAAATGGTTATGTGCCTCCTGGTTCAGTGAATCTTAGAACCACATTGTTGCTTAAGGAAAAGGAGGTGGATAAAATTCTTGATCCAATTAGATCAGAATGGCCCTCAGTTGGTGTCAATATTTTTTCTGATGAATGGATGGATACAACATGCCATCTACTCATCAATTTCACGGTGTCTTCCCCAAATGGAATGGTGTTCTTGAGAGCAGTGGATGCTCTTGGGAAATACAAGGATGCACAATATATGGGTGAGTTGTTCATCAAATTCATTGAAGATGTAGGTGTTGAGTATTGTGTACAAATCATCACGGACAATCCACCTATTTGCAAGGCTATTGGCATGCTTGTGGAAGCTAAATATCCATATATATTTAGATTTTCATATATTTTCGTTTGAGTTGTTAGTTGTAGTCTTGTAGAGTCTAGACTCATTTATACTTGTTTTTATTGATCTTACAGGTATTTTGAACACGTTGCATTGTCCACTCTTTGAATTTAGCATTGAAATCTATTGCTTCAGATGTGGCATGGATTGGAAAACTTATTGAGGATGCACACCATATCCTTAACTTTGTACAAAACCACACCAATGCCCTCGAAATCTACAAAGAGTACACACATATTTAATTGTTGAAGGTTGCAAATACTCAGTTTTCTTCCTCATTCATCATGCTCAAGAGTTTGAGGGAGGTCAAAACCACTCTTGGGTCCAAGGTTATTTCATAGTTTTGGTCCTTTTGGAGAAAAGTGGACCAAATTGCTTCAAAAAAGGTAAAGGACACAATGCTAGATGATGGTTGGTGGGAGAGGGTAGATCTTACTTTTAAAATCATGGACCCGATCATTTTTTTGTTATGGTTTGCAGACACGGACCATCCCATCCTAGCAGATGTTTATGAGGGGTTGGATTCAATAATTGAGTTTATGAGGACCAATGTTATGGAGAATGAGCACGTCAAGTACGATACATCGACAGAGAACTTATGGTCCATCATATAGGATATTCTTATCTCCATGTGGGATAAGAATTTCACACATTTGCATTGCTTGGCCCACTCATTGAACCCCAAGTAATACAGTCATGACTGGCTCAATGGTGGGTCAGGGCACTCACACAAAGTCCCTCCTCACATGGATGGAGAGATTTCACAGGGTAGGAAGACAACATTTAGATGGCTACTTCAGGATAGAGACATGCTTGAGGAGGTGGAGGAGGGATTTGCATATTTTTCTATTGCCACTGGGATATTTGGAGGCTATGAGGTGCTTAGAGACAGGGGGGTTAAGAAACCCTATGTTTGGTGGGAAACTCATGGGGGAGCATGCCCTCTTCTATAGAAGATGGCCTTTAGGGTCATCTCTCAAGTTACTTCATCCTCTTGTTGTGAGAGGAATTGGATCACATACGAGAAATAGTACATTTTGAAGAAGAGCAGGATTGAGAAGTCCAGAGTAGAGTCGATGGTGTATTTGCACTCCAACCTTCATCCTATTTACAAGAAGAGGGAGAAGTGGGTGAAGGGAAAGATAAATATGTGGGATTTATTTCCTGGTGATATGGGTTCGGATAGAACTACTGATTTGGGATTATACAACATGGATCTTAATGATCCAGTGCTAAAGCCGATCACTTTTGATGATGGTGATCCTATGGAAGGGTCATCCTTCACACCAGCAGATGCAGATCATCAGATGGGAAGAGAGGAGGAGGAGGGTAGTAAATATGATGAGTTTTTTTATTCAGGCATGGAGGAGGACTATTGACAGATGAGATTCTTCCATATTGATCTCATCTATGATCTACTAGAATACCCCTTTTTGTATTTACTATTTACTACTATTCTACTACTAGTTTCCATTGGCATTCCGACATTTATGTAATGCATTTTGATGACTTAATGAGAAATATGGTTTCGAGATCTTGAGTATTATGAATCAGAATATCCTATAATGTTTCTGTCTCATTGTGATTTGTGATGACAAAATGTGTATTGTGTATTGATTCCTATTAGTAATTTGACAATATCNTATATATATATATATATATATATATATATATATAATGTGTCCTCTGTGTCCTGAATCCGAGGGTCACCGTGTCCGTATTGGACACTCGTATTTATGTGTCCTTTGTGTCCTGCGTCCTCATGTCAGGTGTCCTAGCTTGAAATTTTGCATTGAAGTTAATAAAAATTCAATTTGGTGCCAATTTTGTGGGAGTTATGAATTGTTTGACAAAACAATCCAACCAAGTAGGAAATGAAACATAACAACAATTAACATAAATTCGCATCAACAGTGTATGGGGAATTATGTGGTTTCTAAACGACGGTTGTAAGGGTTTGATGAAAGGCTCAAACCACTATATATCAGTAGTTAGCAAAAGAAACTAGCCCAAACATAACAAGGGATATTACAGTCATATTGTGCATGATATATTGGGGTATGTTCATCTTAATGCGCATGAAAGACAAGCAATAATCAATTCTTTGCTTACATATTACATGGATCCATGTTGTATGAAGTCTAAAATACACTCACACTCACCATTCCAAACCCAAGAGAAATCATATCTTACCAGTTGGAAACTACTGGGCTGAAAAGACTCTATCAAGGAAGTCTTTGTCAAAATTCCTAACCCAGTATACTTAAATATTTAACTAAAAAATTATGCCTGATTTAGAATGGGTCATTGCAATGGTATCAAAGTTGTGCATCCTTCCAAACTGAAGGGGAAACAATGAAAATGACATTTTCATATTGCTTCCATTGAGTGACCAACACTATACATTTAAATTTCAGCAAGGGTTACTTGGTAGCAAGGTTTGCTTTCAGTTGCTTAACAAGGATGAAGACAAATCAGAAACTCTTGGCAAAATTGTTAAAAGCTTCTCAATAATTTTAGAAGAATATAACCACATTGCTATAGCACCCTGAGTGGTTGGAGCCTTACTTTCCATATAAGAAGAAGGAAGAGAGGTTCAAATCCAAAGTGGTTGGTGACGTGGATACCTCATCACTTTATGAGGAAAGTTTGACGAAACCCCAAGATGACTTCTTGGAAGTGCATACACATGTTGATTTCAAGGATGTGTGCAATGAGGTTGATATCACAATCGAGGACAAAGATGACAATGAGAAGCATGACTGTGAATACAAATCAGAAAATTTGGATGAAGTTGATAGTTCCCACGTGTCCTATCATTTGACAGGGAAATTGAAGGTAAGTGAAGACCAAATTATGGCAGTCATGACACATTTTGATGATACGCATGCATCGATGACATATTGTTATTGGAGAACTCTAGGGACATATGATAGTTTGGTAGGAGAACCTTCCCTTGCATATTTTCAGGCACTTAGAGAAGAAGTGGTAATAATAAAAGCTAACTAGCTACACTTGATTTTTGATAGAAATAATCTTCTCATTCTTGATGAGATGTATCATGGTGCACTACAAGGAAAAGAAGAGGAAGTAGACAAGCTTACTCATGAGTATCACCCAAGATTCCTTGAAGAGCATGCAAAAGGCACTTCAAGAATGAAATAGGCAGGTTGAGAAACTACGTGTGCAGTTGATTTGGTTACATCATTCATCATACATATAAAATAGCCAGTCGTATTTGGAAGCCTTAACGCAAGAGGAGGTTGGTGGCACTTTTGATTTGATGGAGGAACCTCAGGGTTGAGCATGAGGGGTGTTTAGACTTGCAAACATTGGGGGAATAATGTGACCCCGAGGTTTTTTATTTTTCACAAATTTTGCATTATAGAGATCATGAGCCACTATTTTGTAAGATCTCGTCGAAGGCTCAAGTGATAGCCACAGACGAGCTAGATGAGCGCATACCTTGTGGGCCATCCAACAAGGATGTATATGCAGTCATGGATTGTGTACACTGATATATTACAAATGAGGATGCATCCTTTTGGGATCTAGGATTAGTTGACACTAGAGGAGTGAGTGATATAGGGTTACATATAGGATACGTGAAATTACATGATGATACATGAGTGTGTGTGTGTAGTGGTACACAATGGAATGTAGAAGGGTACAATGGTGCACAGTGGGGTACAATGGAGTTCAGGGGAGAGTCCTACTCTCATTTGATAGAGCATGGATATTTCAAAGGAGAGCAATACACCCTTGTGCATCAATGCATGGACTTTGGAGACCATATTATTAGCAGCAGCAGTGTTGGTGACAACGGAGAGAGTATGGTTGACCATCCCTGTGAGGAGACACATTTTAATATATGTGGTAGCATGGGAATAGTGTGGAGTCTAGGTGACTATTCAAATAGTCCATGGGTGCTTAAGGAGGATACAAAATAGTATATTTCTCAAATATTGATCTTCGATTGAAATATCACCAGATCAGGTTCAATGAGCATGATACTCATATGACTGCTCATAAGTATCATTATGAGTTCTCGATCATGCTTGTGTGGTTGAACAACATTTTTTCCACTTTCCATTTTTGCCTACATTTGCATAGGTTTCTATTGTTGTATTTTGATGCTCTCATTATATACAACAAGACAATATGGGAGGATCCCCAAAGATGGTTGGATGAGACATGGGGCATTATGGACATGAGAAAAAAAAATTATTTAGGGAATGTGGTATGTGCACACGATGACAAACATAAATTGGTGGATGGTGTCACCAAATATTGAGGTAGCATATTTCTATGTGCAGTTTGGAAAGAACTGTGCAGCTTAGCAAGCACAAGGTTGATTCATAGTACATTGTTTCCATCAGTTTGTTGCATACAAGAATCAAATATGAGGCTCAGTTGGATTCCAATAGTTATCAGTGGGGCACAACAATAGTCAGTAGGAATCGGAAGTGGTGGACTTCCAATTTGACTATGGGATCCACAAATTTATCTGGTTGGTAGATTACTGCATCTTTTGTTGGACAAAGTTGTGACAATGATTGGTCTACCTCATTTTTGGTTCATCATGAGGGGGATTGTTGAGACTTGTTCGATATGGAGAGATAGGTGTTCCCTTCCACCAACCAAGATCGAATCTGGTTTTAAATTGATAGACTCTGACTTCACTGAGATGCCTTAGAAAGATATGATTCATGATCGTGGGTTCAACCCTAGCAGGTATTTCAACATGGGGTTCCATGAGAGGAGGATATAGTATGGGCATGATGGTCCATCAATTATGATCAAAGTAGTGCAACACTAGTATGGCAATTTCTTTTTTAGATTAGCATGGGACCATGGGATTGCAAGGCTTGGAAATTAGGAAACTAAGAGAGTTGGGTGGACCTTTACCAAGGATAATCACCTAGATTTTCCATTGGGATTTAGTTTTGAGGAGTATTTTATATTTCAATGATTCATTGGGATTTTGTAGCATCTCACCATGTGGCAGTATTTTTACCTGGAAGAGGTCATGATTGGCTTATGGGAGCCAGAATCTTTTTTTGTAATAATTGGGTTTCACTTTCAGGAGTTTAACCTTGGGGTGCATAAGATTGGTTCCTAGTAGAGTAGTTATATGAGGGATTGACCGAGTTTTTGCAGTACCAGGTTGGTCTACTTATTGACGATATTCAAGAACCCTCGTATGTTAGTATTGTGTCAGCTAGTGAGACAGTATCCAAGAGGCCTCTTATGTTAGTACCTTGTCGGCCAATGAGTTGAGAAGAAGATGCTTTAAATATTCCAGGTTGGTTTGGGACCCATATCATTTTTAGTTTCAATTTTGTTCAGTTTGTGGACTATCAATGTGTGATGGCATTACTCGAGGACAAGCAATCTTTGGGAAGGGAGGACTAAAATGTCTCGATTTTTGGATTCCCCTATTATGTGGTTGAAGATAAATTCCAATGATTGTGTCATCCAAGTCAGAGGAGCAAGATTGTGTAACCAATGAGTTTGGATGAGTTTGGACAAGTTTTATGGGGCCCAACCTAGTCCACTCACCATTACTCATCATCAAGATCACTTTTGTGTAGTGTGTTCCTGGTTCTGGTGCATTCCAATGATTCCCATAATTTGAGAGGATTATTATGCATAATTTAATTTAATTCACTAAAGGTGTCATCACAATCATATTATTTGAGGGAACACCTTAGTGTAATAGCTCGTTGGAACCCGAATGAAAAGCTTAAAATTATGGGAAGATTAAAAAAATGTGATTTCCAGTTCCAAGAAAGGTGTAAAAACAAATAAAGCAATTTTGGGGGTTAAAAGTGATTCAATTAATATGAAGAATAACTTGAGAAAGTCACTTAAGTAATTTAAGTGAATGGAGAGAAAATAAGAAGGGGCCTATAAAAGAGAGATCAGAACTAATTCTCGAATATTGATGAATTATTTTCAAAAGGTGATTTTGGAGAGGTCTTGTAGCATGTTGCTCTTGGGACAAAAAATCTAAGGTTGAAATAGTTTCAGTGGTAAGACAAATCTACCCTAGCTATTGTTTGAGGAGAAATCACTCAAAATTATCATTGGTCTTCAATGAAGAGGAGATTGAAACTTGTGAAGGGAGTTGCATTGGTTTGTGTACAAAAGGGAAAGGCTCATGGTTTAGTTGATTGCAAAAGTCATTGAAGGAGGGCGCACTTGTGGAGAGAGGGATGTTGGTCTTGCATACTTCCTTCATTCTAGTATCATATATATCTGAGAAGAGGGTGTTTGCACAGTTGAATATACACTCTTGAGGGAATCACATGTGCTCTTTGACTTTCTACTTATTTAGGAAGGGCATACTGCTCATTTTGGAAGGGTAAAGGGAAAAGAAAATTTACTATAATTGTTGTTGTCTAAATATTCTTAAAGAGGGCCTATCACTCATAGGGAAATAGATGATTTACCCTATAGCTGCTAGAGGGGCGATCCAATGCATTAACATTGAAATTAAAATTTAAAATACGGTCATCTAAATCATTTCCTATATTGGAATCCTATTCATCAATATCACCTTGTTCCCCCCTCCTCTGGGCTCTAGCCCTTGCCTCTACCTTAAATCTCAAATTTTATCCTCCAAGGACATTAATCAACCCCCTACAATTTTGATAAAACTTTATAATACAATTGTTAAAATAAGGTAGAAACTAGAAAAAAATGATTAACAAGCGATTTTGTTTGACTGAAGGGCATAATTTTATTAAGGTCATGACAGAGGAGTTCAATCAACTTTAACAATCAAGCATCAACACCACCAACATCAAGGTACATAAAGAGTTGATGTGTTTCATTAAATTCCAATCCCTTACCCTCGTACATGATAGAATCCAGTGGGTACGTTGCAATCCTGAAAACTATTAAGTTTGCTGAATTCTGAATGGGATCTAAAATTTAACATTTTGTATATGAAATCCAATAAGGTTGGAACCACTCAAACATATCCAAACAATTAATGGTAATGTTAAAATTTTAAGTTAAAGGATAGAAAATGAAAGACAAGGAGAATGTCACTTTTACTTAAAAACTGAACATTACCATTCAATATTACTGACTTCAATGTCACTAGTACAAAACTAGTCAATTTTTTAAAACATGTCTAGCCTCCATGTGTACACCTTGGGAAATATTGGATTACTTGACATAGTTAATGCGGAACCGGTTGGTTTGAGGCAAGTTTGAAGCTGAACTAGTTGAATAAAGGTTTGACTTGACCGGTTTGGCATTGAACCAACCGCCAGGTCGAGTTTTGTACCGGTTCAAAATTGACAATGGTTAGACCAGTCAACTCGATCAGTTTTGGTTCAGGTTTTTAAAACACTGTTAGAAATTAAGTGGGAAGCTTCACCATTTTCACAAGTACCCAACCGAAGAGGTTAGCTCAACCAATGGTCGCCAATATTGCTAGACACTTGACTAATTCCATCCCAACAAGGGCCCAGTTTAAATCCCACAAGGTTAGGCTCATGGATTTATTAGAGATGTGTTTAAAACATGGCCATTTGGAACCCACCTAATGCTAGAAGAAGAGGGTTGGAAAACAGATGGAACTCAAATGGAGAAAGAGAGGGTGCCAAATTGTCTCCAAAAATTCTAAATATATTCAACAATAAGAACTAAATCATAACAAGTCCTCCGCAACTTATCAGGATATCCAAGTTCAAGTAAAGCAATAGAGGATCTATGGGATTCTAAATATGATACAACTAAAATTTCAAATCCAGGAAAGCAACTCAAAACCACATTAGAGGAACTTTCGAGGAAAACCCTTGGATGGAGACAAAACTTCATTTCCAACGTATCGGGAGGAAGGGCCCATGGTGGAGAAGAGGAGGTTGATAATAGATATGATTCTAGAAGAAAAGGAATTCAAGCTGAGTAAGATAAAAGGAAACTAAAACACCCCTCTTTTCTGGAGAAATTTTTATAGAAACCGGATAAAATTGTTCATGGAAACTACTATTTCTACAATTTCACAATTTCAACAATCGGATTTGGTTGTCCTAGACTAAATGACCAATTTTAAAACTGCCCATATCGCCCAAATTGCAATTTGAGCAGTCTAAATTATTATTTCAGCACGGATTGCTCTACAAAATTCCAGCAAGTTAGGGGCGTTTTGGTTAGTGCTTATACTACTCCCATTCAAGCTAGGCATATAAAATTCTCTGCTACCCAAAAAATCTCGGAAGAGAGGGAAAAGGACAAAAAGAAGAGCTCTTTGTAATGCATCTTAGTGGTATAGTGTAATGCAAAAAAAATTCTCCAAGGACAATAGGCACCAGTGCAATGATTCTAAAACTTCAAGCCATGCATGAAATAAGCATTTGATTATCATAACATCCCCTTCAAAACTGAAGGGTGCATTTCAAGTATGATCATTTGGCAATATCCTACCTAAGGATAGATAGATAGGGGTCATTGGAAGACAGACGAATCTCAATGGGGAAAAGAGGGAGAAGAGTTTCCCAGAAAAAATATATAATAAGTCAAGTAACAAGAACTTAAGCATGGCAATCCCTCCAGATTTTTTGTGGATATCCAGGATCAAGTAAGCAATATAGGACCTGTGGGACTCCGCAGATGATCCGAGTTAGCAACTCAAAATCACAGGAGTGGAGCTTCCAAGGAAAACCCATGTATGAAGACATAATTTCACAAGAAGCATGTGGGGAGTTCAAAACATGTGGAAGGGACCTATGGTGGAGAAGAGGTTAATAGGATTTTAGAAAAAGAGGCATTCAAGCTGGGCATGGAAAATTCTCAATACCCAAAACAGGTTGGAAAATAGGGAGAAATACAAAAGGTATATGTCTTTGTAATACAATAAAGCAACTTGGCGATATAGCCTAAAGAAAAAAGGTTTCTCCAAGGACAATAGGCATTGGTGACAACAGCCGGTAATTTGTTAATAAAGTTGTAAAGTGACTTCCTGTAAAATGACAAAGCTCTAGAAGGCATTGCTACAAAAGAGTCTGGTGGGAATTCTAATTTGTAAAACAAAGTTTTTGTTCCTATTAAATTGGAAAACTTATATTAGTAGGACCAAGTAGCAGTCATTCTATAAAGTCAGACAAGAAAATTGAGAATACAGATGAGTTCTAAGGAACCAATAAATCAAAAATCCGAACTATTGTAGATGGTTAAGCCACCTATAGAAGCAACATCTAATGATATTACTTATCTTGTTAAAATCACCCCTGAAAATATTTTTATCATATTTTAATCTAAAAGAGCAGCCATATCAAACAAACATCATTTGCAAAGGATTATTTTCAAGGAAATGCATGCATTGTCTCTCAAACAAGTTAAATTATTCATGCACATATCTTCTGTTAACATTTCTATCAGCCCCTCTGATCCACAATGTATGGCCATTACTCTGAATAAAAGATATATATGACCAGAATTTTGAATAAGAACATCACTACTCATTAGTTTACTTCAAAACTAAATATACTAGTATAGAACCTCCCACCAACACTAGAAAACCATCAATATTAAGAAAGGAATTATGAACTTATATATATCCTAAAAACTGCGATCCTCATTTTACCTTTTGTGCAATAGATAACCCAATGTCTCATCACACAAGAAAATAAAATAGTTATTATGAAAATGCATCCCCAACACAGACACATATAGAAACAACGTCAAAAGGACCAAGTGTGTCAAATCAAGAATTGAATGTTCAGTGTGCACATGTTTGCCTAGAAAATTTTCATCTTACTAAAAAATATCTCTTCTAACCACACCAAATTATGCATATGAAGCATGCTAGAATAAATGTATAAAGGCTCACCTTGAACAAGAATGAAAGTGTGTAGTGTCCTTTTCTACTTAAGCACCAAAAACACCGCTAACCTATTTAATTACCATAGGTTCGAGCGGGTACTACATGAAAAGGGAATTAACTGAGGACGTATGATACCAGGATCAAAACAGAGCATTCATTCAGTATTAAGTCATTGATATGGTAAAGAAAGCCTTATTTATTCACGCTTAAAGTCAACGAGAAATTAGAATTGCATGCATGCAAAAGTAAAGCGCAAACCCTAAAAGTGACATGCAAACCCTAAAAGTACATGCTAAGCTATATAAGAAGGGTAATTGAACCAAAAGGATAAACTATGATTATTATTATTGAGTTTGGTTTCTAGAGCAACAACAGCAGGTGTCGTGGCGGCAAGTTGGGGTTGGAGACGAAGGTCTTCAGCTAGCAAGGGGTTTCGACAGCGAAATCTATCTGCCCTAATCACTTCGGGATAGATCATCCAAATCTATCATCAGTATTCGTCATCTTCTTATTCTTGGTTTAGTCATTTAGCTATCAGAGAGAGTGTTTATTGCAGGTGCACCTTTCACTGCTGGGAAATAACTAGAAATCCCAGATCCATTCACTAGCCTTCAAGAATCCAGTAAAGTTTCTGCATGCTAACTTCATTCTTCTCAGCATGGATACATCAGCATATTGGGTGATTATTATTCCATTCCGGGCACATTCAGAGTCTCCTCCACCAAAAACGTGAGGAAAGAGGGCGTCATCCCTTCTGAAGCAGATCAAATCGCTAGGTGGCTTGAAGGAGCCTAAACTTCCGCATGTATCTTCTTATCTCTCCAGGAGGACTATACCCTCATTCTTAGAAAGTTTCAGCAGCAACAGACACTTCCTCCCTAAAAAACGTCAAGATCAGCAAAAGGAGGGCATTCTTTCAGTTGGGCATCAACTGCTGGAGATGAACACTATCTTCTTATCTTTCTGGAATAACCTGCATGCATCTCATCTATTGATAGACTATCATCATTATTATCATTGGTATGTGTATTGATAAACTATCAGCAACAACAAACACTTCCTCCCTCAAAAACGTCAAGATCGGCAAAAGGAGGGCATTCTTTAAGTTGGGCGTCAACTGCTATAGAGGAGCACTATCTTCTTATCTTTCTGGCATAACATGCATGCATCTCATCTATTGACAGACTATCAGCATTATTATCAATGGTATGTGTATCTTTTCTCACTAAAAGTCTTACCCTATTATCTGTCCATATTAGCTATTTTTTAGGGTCGTTTGGCACGACATTTTTTGCATGCACATTTTATTTATCTTTCTAACACAATTTGAGCATCTGAACAACAAACATATTACAAAAGTAAAATAGAATATTAGTTGGAATATTACAGTGGTATCAGAGCATGTTCATTGCCAGTTGTGGACTTAAACATGAAAAGTAAATGAATCCGGAAGAAGCTACTTTTGAGACTTATAGGAGGAAGGGTAGGTACACAGAGGATCTAGAATTTGAAGATATTTAGTTAGAAGATACAATTTTAGACATGGACCCAACAGGAGTACACTCTGACAGAGGGAAAAGAATATGGGAGGAGGAAGTCAGGTCATCAATTCATAACTTAGTTAGTGCATTAAATGACCTAGCTAAAGGGAAAAAAGAAGTATTGCATGCTATAAACAGGTTGCATTAGAGGAAATTTCAACTCAAAATGGGCCTTTTAACTTTAACTCAAATTCCATGTCATCATATGTTAGCCAATGAAATTGCTTTAAATTTGAAATACCGTATAGTTCTTAAACATTTTTTTAAGATAAATTTGGGGATAGGTATCATAAAAAAAAAACTACTTTTTTTGTTTGTATTTTCGACATATCTCCCTGTGTTGGGTAGCGAGGTCCGTCAAAAGTATACCGAGTGGGTACTCGTTGGATGCGGAATTTAATTCCTCATTTCCGCATCCAACGAGCTCTCTCGATCGAAATTTGAGTAAAAACATGAGGAGATATGTCAAAAATACAAACAAAAAAGTAGTTTTTTTCTTTTCTTCCTCCAAAATTAATAAATATTATTTTATTATTTTAATAATTGTTTTATTAATTGTTTTTAGGAGGCCCATTTTGAGTTGAAATTTCCTCTAATGGCTCTTAAGCCAAAATAGGGTCAGAACAGTCTACCTATTTTACCCATAGACAGAGGTTCCACCAATAGCAGTGGGAAACATGCATACACTAATATGCAGAACACTCCTCACATATACAATAACCTTCTAGACCTATTATGACTCACTTCCTGGAGATTGTCATTGTAGGACCAGTCATGCCAGCAGAACCTAGTGAACCATTCGGGGATTATTTATAGGAATACAGGTATTTAGGAGATGAGTTCCATTCAGCTATATCATTCTCAGACTTCCGCAATATGAAAAGTAGGAACCAACCAAGGAATTTTAATAGAGGGTTTACCCAGAACTATGAATTACAGAAAACTGTGGGCAGCTTGACCATTCCTAATTTTGAAGGATCTCGTGGGTGTTCGCTGAGAATATGGGTCCAGAAGTTGGATAGTTACTTCCAACTAAACCCTATGATGGAGACAGATGCAATTACGTTGGCTACCTTACATCTGGACGGAGAGGCTCATGAGTGGTGGTGCCATGGGTTAGTGACGTTGGGTCACAAAACCATCAGTTCTTACAGTTATTTCACATAGAGTCTCATGGAACGGTTTGAAAAAAGGGACTTAGAGATACATTTTAAAGAGTTAGCACAACTCAAACAGATGGGCAGTTTCGAGGCCTTCATATCAGAGTTTCAGAAGTAGCAGTTATGGTAACAGATGTGTCCAAGAGAAGGTTGGTTATGTTATTTATGGAAGCTTTGATAGAACCTTTATGTGGGTGGGTGAAAGCCTACAATCCAGCCACTCTACAGGATGCGATCAGTAGAACCCAAGATCTACAAGATTCAATTCCCAAAAACAGGTTTCCGACAAAAAACAAATTGCTCAATAAAAGACAAGGACAAGAAACCTTTCCAACATGAATGGCCAAAGAAAACTTGGTTGGATGAAGACACGAGGAAGGATCTCAAAAGAAAGAAATTGTGCTTCACTTGTCAAGAACCATGGATTCTAGGTCACAGGTGCATAGGGAAAGCAAAGGCCCACTATATAGAAGTCTATTCAGATAGTGAAGGGGATGAATTGAAACAAGAAACAGCTGAGGAATTGACGGCATTAGAAGAGGATTCACTTCAAGGAGAATCATCGGGTGGAGTTATTGCTACATTATCCAGAGTACCCAAGTTTTATACCCTCAAAGTCAAGGGTGTAGTACAGGGACACAAGGTAGGTGTGTCAATTGACGGAGGGGAACCCACAATTTCATTGATGTAGCATGGGTGGCTAAGCGGGGTCTAAATACAGAGAAATTTGAAGGATTCCCAGTAGCGATAGTAGGTAATAATAGCATGTAATGCAACCATTAGATTCCCAAACTAAATGTCGCACTAGGGAACTACAATAAGACCGACTCTTTTTATGTGGTGAATGTAGCATATCCAAATGTAGTATTAGGGGTTCAATGGATTTACTCTATAGGGAAATATACTATGGATTACAGGTCAATGTAAATGGAATTCCAAAGACAAGATGGAAAATGAGTATTGTTGAGGGGCATGAACACTTATCCCCCCAAACCAGTATCATCATAGACAATGGAGGTCGTACTCAGACAGTGAGACATAGAATGATCAATCGAATATTTTGTTACTTTTAGGAAGCCTCCAGATAACAACACCCAATGTCCAACAGATATACAGGAACAATTACATAAACATGAGAAGGTATTCGAAGATATTCCAGCAGTTCAACTGCCAGACAGAGGGTTCGAGCATATTATTGAGTTAGAGGAGGGGACACTGGCATTCATCACCACTCCGTACAGACATCCCAAAAGGTGCAAATATGAGATAGAGAAAACAATCAAGGAATTGTTGGAACTAGGTTACATCAGCCTGAATTCTAGTCCATTTGTATCATCGGTGGTTTTGGTAAAAAATAAAGATGGCACCTTACGGATGTGTGTTGATTACAAATCCCTCAACAAAAAAACCATAGAAAACAGGTATCCCATTCCCAGAATTGATGAATTAATGGATGAGTTACAGGGGGGGAAATACCTCTCAAAAATTGATCTTCGATCAAGGTATCATCAGATCCGAGTAACATTAGAGGAAATTTGAGGTCTAAAATGGGTCTCCTAAGGAAAATAATAAAATAATATTTATTAATTTTGGAGAAAAAAAAAACTACTTTTTTTGTTCGTATTTTCAACACATCTTTGTGTTTTTACACAAATTTCGAGCGGGAGGGATCGTTGGATGCAAAATTTAATTCCACATCCAACGAGTACCCACACTGCATACTTTTGACGAACCCCACTACCCCAAAAACAAGAAATACCTAAAAAAACATGATGTTGACATCATCATCGTGCCCTCCTGCTCGAAATTTGAGTAAAAACACATGGAGATATGTTGAGAATACGAACAAAAAAATGGTTTTTTTAATGACAAATATGTCAAGTCAACCATTATGGTTGACTCATTTTATTGAAATTCTATTGGTTCTTGAATTCTGACTCACAATAATTTATTGTTGGCTTGTTTTTTTATAAGGCCCATTTTAGACCGCAAATTTCCTCTAATGGGGATCAATATATTTCGAAAACAGCCTTATGTTGCCACTATGGTCATTATGAGTTCTTAGTCATGCCTTTTGGACTCACTAACGCCCCGACAACTTTCCAATCTTGCATGAACCACACCTTCAAGGCTCAGTTGCAAAAAATTTTACTTGTATTCTTTGATGACATTTTGATTTATAGTAAAACTTGGGAGGAGCATTTGAGAGACCTAGATGAAGTACTAGAATTCTGGAAGAACAATCTCTTTATGCAAAAATGTCTAAATGTGAGTTTGGTATGTAGGAGATGTTATATCTAGGGCATATAATAAGCACATATGGAGTACAGGTTCACATGGAAAAGATTAGAACTATCTTGGATTGGCCTACACCAAAAATGTAACAAAGCTGAAGGGATTTTTAGGCATTTGCACATATTACAGGAGGTACGTAAAAGGGTTTTCTCAATATACCACACAACTCACAAGCCTTACAAAGAAGGGTCATTCGGCTGGACAGAAGGGGCACAACAGACCTTTGAAAACATGAAAAAAATTATGAGTTCATGTCCAGTTTTGGCACTACCATATTTCTCGCAACAATTCATATTTAAGTGTGATGCTTCAGGAGAGGGACTAGGGGAAGTATTGATGCAAAACCATCACCCAATTGCATTTGAGAGCCAAAAACTTAAAGACTATGAACACCACTACTCTATATATGATAAGGAAATGCTAGCAATCTTACACGCCTTAACAAAATTCAGACAGTATTTGGTGGGAAGCAAGTTTAAAATTAAGACAGATCACAACAACCTCAAATCTTTCTTAGAACATAAAGAGTTGAATGAGTATCAACAAAAATGGGTCAGCAAGGTGCAGGCATATGACTTTGAAATAGAATATTTTAAGGGAAAGAACAATGTTGTAGCTGATGATTTATCAAGGCGGCCAGCCTCATTATCACTCATCAATATATCTACTGATTGGAGATCTCTTCTTTTGGTGGAATATCCAAAATAAATTTTCCTGTGAGTTGTTAGACAGACAAGTATAGGATGACAAGTATAGGATCATCGACAACATCATTTACTATAAGAATCGGATATACCTCGTTGCAAGAGTCAGCTTTAAAGAAAAATATTTTACAGGCATCGCATGATTCACCACTATCAGGGCATCAGGGGTTCTTGAAAACTTACAGACAAATTAGATAGAGGTTCTCATGGAAAGGCCTCAAGGAGGATGTAATACAACATATCCAAGAGTGCAGTATGTACCAACCGAATAAAATCGAACACACTCATCCAACAGGGTTACTTCAGTCATTACCTATACCGAAGCAGTAATGGGAGAGCATCTCGATGGACTTCATTACGAGTTTGCCCAAGGTACAGGGACTAGATTTCTTATATGTGGTAGTAGATCGGTTGAAAAAAATTTCCCACTTCTTTGCTATTTCTTCAGACTATTCACCATCACAAGTAGCAGACTTGTTTTTCATAGAAGTTTTCAGACTCCATTATGATGGACCATGACAGTAAATTCACCAATGCCTTCTGGCAGGAGATTTTCATATTAGTGGGGACAAAACTAGCTACTAGCACAAGTTATCATCCTCAGAGTGACGGGTAGACAGAGATAGTCAACAAATGGATTGAGGGATATTTGAAAAATTATGTAACAAGGAAATAGAATACATAAATTAAATGGCTACACCTAGGGGAGTATTGTTATAATACTACTCACTATATGTCTATTAGGATGACTCCTTTCAAATATTTATATGGCTATGAGGCACTAAATTTTGCAGATTTAGTCTTCGGAGACAACTGAGCACCTAAGGAAAAAGATTGGATACATGACGGTTAGGATATTCTTAATGTTCTAAAATAGAATCTACAGGAAGCTCAAAACCAACAGAAGTTATATGCGGGCCGACACAAAGTCGAGCGTATTTTTGAGATAGGGGACTTGGTATACTTACGGCTACAACCTTACAAGCAATCTTCACTAAAGAAAAAAGGGACGAAGAAGCCAAAACCCCGCTTCTATGGTCATTATAAAGTAGTCAGAAATGTGAGAGAGGTGGCTTAAGAACTAGAGTTTCCCGAAGAAAGTAAAATTCATAATGTATTTCATGTATCAAATCTCAAGAAAACAATAGCGAGACACCTGGCTCCATCCACCGAAATGCCTCCCTTAAATGATGAAGGGCTTCTAGTACTAATTCCATAAATAATTATACAGGTTCGTGAAAGGAAACTCTAAAACAAGGTAATTTTGGAATACTTGGTAAAATGGAAAGAATTACCTATTGAAGACGCCACAAGGGAGGGAGAACAAGTATTGCAGCATCCTAGTTTGTAGTTGCTTCAGGACAAGCAATTTCAAGCAGAGAGGGTTGTAATGTCCTCTTCTACTTAAGCACAAAAAACACCCCACTAACCTACTTAATTCCCATAGCTTCGAGGATGTACTACATGAAAAGGGAATTGACTGAGGACATATGATACCAAGAGCATAACATAGCATTCATTCAGTATTAAGTCATCTGTGTGGTAAAGAAAGTCTTATTTCTGCAGGATTAAAGTCAACGACAAATTAGAATTGCATACATGCAAAAGTAAAGCGCAAACACTAAAAGTGACATGCAAACCCTAAAAATACATGCTAAGCTATATAAGAAGGGTCATTGAACCAAAAGGATCATCTATGATTATTATTATTGATTTTGGTTTCTAGAGTAGCAGTAGTAGGTGTCGCAACAGCAAGTTGGGGTTGGAGACAAAGGCCTTCAGCTAGCAAGGGGTTTCGACAGCGAAATCTATCTACCCTAATCACTTTGGGATAGATCATCCAGATCTATCATTGGTATTTTTCATCTTCTTATTATTGGTTCAGTCATTCAACTATCAGAGAGAGAGTTTATTGTACGTGCACCTTTCACTGCTGGGAAATATCTTGAAATCACAGATCCATTCGCTAGCCTTTAGGAATCCAGTGAAGTTTATGCATTCTACCTTCATTCTTCTCAGCAGGGATACATCAGCATATGGGTGATTATTATTCCATTCCGGGCACATTCAGGGTCTCCTCCAGCAAAAACGTGAGGAAAGAGGGCGTCATCCCTTCTGAAGCAGATCAATTCGCTAGGTGGCTTGAAGGAATCTAAACTTCCGCATGTATCTCCGTATATCTCTAAGAGGCCTATACCCTCATTCTTAGAAAGTTCTAGCACCAACAAACACTTCCTCCCTTAAAAATGTTAAGATCGACATAAGGAGGGAATTCTTTCAGTTGGGCGTCAACTGCTAGAGAGGGACACTTTCTTCTTATCTTTTTGGCATAACATGCATGCATCTCATCTATTGACACACTATCAGAATTATTATCAATAGTATGTGTATATTTTCTCACTAAAATTCTTACCCTATTATCTCTCCAGATAAGCTATTTTTTAGGCTCGTTTGCCACGACACTTTTGCATGCACATTTTATTTATCTTTCTAGCACAATTTAAGCATCTAAACAACAAACATATTACCAAAGTACAATAGAATATCAGTTGGGATATTACAAAGTGCTTTCCATCTCTGTTAGGATATTTAGACACTTAGGAGTTAGTTAAGATCAACTTGTGTAATATATATATTAGGTAAAGTGTATTTCTTTAGTATCCATTAGTATGCATTTGTAAATATTCTAATCCGACGCTCACGATATGTTCTAGACATAAAGTGATCTGACAGTTCAATTTCTCTTAGATCATACCTACCCTTGATCCGTGGCTTAACACCCGATTGGTCCATGATCTCTATTTAAAGAGCATGGAGGGTCATTGGCTAGTTGATCGATTATGAGAAGCTGATTTGTAACTTTCTTTCTTTTGCATAATAAATTGCTCCAAGTAGCTATTTGGCTAGGGCCGTGGACTCTTTCCCTCTCGAGGGTTTTAACCTCGTCAAAACATCGGTGTGTTTATTTGTGATCTGTTTGTGTGAGTGGTTGTTCTAGTTGTTCGGTCTTTTGGGAGTACCCTATGTACCTGAACATGGTATCAAAGTATTTATGAAAAGCCGCTTCCGGTTATGATCTAGATCTTGAACTGGTGTTACCAAAACTTTGAAAGTGTTTCTGGTTCTGGAATTTATGTGCATTTGTGTATTGTAGAAGGTGTTCCATTGCGTCTGGGGCACTGTTTGCATTAGGAAATAGTTTTTGTTTCATAAAAAATTGTTTATGTTTGCTCCATAAACACCAATTTCAACAGATCTAAAGGTATAATGTTGCAGTGACGTTTTTTTTTTTTTTTTTTTTTTTTTAAAGAAAAAATAATATCTCATATTGTATTAGTTTCATTATTAGATCGGTTTTTTTGTCTCTAATTGTTGTCTTCCCTATCTCCGTATGCTCTTTGTCGTGCACCTTGCATGATCACGGCGAATCAGAAACAGAAAGGGAAATGGTTTTCTTGAATGTGTATGTTCTTTGTCGTGCACCTTGTGCGATCGCGGCGAATCAGAAACAAAGAGAAAACGTAGACTTTGTGGGTAAGCTAACGAGATATAACCCCAAAAGCATTAAAAAAAAAAAATTGTTTCGGTTTGTGGTGTGATTTGCAGGAAAAGAAGCAAGCACGGAGACCGAGAAAGAAGAGTAAAAAAAGAAAAAAACGTCTTCCTCCTTCCCTTCTTTTACGTACCTCTTAATCTTAGCTCACTCGGTTCAAAGTTGCTTTATTCCGTAACAAGTGTTGAGTTCAAGTCTTATTAAGTTACTTTTTTAATAGTGCATGCAATTTCTAATTTTAAGTTATTTTATTGTAAAAAATGCATCTCACTTAAATTTAAAAAAAAAAATGAGTCCCTTAAATCTTTTAGTTTATTTTATGCACTATTTAAAAGTAACATCATTGTAAAAGTGATTCACTTAAAGTAACTTTCTTGTAAAGTGATTGTCAAAGGTTCATCTTGGGAAGAGAGGGGTTCTTTTTTTTAGTTGGTTAATTTTGTATCTACCATGCCACGTCACTATTGGGGACATCTTCAACATTTTTTTTGATCAAACATAACTTCATTATACAGAATCAGTTTTCAGTGCCGTTTTTTTTAAACATCCTAGTTTTTCGAGCTCTTTGCATCCAAATAGTTGATTTATGTTTTGTTCAACCATTATTTTACAGTATGGCCGCCCCTTGTGATATTCTGCTTACCAGTTATAACTATTTTTTATGAAAATATTGTATGGAGGATGTTCTGCGAAGTAAGAGACTTTTCAGAATTACCTCAGGGAAAGAAACAGAACCCACTGATGATGATAATAAAATAAAATGGAAAAATAGATGTGATGAAGCTCGTGGATTGATTGGGATTTCAATCTCTACTGATTTGTGATTCCATATATCTGGAATTGATGAACCTGATAAAGCTTGGAAAAAGTTAGAATCTGTGTTTGGTAAACACAATGAAATTTGAGGTCATCAACTCGAAAATAAGTTGATTTCTTTAAATCCAAGTGATTTTTCATGCATTCAAGATTATTTTATCTAAGTACAAAACTATTAGACTCTTCTGTGAAGAATGCAAGATTAAGAGAGAAGACAAACAATGTATTTATCATATTATTTCCAAACTTGGATCTTCATATATTGTTTTTGTATCTACATTTTACTCCATGAAAGAATCATTCAATGCAGCTAGCTATTAAGAGCCTAGTCTTGAATCCTTTTGTGATTCCTTAATTAGAGATCAAGATAAGCTCATACATCTTGGAATAACTAGCAATGCAGATACATCTAGGAAATCCTTATTGTCCCAACAGAAAGAAAAGTCCAAGCATCCCAAGAAACAAAATTTTCGCAATAATAAGCCAAACAAGGGTCCCAAACCCTCTCGGTCAGCTCATTCTTTAAAAATTGACAAATGATCCAAGCCAAAAGGAAAGAAGACTGAGCGTCATTGCAATTATTGCAGGAAATATAATCATGATGAATCTAAGTGTTTCAAGAAGATGGCAGCCTTGGAAGCAGCAATGAAGAAGCACCACATCAGCGTAGATTTGTCTTCAGAATCTACCTCTCATGGACGTGCACTTTGTGCGTTTGGTTACTCTTATATTGCATCTTTTTCTTCTACTTCAAATGAATAGCTCATTGATTCTGGAGCATCTTATCATGTGGCTAAGGATCAAACCATATTTTCTACTATGCATGAATGTAACACCAAACAAATATTTGTTGGTGATGATAGTTCTCTGAGTGTTGTAGGATCTGGAATAATTCCAATAGAAAATGGTCATTTTAGTGATGTACTATGTGTTCCAAGAATTTCCTGCAATTTGTTGTCAGTCTATCAAATCACTCATTCTGGTGAAGGCAAAACTGTAACGTTTACACCTCACCAACTTGTAATCAACGATTTTAAAGATTCTCAACATGTTCTAGCTACCGAAATTGTTGATGATATTACCAGGTTGTACAAATCATAACAACTTTGGGTCATCACCTTTTCCTTCAGTTTTTGTTGCTCATAGTGATAACTTGAGAAAACTTTGGCATGAGCAATTTGGTCACTTAAATTATCGCTCATTGCAACAACTATGTAAAGACAACATGGTGACAGGTCTTTCGATGGTATCTTGCCGGGATGATGTTTGTTTCGATTGTGTACTCGAAAAACATCATTGGAACAGTTTTGACAAACATGCCTCTTGGCACGCCTCGGTTTCCTTGGAACTTGTGCATAGTGACTTGTGTGGTCCTCTTCCATCTGATTCATTTTCTGGTTTCAAATATTTCTTAACTTTCATTGATGATTACTCCAGACGCACTTGGGTTTATTTCCTAAAACTTAAGAGCGAAGTATTTAGCATGTTCTTGGCCTACAAGGCCCTTGTTAAAAAACAATATGGTTATCAAATCATTAAGTTAAGATCCGACAATGGAGGAGAATATGTTCACAAAAATTTCACTACTTTCTGCACTGAACAAGGAATCCAACTCATTAAGTTAAGATCCGACAATGGAGGAGAATATGTTAACAAAAAGTTCACTACTTTCTGCATTGAACAAGGAATCCAACAACAACACTGTTCCATATACACCACAACAAAATGGTGTAGCTGAACGGAATAAGCACACTTTAAAAGAAATGGCTAATTGTATGATCCAATCTAAGGGACTAAGTCTTCAATTTTGGGTTGAAGCCATAAATTGTGCAAATTACATAGTTAATCGCACCCCCACTAAAGCTTTACAAGGTATTACACCAGAAGAAGCATGGAGTAAAATTAAACCAAATGTAAGTCACTTCCGTGTGTTTAGTAGTGAAGCATGGCCTCACATTCCAGATGAAAAACGGAAAGCATTGCAGCCTAAAAGTGAAAAGTGCATATTTGTTGGATATTCTGAAGATGTAATTCAACCACATTCTCATGATATAATCATTAGAAGAGATGTTAAATTTGATGAAAATCTCTTGGCCTGCAAGCCTAACTCGATGGTTGTGCCATCTTTAGCCTGCAAGCCTGATTCAGCGATTGTGCCTTCTTCTACTTCCAACTTCCTTGACAGATTTCCAACTCCAGTTTCTGATGATGACAGTGAAGATGAAAATCCACCTCTGCCTGCTTGCGTTCCTCCAGTTGCACCAGCACAATTGCTTCCTCAATGGGTCCGTTCAACATGTGAAGCAGTTGGTGATCTTGTCGGTGATCCTAGAGATCAATGTCGAACACGTTCTCAGTTTCAGCGAGCCTCTTCTCTTTTGGCTCAAATTTCTGAGAATCATGATCCAGAAACTTTTGCAGAAGCTTAAGGAAATCTAGATTGGGATGCAACTATGGATGAAGAATATCATTCCTTGGTAACGAACAATACTTGGGATCTTGTACCTCTTCCAAAAGGAAGAAAACTTGTCAAATGTAAATGGGTCTATAGAACTAAGTATGCATCAGATGGAAGTGTTGAAAAACTTAAGGCAAGGTTAGTTTCCACAGGTTTTTCCCAAGTTGAAGGGCTTGACTACAATGAAACCTTTTCTCCTGTCGCAAAAATGAACTCCTTCCGCCTTGTTATTTCCCTTGCAGTCTTACATAACTGGGAAGTCCATCAAATGGATGGCAAGTCTGGATTCTTACATGGTCATTTACAGGAGGAAATTTACATGGAACAACCTCCTGGATATGTTCAGAATAACTATAGCCTTGTCTGTCGCCTTAATAAATCTTTATATGGCCTTAAGCAAGCTCCTAGAGCTTGGTATGCCAAAATCAATAAATTTCTCCTTGACACGGGTTTTTCTAGATGCCATTCTGACCCCAATGTATATACCAAGAAAGTAGGAAACCATCTCATCATATGTGTTCTTTATGTTGATGATATTATCCTTACTAGTAGTGACCCTAAGCCTTTAACCCATGTGAAATCTAGTCTTAAGCAAAATTTTGAAATGTCAGACTTAGGAAATTTGCATTATTTTCTTGGTCTCCAAGTCTTGCAAACCAAAGAAGGAATCTTGATTTCCCGGTCTAAGTATGCGTGTGACCTTCTTCGTCACTTTCACATGGAAGATTGTAAACCAGCCCCTTCTCCCTTCTAGTCTAGAGTCAAAATTTCTACCACTTGTACTTCACCTAAAGTGGATGCCACATTGTATCGTCAGCTTGTTGGTAGTCTCTTATACTTGACTCATTCTCATCCTAACCTTTGCTTTGTCGTTGGTCGTGTTGCCTGTTATATGCAAACACCTCATGAAAGTCACTGGAAAGCAACAAAACAAATACTTCGATATATTTGAGGTACAATTTAGTTTGGGATTCATTACAGTACAGGGGGGGAACCTTTATTGGTTGGTTTCACTAATTCAGATTGGGTCGACGATCCTGATGATCGAAAGTCTACTGTAGGTTATGTTTTCAGTCTGGGATCTGGACCAGTCACTTGGGCTTGTAAGAAACAACAAGCTCTTGCTCTTTCTTCAGCAAAAGCATAATATCGAGCCGCAGTTAATGCCAGTCAGGAAGCTTTATGGCTTCGATAGATCCTTTCAGAGTTTGGATTCAAGCAGCAGCAGCCTACTCCACTTTGGTGCGACAATCAAAGTGCCATCAAGCTCACCAAAGATCCAGTTCTACACCAACGCAGCAAACACATTGAGCTAAATATGCACTTCATCAGAAATCTTGTTCATGATCATGTTCTTGAAGTGCTCTTTTGCCCTACAGATGATCAAGTTGCAGACATCTTCACCAAGTCTCTTACAGAAGCGAAGTTTTCTAAACTTTGATCTATGTTAGGAGTTCAGAAAATTATCATTAAGGGGGGATAGGCTCTAATGCCTCCTTCCTTCTCCTAATAGTGTCACTTTTATAAATCCTTCAATCATATCCCAAGTTGTTCTTAAGGCGGGATGTTAGGATATTTAGACACTTAGGAGTTAGTTAAGATCAACTTGTGTAATATATCCGTTAGGTAAAGTGTGTTTCTTTAGTATGCATTAGTATGCATTTGTAAATATTTTAATCCGACGGTCATGATATGTTCTAGACATAAAGTGATCCGACGGTTCAACTTCTCTTAGATCATACCTACCCTTGATCTATGGCTTAACACTCGATTGGTCCATGATCTCTATTTAAAAAGCATGGAGGGTTATTGGCTAGTTTATCGATTATGAGAAGCTCATTTGTAACTTTCTTTCTTTTGCATAATAAATTGCTCCAAGTAGCTATTTGGCTGGAGCCGTGGACTGTATCCCTTTTGAGGGTTTTAACCGCGTCAAAACATCGATGTGTTGATCTGTGATCTGTTTGTGTGAGTGGCTGCTCTAGGTGTTCGGTTTTTTGGGAATACCCTGTGTACCCGAACAATCTCAACACAAGATTGGATTGCTTAACCCAAGAGCCAAATGCACCTCACATGTGTAAGGTCATATCAAGCAATGATCTTAAAATAAATAAATTAGCAATCCTCTGAAACACAACAGCCAACCATGTGCTACTAGCTTAGTTTTGGGTGTGAAAGTCACCAAAGATGTGTCAATTATCAGCAAGATCCCAACATTGTCGCATTTCAATTGATTGGGTACATCAAGGATAAGAAATTTCTAAATTACATCTTACAGGTATGGGGGTATGACAATTTTCCGTTGTAGAGGTCATCAGTATGCAAGTATGGCAGCTACAGTGAAGGCCTGAGGGTATAGAAGTACCAATGCAACCATGCTTGCTTCAATTGTCCAAGATCTTTGTATTACAAATCTAGTAGAGGGCAGTTTAGAGTATGTAGTAACCCCAAATTATCTATTCCCAGTGTCCACCAATACTAAACCAACTACATACATCATTTGAAAGAGATAACAGTAAATATCATTATTTGAAGAAAGTGTACCTGTTTATGAGTGAATCCTTTAAGATAGAAATGAAACAAACATTCACGTACATGACAACCATGTAAAAAGAGATCATATATAGTTCAATCAACAGTAAGAACTTGTCTTACCAAAACATGCTGGCGATAAACAAATATTTGCTTACTATTAAAAGCCCTTTTCCAAATAGGACCATAATTATAACAATTTCAGTCAAAGAATATAAGTGAACTCCTGACATTTTTCATGAATTTGAAAGAAGTGAAGCTAGACCTATGCCACCACTTTCAGCACCAGAAATTTCTTTCCTGCAGCTACTTTCCAAAGACCTGCAGAAACCAAAGCCAATTTTAAGCAAGCAACAAAATTGAGGTTCATCTTTATTATGAGAAATCACTACAGAATCAAGCAGAACTATAAAAACAGAAGCATGTACATTGCCACAGGATGAACACTTGAGTGGTACTATTCATGGCATCGCACCTTTACATGTCGGCCTGCCTATGCACTTATGTACACCATGCATTTAAGGATAATACAACCTATATAAGCAGGTTGGCCTTTACAATACCCAGCGTAACAGCTAATCAAAAAGATATAAAACAAAATTGGAAAGATAAAATTTACAAAGCCATGCTTTTCAGTGCCAATTTTGACCATCCACCCATTTTAACAATGCATGCTGCATCTACGGACTGTGTAACCTGAAAATTAAGCAGCTAAGTCTAAAGTCTTTTATAACATAAAGCCCTTCTGGCATAAAAACTATTAACAGGAATCAATTCACCGCCAATCATCCCCAAAAAAATGCAGTGCAGAAATGGGCATTTCCATGCAATAAAATTTGACCTGAAAATATGCGTCCTTGAGTAATGACCCAAAGCAAAAGTAAAGAAAGTAGTTAGTAAGTTGGGTTTGATTAACTACAGAAAACATGATGGAGAGAGTCACTTATCAGTAATTAATTGTCATATATAAAATTTCATTAAAGCATGCTTTTCATCTGTAAGTATGCACCCTTTAGCATTCATTAACCCATTGAACTATCTGGTCTGTATTGAGACAACAGAAATCAACCACCAAATATCACAAAACCATGGTCAAAGAAAAGTCTCAAGGCAAAAAATTTAAAAATGATCTGTGAAAAGGTTCATTATCTACATAACTGGCGGCTTTGCAACCTACTTAAAACAAGAGTAATGCGATATAATAAACCGCATTAGTTGTGCGATGGAACACTGCAATTCAACGTACATTTGTCTATCTCAACATAACTTGCTAAACATTATTGCTCGCAACAAGAAATATCACAGCTCTTCATAAGGTACTGCACAATGATTTAAGGCATGTAGGTAATCTTTAAGGAATGAACTAGCCCAGGGCACTCCTGCAGATGCTTTTGTTCAATAAAAATTTGTTTCAGTCCCATGACCTATTTTGGTCGGTCACTGGACATTAATAAAATGATCTTTATCTTATCTAGGAATATTTGGGCCGCAAGTGGTCAATTTCACAGATTCAAGAAATTAGTAACATTTTGAATGTGAAAATAATATCCAACATCATCCCCAGATCCTCAAGATGTGAAATAAGTGACAATGTAAGCTTCCACATCATACTGATCATACACCCTATATCATATTTATTAGATGAAAAAATTCAAATTTCCAATGTTTCTTGTAGAAACGCAAAATGTGTGTCATGCAAGAACAATAATCAAAGCACCCATGTTTCTTACTATACTAAATGTCCAGTCTAAGAATGGACTTAACAACCAAAGCAATATTAGCATAGCAACACATTAATCTAAATCCTGTACACTAGACAAGTCAATTCAGACTAAATACGAGCCCTGCCAGAGCAGCAGCTTCTGAAATGATCCAAATTTGCATGACAAGACAACAAAGGTGGTGCAAAAAGCGCAAAATTATAGGCAATGCCAAGATGACGAGGAAAATACTTTCCAATTTCATTTTATTTTAGGTCAGGGTCCTGACTTCTGAGCCAATTGACATTGTATTATAACCAATTTTAACACTTGAACTGGAAATTCAAACCATACTTAGACTCAACCCAATTTAGAAACACCACAGAAAAGACACTATTCATAAAGTAGCATTAACATGCAGCAAGAAGGGTACGATGCTTAGATAGGAGACAGGGGACCTTGATATGCAAGTGTTGAAATTCCTTGGCGCTGCTTATGTTTGGGATTGGAAGTGCATAAGATATAAACCTTTCCACGATGTTTCACAGATCTGCAGAATTCGCACAGCTTCTTCACTGATGACCTCACCTTCATGACTATAAAAGAAAATCATTTAGGTCATGCAGAAATGACCGTTTCAAGGTTCAATAGCTTTGTAAGAATAAATGTCCCTGACCTACATTGACCCATCAAATTCACCAAATGCCTAAACAACATATATTGCTCTCAATGAAGGACAGGTTCAAAAGCAGTTACTTCATAAAATTTGCATATAAAATGACAAACCTATTGCTGATTGGTAGGTATCAGTGACAAATTGAAATGGCCATGTCCTAGTCCTCCATTCAAAGCTAAGGATGCGACAGTATATTTTTTCTTTAAAAATCTGAATAAAACATCACAATAGGATTCCTCTATAATTAAAAAATAAATTAAATTAAAACAGCCATTGGCAAATCCATGACTGAAGAATGAGAATAGATTGTGTATGCAAGGTGTATATCTTTGCATGTTTATTCAGAAAACACCATTATGTTCGTAGCTGCTTGTTAGGAAAATAGCATGTGTCTGAATCCAATGGCTTGGGAAATACTAAAATGCCATTGGAATTTCTTTACAGCCACAAACTTTTTATAGTTGATTGAATGATTTTATTATCATATGTAACAAGAGCAATCTACACCTGCACAATCACGCCTTATCAATGAATATGAGGTCAAAATTAAAGTCTTCTAAACTAATGGATCGTGACGTAATCTGAAAATTCATTAAACTCCCATGGAAACCACCTCCTACATATGTACATGATTTGCAACCAGAATTTTGACTGTGGCCCACTGATCATGCCTTGTACCATACACAGGCTAGACTCATCTTTCCGTCATCCTGAGCAACATTTGAGTTCTAATCTATGAGGTGTAAATAATACGACAAGAGTTACAAGTGAGCTATACCCTTCAGTACTAGAAACACCTTGGAACTTGTGACATTAGTTTTACCGTCTCCACCCTCGACCACCAAAGCAATACCTGCACAATTCAATCCATGGCTGTAACTGGCATCGACTGGAACTGTCCAACATCCTATACATTCATGCAGAAATATTCATTATGTCTAAACTCTTGCAAAATATAATCAAGTTATTGATAAAGCACACAAAACCACACCTAATACACTGTGGTTGGTGTTGAAGACTTGCAGCAGCCACATAGGTTGACAACATGGCAGTGTCGACAGAGAGTGGCAGGGACATCAATTTGTGCTAGAGGCATCGACATGAAAGGGGTCAACAGCCTAAAAAGCAATTAGGCTCTTGATGTAAGGTCAATGTCAATTGGCGATTCTGTTATAATCAATTATTTCCACATGCAAAACCACATATACAAGTATGCAAGCATCGTGATGTACATTGGTGTAAATATTGATATGATAGCTCGATGCTTCTTGGAGTCTTTGTCTCTAAGATCCAGCATATCGGATGCTGTTAGGTTGTGAGTTTACCAATAATTGTAAATCATTTGTTCTCTGTGCTAATAAGGGAATATTTAAAGGGTATAGATTTATGCCCAGAAAGTCTGTGTCCATCGATTGAATGTCACATGTATGCTAAGCAGCAGAGGCTAGATGATCCTGTGAATGAGTTTGCCTCGTGTTTCAGCAAGAGGAAAATAAGCAACTGTCCATTTTGCTCCATCAATCAGCATCAAAGCTCATGTCAAGTGGATTCTGTAGGTGATCTGGTTGTTCAGATCAGATAATTGACAATCAGTGGGAGCTGTAATTTCAGCTAGGATTAAGCAGTGAAAACCCCAAAGAAAAGGCAATGACAGAAATCAGAGTTGTTAAGTGGTTCCAAGGAGATAATTGTGACACCTGGAAGATCAGAATGGAACCATATCTCTTGGAGACTCGGAAAAAAACTGCAGTTGATGAATACAGAAGAGAAACATCCCAACACAAGCGCAACTGATTGTAGGCAAAAGGATGAGAGGGTTAGCTCGGCAATCATCTGAATCTTAACAATGTTTTAATACAGTATGTGCATAAGTGGGCAAAGAAAGTATGGAAAGCACTTGCCAAAATATACAAGAGGAAAATCATGGCAAATAAGCAGCCCATACACCAATAAAAACATGGCAAATAGGCAGGTAACCAGTAAGATCATGCGAAGATGGTTGAAGATGTTTCCCTGACTAAACCCCTGAGGCCCATGAACAAATTGGTAGAGTAGTTGGCGTCTCCTGGTGTAATATTTGTGTTTCAACTTTGAGCCATTGAAGCTCAAGTATCAAACATCAGTCCATGCTTATTAGGCACCCGCATTTTCACTGTTGCTTGGGACATCTGCATTTGGCACTTACAAAAATTTTATCATCAAAATCTATAACTTATGATTTCGCTCATAGCTGTCCCATTGACACAAAGCATCCTCCAAATCACCTTCCCCACAAGGAATCCAACAAAGTTTCTTGAATGGGGAAGTAATAGTAAATTGCATTAGTTTGGCTTTGTGTGCCCTAAAGAGAGGGTTGGGCATTCCTATAAGGGCATCGGCCCATTGATGGTTAGGTCTCATCAAGCTCAAGGCCAACATGGGCATGTTGAGGCACTCCCTCCACCTAGTTCTAAAGAAAAGACCTAAGAAGAGGAAGTGACTCAGTTAGGAGGTTCACCAGATAACCAAAGTGTACAACTCCTTCCCCCTCACAAAAGCTCATCCAACCAATTTGGTAGGAAGCCAACGCCACATTCCCCATCTAGAATTATCACAACCTATGCATCATCTTTAGTATTCAATGTTCACATCAGCCCACCACAACTTCGTCTCCAAATCAAGTAAGATAACAATTTCCCTCAAATGAATGGTGAAGCATTATTGTGCATCTCACTAAAATGTGGTACAAGAACCCCATCTTCAAAGTGGACACCTAAGAGTAAATGTGAATATCCTGGAGGAAGAGCAAGTTGTATATTTTTAGGCACTTTCCCAACCCGGTTTCCAACTCCGTTTTAAAACATTGTTTAATGCCCAACCCAATTTGTTTTATTAAAACATTGTTTAAGACGGAAACACAAGAAAAACTTCTACAACATTTTCACTAGCAGCAAATAAATACATTCAACAATGAAATTTCAGACACGATATTTTTGGTCAAATGACCCAGGAAAAACCCCAACCTCCGGGGAAAACCTCTAAGAGAGAAATTTTTATTTTCAGGAAAGTAAATTACAGGAATACTCAAATAAATTTTCAGACCAACTTATCTCAACTGGATGAAAAAATTCTGCCTCGTTTTCCGTGCCAAACAAGAAAAATCAAACTGAGAAATTTTTTGTTTTCTGCCTTGCTTTCTGTGCCGCTGTACGAACTGTCTGTATAGACCTCGAAATCCATGCCCAAAAAAAAAACCTTGAAAAATCGTGCCCAGAAATCTGCCTCAAAAATCGTGCTTGTTGTATTGAAACTGTGCCATACAGACTGTACGAACTAGCAATAAATGTTGTCATTTCCTCGATTTGCGTGCCCTCTCTTGTTGTTGTCATTTCCTCGAAATGTGTGCCAAGTGAAAAAACTTGTTGACGCTGGTGTTTTCTCCTCTTTCTCAGAAAATGGCTCTCCTTCTTTGTCAAATGCAAAGTGCCTCTTCACTTGAAAACTTACCCTTTTGGTGAAAAAAATAGGGTGAATGAAAAGCCATCTAATCCTAGGGATCAGATTAGTCTACGTGAGTGGTTGTGATTAAAATCACTTTTCTCTACAAAATAATTAATTTCACTCACTTTTTAAATATTTCACTTAAAGTGCACTTTTTCCCTAAAGTGCAATTAATGCTCATCTCAAGTCATTAATATAAAGTCCAAGTGACTCAAAACCCATTTTCCCAATGACTTAAGTAAAAGTCACTTAGGGGAACAATTCCTAGGTAAATTTCAACACTCCCTCTTACCGAGGAAGTTGTTCTTCACCACACCCAACTTGTCTCTAAACTAAGTAAACTTGCTTCTTCCAAAAGACTTCGTCAGGATATCCGCAACCTGCTCATCAGTGGAAATGTACCGCAATGTCACTGCTCCTCTCTAAACATAGTCTCAAATGAAATGATACCTAATCTCAATATACTTTGATCGATCATGAAAAACTAGATTCTCAGGGAGATGATGCAACATTGAGTGTCACAGTAAATCAACGTAGACCTTGGCTCTTGATCAAATAAATCCACCAGCAACTTGCGAAGCCACAGCATATCGTAATTGGCATGACGGGATGCCATATACTCAGCCTCTGCATAACTCAAAGCAACAGACTTTTTCTTTCGACTGAACCACGACACTGCTGTCGAGCCCAAACTGAAACAACATTCAGAAGTGCTCTTCCGGTCTGCCACACTACTTGCCCAATCTGATCCCATCTGATTTCGTGTAGTCCAGACCATATTCCACTGTCCCTGCAAGGTATCGCAACACATGTTTTGTGGCTACCCAGTGCTCCCTCCTAGGCTCAACCATGAACTGACTGAGAGTGTTCACCGCAAAACACAAATATGGTCGAGAGTTGACTAGATACATCAAAGAACCAATGAGCTGGCGATATAGTGTAGGATCCACCAACTCTCCCTCTAAGCATGAAGCTTCTTCCGATTGGTGACCATCGATGTAGACATCGTCCTGCAATCCTCCATCTGAAATATCCTCAGAATATCAACTGCATACTTTCCCTGTCCTAGGAATATATGTCTAGGCTCCTGCCAAACCTCCAATCCCAAAAAATAGTGCATCAACCCAAAGTCCATCATCTCATACCATGAAGCAAGATCTTTCTTGCAAGCTGCAATAGGTCTATCTCCTCCTATGATAAATAAGTCATCCACATACAACAGAAGAATGAGTGGATCATCTCCAACCATGATGAAATAGAGATTCGGATTTGCCTCACTCTTCTGAAAACCCATCCGCTGCAAGTAAGAGTCAATCCTGGAGTACCAAGCTCTGGGAGATAACTTCAGCCCATACAAGGCTTTCTTCAACCTGCACACATGAGACTCTATTCCATGGATCCCAAAGCCCTGAGGTTGCTCAACATAAACCTCCTCCTGTATGATTCCATTGAGAAATGTGGTCTTCACATCCATCT
The DNA here is from genome assembly GCA_001517045.1 of Pseudotsuga menziesii. Lineage (NCBI taxonomy): Eukaryota > Viridiplantae > Streptophyta > Pinopsida > Pinales > Pinaceae > Pseudotsuga > Pseudotsuga menziesii. The sequence goes on along the minus strand of LPNX010269419.1, from coordinate 418,605 downwards.
GATGGATCTTCCAACCCATTTCCGCAGCAATGGAAATCAATGCCCTGATCGAAGTATAACGAGAAACTAGAGCAAAGGTCTCATCATAGTCAACTCCCTCAACCTGTGAGAACCCCTGCGCCACAAACCAACCCTTGTACTTCTCCACACTACCATCTGCAACATGTTTTAGCTTGTAAAGCCAACGAGAAGTCACCACTGACTTCCCCTCATGTCTCAGAACTATCTCCCAAACATCGTTCTTCATGATGGAATGGTACTCATCCATCATGGCATCTCTCCAAACATGATGCTAAGAGGCCTCCTCAAAAGTAGAAGGCTCTGAATAGCGAAGACTAGCCACTAATTCCATACCCGATTTGTCTAGCATCTGAATAGCCCTCACTGGCTCCCTGGGTGTCCCAAACTCATGTGCTTCCTTCAAGGTGTCTCAAAGCCACTTAGGCTTCTTTTCCCTGAAGATTGCTCCCACACTGGTCTGACATCATCTGATGAACTACCGAAGGTATAAACCCGAGTAACCTGTGAACCAGAAGCTGGAGTGCCAACAACTGGTGAACTCTATGATCCTAATTTTCTGTACGGTGAACCTGTAACCTAAGACCCAAAACCTATCCCCAAAGATCAAAATGGTTGAACCACTGAAACTAGAGAGCATGTGCCTATATTGTGTGGTCCAGTAACCCTAGAAACCTATGAACTTGTCTGTTGCAATGAAGGTACCTATGAAACTACCTAAGGTGTGGGAACATGTTGCTCTCCCTACTCTGATTCTCTAGACTTCCCGAAGGCTCGCTCCTCCTCAAATCTCACTTCCCTCCCCACAAAGATGGCTCTCTCTGTTGTGGGCTTTTGCTTTGTCCTCTTCTCATAAGGGACATGTGAATAATTCAAGCAACCAAATATCCAAAAATGACTCACCTCAGTATTTTTGCCTATGAAACTCTCATCATGTGTCTTGTTCCCCAAGGCACGATGGGGACTCATGTTCTGAAGATAAACAGTTGTATTGCAATGCATGCATCTGCCCAAAGGAAGAAAGGAAGTGGTTGATCATGTAACAAAGCTCTAGCTGCTCCAACAATAGATTTGTTCTTCCTTTCTGCCACTCCATTCTGCTCTGGATATTATGGTATTGTCAACTTCCTAATGCCCTCATGTCTGTGAAACTCATCGAACTCCTTGGAGGTATAATCACCCCCATTATCTTATCTAAGTGCCTGAATCTTTCTCCCTATCTGGTTCTCCACAAGAGCTTTGAACTCTTGGAACCTCTGCAAGATCTCCTCAGATTTCTTTCTCTTCAGGAAGTAAATCCAGGTCTTCCTGGAATGATCATCAATGAATGTCACATAATACACATATCCTCTCAGAGAAACAACTGACATGGCACCACACAAGTCATAATGTATCAAGTCAAGAACTCCTGCTGACCTGCTATCACTGCTCATGAAAACAGTCTTGGTGTACTTTCCTAAAGCACACCCCCTGCAAACATCACTATGCTCCGTGATGAACTCTGGTAACCTATAACCATATATCTCAACAACCTCAAAGCTGGATGATGCAAGTGTTAGCTGGAATATTTCACCTTCTGCGGACAGTAAGGTGTTCCACTGGTCTTAATGGTTCAGATCCAGAACAAATGAAGGACAAAGGTTGAAGACCCTCCCTGGACACCGTAGATACCTGGAATGTAATGCTTCGATAGTAACCCTATGTACCTGCAATTAGCTTAAACATGCAAACACATCAAAGCTTCCAGAATATGATCTACTAATCCATGTTAGTGACTAAGGAATCTAACAACATACATGTGAAATCAAACAACAACAATAATGTGGGATGGAAATCAGCTTTGTATTAATATAAAAATGGAGAAGTTTACAACCAATCAAGCCTTAGTTTTGACATGCATCTCCATGAAACCAAGCACTCTCATCCCCATAAGCTCCGACTTTAGCTCTCTATGCTCTCAAATGGCTTGGGCCAAGTGGTCAATCCAACAGCATAACAATACCTTCAGAGTTCTCCCCCTCAACCATAGATATGAGCTTGTATTTATAAGGCTCAATGGATAGGGATGGTTGAGAGATTTGTGGATGAGGTGACCTCTAAGATCCTAGAATGAGGGATCTCGAGTTCAACTGACCCATAATGATAGGGATAAGGGAGGACACAAGGCTCATGATCTAGAATCCTCGAGAAACTTCTCTTTTTTCCCTTTTTACCTAGGGTACCACGTTTCTCCTTCAATGACAGAGCAGTTCTAGTAAGAAATGCTTATGGACTAAGGGCCATAAGCGGTGGCACCGCTTGTGGACAACAAGGGATAGGCGGTGCAAACAAGGTACCGCTCCTGGACAACAGGGAAAGCGCGGTGCTGGGAATTTTCATGAAATATTGACAATTAGCATGGGTTTCCACTCCAAGTGCTGGGATTAAGGGAAAATAGGTATGTCAAAGGTCTTATCACATGATGATGATAGGATTTTGGTATAACGGGATTCCCCCCAAAGCATGAGTCTTAGAGGGATACGATAAACGAGAGCTTTGAGAGAACAAGTCGTTGCTACGAGGTGAAAATGTCGGCTCGATCGGAGCATATTGTCAAGTAGGCATCTGTAGTACATCAGTATGTTGACTCATAGACACAAGTAACCAACTCATGGCTGCAGACCAATACAAGGCAGATCCATGAGAGGAATAAACAAGCATGGCTACTAGAATACAACGTAGATCCATGTGATAGAGGACTCAAACTTGGACATAGCTACCAGACATACAAATGTAGATCTATGTCATACAGACGCAAATTTGAGCATAGCCACGACGATACAAATGTGGATCCATGCTAGATATACAAAACTCCATCGCAACCTGGGGAAAGCAATGAATGCTTTAAACAAATACCCAGGGTCTTCGTCTCGTCTTCCACAAAATATGATTCATGTGATTACAATGATCTGAAGTCAAACACGATAGAAACCACTTGATTACCGGCCAATGATGTGAACCGTTAACAAGCGCAAGGGAGATCACCATTAATGTCAATGATTCCCAAGGTACCCTAGTACAATCTACTGGGTGTGATTAGATGTCCTGATGTCGAACACCTAGTCGATTCTATCGATCAAAGGTCAATGATGTGAACCTATGTCAAGAGCGAGAGAATCTGTCATTAAGGCATACAGATCTCAAGGTACTAAATGTTGTTTCTAAGACTATTTCCCGGATGATGAGCTGATGTCAACGGGAAAAGTCTCGTCGAAGGAGGGCCATGATGGGTCCCACAACGACGACATGAAACTCGGAACATAGTTCTGGAATGATGTGAATGTAGTAACCATAAGACTGACTCAAAGATACTGACACAAAGACTGTGTAGACTACAAAGGTAAAACTTCTTCAAATCCCCTTTGAACATTGGGCGGCACAACAAAAAGACTTGGCAGCATGACTGAACGGGAGAGACACACAATGCGACAGTGGACAATGCATTCTTTTGAAAGACTCAAAGGAGTGATATGACTCATGAAAGTGGATCGTCACGGAGATCAGCTGAATACCCAATTGACTGACATGATGTGTAGACAAGTGCCATGTTCAAAGGTAACGACAAACAACTGCCATTATTTATAAAATGATTCCCTTCCCATTTCCCCCATCATGATTGATGAGTGCCTCTTTTTTATTTTACGAGTTCAAATAGGGTAACAAACACTCAATATAGCTCGTCAAAAGACAAGTCCAGACACATATGTTTTACGAACCTGAGAGAGGAGGGGTTCGTTCCCAAAACGGGTCTCTCGATGTTTAATTTAACGAGTCCACTAAAAGAAAGCTCAGTATCGTTCATGTTTAGAGAGTCTGAACGAATACGATAGAAGACTCCAAAGGGGTCTTTTTTCATATGATTTAGTCTCTGAGGCCCGAAAAAGTGTAAAATCATACCTTAGAGAACTCTTCTAGTCATGATTGGCTGGAATGTTCCTTTTTTGTAAATAGTCCTATCTGAACCGAAAAAGAGATAACCTACCGTCGGACGGATGACTCTTCAAATACTTTAACGAGCATGAAGAAGACAAGATCGCTCGACGATCTTTTTCTTATTTAGGGAGCCTAAAAAGAGTTTAAAGAGAACTCCATGAGGTTTCTTTACACAATGTCATCTTTTACGATCCTGGAAAGAATCAGAAATGGACTCGACGATCTTTTCGTGTTTAAGGAGCCTGAAAAAGAGGTGAAAAGAAGACTCCATGACGCTTCTTTACACAATGTCAATTTTTTACTAGCCTGGAAATTGAAATGGACTCAGACCTTTGATACTAGGTTTAAAGAGCGTGGCCAAAGTGTCGTAATGAATGCTCATCAACCTTTTCTGTTTTATGAAAGTGTGAAAAAGCCATAAACAAACTTCCAAAGCTTCTTACTATGGTTCTCTTATCCTGCAATCGACTCAGAAACAAGTGTTAAATGCATTTAAAACTAGCATTAAGGGATTACGACAGATAAAATTTTACTAAAATGTGATTTTATATCATAACTATAGTATGCCAGACCCAAAAATGCCTACATGTAAATAGTAAAAAATCAAATCATTTCACTATTTACCCATAGTGGAGAGCATTTGGAGCACTTTCTTAGCCAGATCTTCAGCAGCTGATATCGGGAGTTTCCACTGTCCGTTTTTAGCACCGTCAGTTGCAGGTAACAGCTAACACTGTATTCTTTCATTTCATAGTGTTTATTTTGAGTTTTTTTTGGGTTTTGGGCTCATATGGGGAGCCCTAAAACCTTAAAAGCACGCACTGCACCTACCCCTTGCGGGATACGCGGTACCACCCAAGAACCGTGCCTATAACATGGTTGACAAGTGGTGCCACCGCCTGTCTCCAATGGTGCATAGGTGGTGCCAGCCATGGAGACTTTAAACTAACAACATGAGCAATAATAAGTCATTCTTTTGATTTTTAATGATTAGGAATGATTCTAATGCATGCTATGACTGTTTTTGGCAGGTCTTGGTTGCTCAAAACATGGTGATATGGAAAGAAAGAACACATGGAAATGAGGATGTCTTTGCTGAGAGAAATGTGGGTTGTATTTCTACATTACGAGATTGTGGGCTCCTGAAGTTCTTTCGGACCCCAAGCATGGTGTCACATGAGCAGTTACTGGAAAACATACTGAGGATGTGGAATCCAGAGCAACAGTATTTCGAGGTGGGGGCCCATATTCTTACAGTGGAAGTAGAGGACATCTACTTCTTGACTGGTCTCTCGAGATGGGGTGCCCCCATCTCACTGACAGGTTCCCATGGAGGGGATATCACCACTCGAGATCTTATAGATCATCCCTGTGCTCCAAGGATGAGCACATTGAGGAAGAAAATCCCCAACAGAGAAGTGACGGATGGGCCCCTACGGACCGTCCTATTTACTATGCAGAGAGTGGCCAGGAGTCAGGGTGTGCATCAGGCTTCTAGGGAACACATGTTGTATGTCATAGAAGCCATGGCACCCACAGTATTCAACTGGGCGGAAGCCATGCTTCCAATCTTCAAAGATCAGCTGACTAAGTGTCGGTAGGGAGAGCTAAAGCAATTTGGCTTTGGCTCCATTTTAGCCTGCTTCTTCTTCGAGCGGGTACCACAGATGAGACCTCATGTGGTCTTCCAGATTCTGAGATCACGGGACCCCCGTATGCTGAGGTGGGTCTAGGTCATGGCTTGTACAAGAGAAGGTAGGGGAAGGGTGAAGTTCGGTGATCCATTCTTCAGATGGCTCCAAGATCAGATCCTCATGGTTGAGGATTATGCTTACGCAGGTACAGACTTCACTGGAGATCCTGACCTACCACTTCCACCTGGCGGACAGTGGGGCGACATCGGTAAGAAGCAATAAACCCTAAAATGGATGAAATGTTTTTTATGTTTTTTTATTTTTTTTTATTTTTTATGTTAAGTGACGAGACCTGTATATTCTCATGCAGATGTTGGAACAGCGCGACCTGGAGGAGCTTCTCTGTTGGACAGGCGAGCTGGAGCCCGCTTTGTACCATGGGGTGATGATATCACCAGGGACCTAGAGGAAAACCTGGAGAGGTTGACCTTGGATATCCCAGATGCTGACATTGATGACCTCCCGATGAGATATCAGAGATCCACAGCGGGAGTATCGGGTCGATTCAGTAGGCTGCTACGTAGGGTAGCTCGAGCAGTGATGTGCTATCATGAGCACCACTAGTGTATGAGATATGTACTGGAAGCTGACAGCTTCAGGATTTTGTATGATGATTTTTCCTGAAAGCCGACGTGCTTCAGATGAGGTCTCGGGACCTATTTTTTGTAAACTTTTTTGTATATATATATATATACAGACTTTTACACTGTGTTTATATGTTTCAAATGGCAAATGCATTTTCTATGAGTTTTATGTGTCTTTGAATGTTTATTTACAATGTACCATGTTTGATTTTGACGTCATGAATGGGAAATATGCCAATCTAGGATGTGATTAGCTAATGAGTCAGTAACTACATTATGTTCCCTAGGGATATGCCTATAAGTGATGGTTTCAAATGACCTTTCTAGCAAGCGTACTCTCCGGAAGAGGCGGAGGAGCAAAAGGTTTATAATGGTGTAAACATGGTTTAAATGAAAAACCACGAGATGTGAGTCCATCAAGACTACTAGATCACGAACATCCTGGGAGGAAGCTTCAGTCAGAAGACCGATGACTAATTCATACTCAGTGATGTTATTAGTAGCGAGACCTATACAAACCGCTCCTAAACTGACCAAATCTTCAGTTAGGGAATAGATGACCCAAGCAGTCGAGGTGAGATTCAAGGTGTGGCGGCAAGCACCATCAACAAAGCCGTAGAAAGCCATCTGCATGACCAAAACATGGTATAAACAGATGCGGACACTAAACTCAAAACCATCTTGAAAATACTAAAAGCACACTGAAAGTCAATCAATATACATATGTACAAGATACTATCCAAGAAAGACCTAGGCACAGTACCTTTTCAGGTATAACCCATTGCAAGGTTTCCCCAAAGGGATTCCATCATAATCAACGAGCTTGTAAGCTCCTTTCTCTAACACCTTAGAAATAACGAAAGGTTCGTACCACATGGACTCGAACTTACCTTTCCCTAGTTTGTCATATCTCTGATCATAAGTCAAGACTAGGTCACCCTCGTTGAAGACACGAGGTTGGATGGATTTATCATACTGTGCCTTGACGTGTTTCTTATGTGCCTCATTAGCCAAGGCAGCATCTCTTCGAGTCTCGTCAAGGTTACTCAAGTACAAAAATATTTCTTCCTCTGCGGAAGTGTCTGGGAGAGGTTTGATGGCAAGTTGTAAAGATGGAATCTGACATTGAATCGGTAAGACAGCTTCGAGTCCATAGACAAGCTGGAATGGTGTGAAACCAGTGGTTTTTTTCGCAGAAGTCCGATAAGCCCAAAGAGCGGAGAAAAGAATGTGGTGCCAGTTGGATTTATGATCTCCAACCATCCGACAAAGCATAGTTTTCAAAACTTTGGTAATGGCCTCTACCTAACCATTAGCTTGTGGATAATATGGCGTAGAGTTTTCATGGAAAAAACCTAGCTTGGCACTTAGTTCCTCCATCATTTTATTATAAAAATGGGATCTGTGATCAGTAACGATGGACTGCGGAACTCCAAATCTATCTATGATATGATTGAACAAGAAGAGAACGGCAGTCTTACCATCTTCTGCATATGTAGGCATGGCCTCAGCCCATTTTGTGAAATAATCAACAGCTACGATGATGTAACCATGCCCCCGACTGAGGTAGGCTTACAATGCATGAAGTCAATCCCCCATTTGGCGAATGGGCCAATGGCAATGACGGGGTGTAGCGAAGCAGGATGGGTGCGCATTTTAGGATAAAAGTGTTGACAAGGTGGGAATTTCTTAACAGCCTCATGACAGTCTTTGAAGATAGAAGACCAGAAATAGCTAGCGCGAAGGATTTTCTGGGCTGTAGCCATCCCAAATAAATGACCGCCACATGCTCCAGAGTGGCAATCATTCAACACATGGTCAGCCTCCTCATGGGTGAGGCATCGCTGAAGAATAAAGTCAATCCCATGTCTATACAAGGTATCATTCAGGATGAGATAGTATTTCGCGTGGTGACGGATACGGTGGTGATCATTGCGGTATAAATGCGGCTGAAATCGTTGTGTTTGGAGATAAATAAGCAGATCTCCATACCAAGGATCAGTAGTGCTAATCAGGAACAGGAATTCATCCGAAAATGAATCACTGGGCTTAGATTTCGTCGAAGCACAAGGAAGATCACACATAAGCTCAGTAAAGACCAAGGATTTCTTTGATGTGGCTTTGGCAAATTCCAGATCAAACTCCTGAATTATGACTATCCAATGGGAGTACTTGCCCCCAAGCACCTGACTAGTCAGGATGTAATACATCGGGTTCTGGTCTGCCAATACGGTGGTAGTGTGAAGCAGAATGTAGTGACAAAACTTTTGTATAGCAATGATCGTGGCCAATGCTAACTTTTCCACATGTGGATATGAGTTTTGGAATCCATGAGATTCTTACTGGCATAATAAATCACGTGCTCCTGACCATGGAGATTTTCCTACACTAAAACCATAGCGATGGTAGTAGTGGAGGTAGCAATATACAAGATAAATTCCTTTGAATAATCCAGGGGGTGTATCATAGGTGAATGCGTCAGAGCGTGCTTAAGATTATAAAAGGCGCGTTGGGCCTGGTCATCCCAAAAGAATGGAGTGTTCTTCTTGAGGAGATGCATCTAACCGTGCGTTTTCTCTGCGAAATTGCACATGAAACGACGGAGAAATTTTGCCTTCCCTTGCAAAATTTGGAGTTCAAGGAGAGTAGTTGGGGCTGGTAGATCTAAAATGGAAACAAGTGTCAAAGGATCAATCCGGATGCCATCTTTGGATACCACAAAACCTAGTGAACGTCCCGTCTCAATGCAAAAAACACATTTATGTGGATTGAGCCGTATATTATAATGACGGCATCTCAGGAATATCTCTCTAAGATGACCAGAGTGGTCCTCCCGTCGTTGTGAATGAGCGGGGAGGTCGTCAAGGTACGGTTCAACAATATGTTTAATATCGTGAAACGCATAGGACATCGCGCATTGGAACGTGGCTCCAGCATTTTTCAAGCCAAAATGTAACTTCTTATATGCAAAGGTTCCCCATGGGCAAATGAATTTCATCTTATGTTGATCGAAGGGTAATATCTCAATGTGATTATAGCCAGAGAAGCCATCCATGAATGAAAAGATGACACTTCCAGCACAGTTGTCGATAATCTGATCGATGTGTGGGGTCGAAAAGTTGTCCTTGGGACAAGCTTTAGTCAAATCCCTAAATTTGATACAGAATCTAATGGTGCCCTGCTTTTTATTGACAAGGACAACGTTCGATACCCATTCCGTCAGGGGTACAGGATAAATAAACCCAGCTTTGAGAAGTTTCTCAATTTCATTTTTAATAGCTGTGGCCTTCCGAGGATGGACTTGCCTTAGTTTTTTCCTAACAGGTTTAACCATGGGATAGGTTTTAATCTCATGGACCACAATGGATGGGTCAATCCCTGACATCTCTTTATAGGACCAGGCAAAAATATCACGAAATTCTTTAAAAAGTGCCTTGTATGCTTCAAATTCATTTGCCGAGCAGTTCTTCCCAACATGAACATGCTCAATAGTATCAAGCTTTCCTGATATGTCAATCGGATTCGTTTGAATAATGTTGCAAAGGTTTCCTTCAGAATCTGTATCTTGTAACAAATATAGGACTTTGGGGTACATAGACAATATCAGTAGGAAACAAGGATGCAAAATCATGGCTAACCGAACTGGTGTTGGGGAGGAACATGGATATATGATGGTGATCCTCCCAAATGGACTCATCTGTATTCATGATCTCCATAATGGACTCATCGGAAGGAAAAGTATCAGAGAGATAATCTAGAACATGAAGAGAAGTCTCTAACCAGTACGGTAAATGGTAAGGATTCGAAGCCACTAGATGAAGGTCATCCGTGTGATCATCGAAAAAGTTTTGAATGGTGTCATACATAGCTTCATGTGGACTCAACGAGGTGGACTCAACAACTTTTTTACCCTTAGGCTCATAATCAAATGAGGCAATCATATGGATTGTCATGGTATCCGTGCTAGGAGGAGTGGATCAAAAAATCCCCATTAGGGATGAATCCTTCAACATGCCTACCCCAATCGACTAGTAAGGAGGAGGGGACTAGCCTAACATGGGGATGTTATTAGCCGTGGAGGTAGTAACATTCGGCATATAGAAATCAAGATCATCGATAGTAACAATTCTCCCTAGATGTGGAAATTGGACTGTTCGGAACACTATTGAGGCGACAGCAGTCATGGCATAGAACCAATTTCTTCCTAGAAGGAGGATGTAATCTAAAGGGGCATCTACCACTTCTACTTGAATGGAAACGGTTTTGTCCCCCAGCTCGACCGCTAGGGATGATATCAGACCATGGGGTTGGAAACCCCATCCATCAAAGGCCTTGAGGGTCATAGGTGATGTTACAAGCTCGAGAGAGCTGAGAGCCTTCCAACAAGACAAAGACAAAACCGAGGTCGAAACTCCTTCATCTAGTACCGTTCGAAAAACTTTATTTCCCACTACTTTCGTAATGATCTGAAAAGCAAGTTTATGTGGTAATCTAGGCTTATAGTTCTCAACATTGAAATGAAACAAGTTGGTGTTATCCAGGTCTAAAGCTCCTAATGCTGTCAACAAGTTTGTGCACTGTGTAGGGCAACTTTGGAGTACTTCTAAGGTAGACATTGCACAAGGTTCTTGAGCAAGGCCTTCAACCACATTATAAAATTGAGCATCTCGGGCATTGGGATTAAAGACAACCTTTTGAAGAGTACTCTTAGGTGGACGCAAAATCATGTCGAGAGTAGGCTTCTCGATAGATAAGGGGACAGTAGATGAGGGTTCTGGAGAACTAGTAGAGGGAGCTTTCCCTAAAGAAGAATGATCTTCTTTCTTATCTGCAGGTTTTTCATAATTCTGACTTTGAGTTTGCAGATTTATGGTATCTCTAAGGACATCATACGAATTTCCTCTGACGAACTAGAGTTACCCTGATTGGACATGTGGTCTATCAGTTGTTGCTGTGGGGGGAAGGATCCGTAAGTACTACGGGTGCGAGATTGGACTTTAGAAACTGGGAGATTTCATCCCAACGAGGACACTCCTTTGAAAAATGGTCACCTCTGCATAGAAGATAGGGATATTTTTCCTTCCTTTTCCCTTTATCGTTATCACTGTTGGTTGGTCTTGGAGTCTCTTGTTGGTTTCCAGTTTTTTTATTTCTATTTTTACCTTTCTTTTTTATTATTACTCGAGGTTTGAGTACTTTGAATAGAGTTGACATCGGCGGAAACCTTAGGAGTCGAAGGAGTAGGGGTGGCAATTTGGGGTTTCTTGGCAGGTTTCACTATGCACGGGGACTGGATTGGGCCAACAATCCCATCAACAGGTACTTCTACTAGTGGCTTGGCAGGATCGGTGTTGGGGCGAGGAGCTTGAGGAATTAGGTAATAAAGAGTTCCATACTGGGAATAAACCAAGTCTAGGTACTGAGCCCGACTAATAGCCTGCTCTTCAGTAATGACACCGCCCATAGCCACATCTCAGGCAATAGGAGGCAACAAGGATTTGGTAAACCAATCAGCTAATAACTGATCCAGAATAGGGGCCTTAATAAGCCTTCTCTTCCTTCTCCACTCATGAATATGATTGGATATGTGGGTGGAGGTGTTATGTCATAGAGAAGTTAAAAGATCAATGCATGTTTCATAACGAATAGGGAGTTGAAAGTGTGTAAGAAACACGGTTGTCAATGAGCCAAAATCCACAAATGAATGTTGTGGGTGTTCAATGTACCACTTCGCGGCTGTACCGGTCAAATTTCATTGAAAGATTCATAACTGAACGGAGTCATCCATGAGGGAGTTTTAAGAACACCACAAATGGAATGTCATAACATGGTTCTTCGGATCGTCTCCCTGCTTCCCATCGAATTTCGGTATATCCGATGGTAACTTTACCGGAATGGGAGGCCACGAGGGATTGTGTCGAATGGGGTCATTAATCAACTTGGACAAGTCAGGTAAGTCCAAAGTTTCTAGGAAAGGTAAGTGTCGGTTGGGTTGCACATACTGGTAATATTGATATGGCATATAATTACCAGTAGGGCCATAAGTTGATTGAAAAATAGGTTGTTGTGATGAAGAACTAACGGAAAATCCACCCGCAGGGGGTTGATTTCCGAGATCAAGACTGTTAGGACCACTAGGGCCTCTCGGAGGAGGACCATCAGGACCACCAGGAGGCGAACCACCAGACCCTCCAGAGCCACCAAGAGGTAAACCTCCAAAGCCTCCGGAACCACTAGGCGGAGGGCCACCAGACCCTCCAGAGCCATAAGGAGAAAATCCACCAGGCCCCACAGGACCACTAGGACCACTAGGACCAAACGGAGGAAATTTTCCAGATCCTCTGGGCCCATTAGGCCCCCCAGGGGGAGGACCTCCATAAGGCATTCCTCTGGCACCTCCCATAGTATGTATAGGTATCCCTCCCATAGCTGGCATGTAAGACCAGTTGGGTTGCCCCCATGGCGTAAAAGTGTTACTAGGGTATGGAATTCTAGCATAAGGCATTCCTGTAGGATTGGGTGGATGATTACCTACATGTATTTGGTAACCATAACCTCCAGAAGTTTGAGTTGTTATAGTTTGTGCCCCCAAGGGCTTACCTGAACTAGATAAGGGATTAACCACATTAGTATGGGTGGGAGGGACATAAAATATAGATGGTTCTATGTTAGAGGTCTGCCCTTGACTAGGTACAATTCCAGTGCCAGATAACATAGGTCGTGTCGGGGGTTACCCCCCAGCACTAGAAGGTACTGACGAAACGGGAATTGAAGGTTGGGCCCCAGGTGCAAAAGACCTGGGAAGATTGGGAACAGACATAACATGAGAGGTGGTGGGGATGGTAATTTGACCTGGTTTGTGTGGTGTTACCGCATGATCTATAATCGGTTCAATGGGTCTCATAGAATCGGCAAGTGAACAATATCCCACAGGAACAGATGTGGAACGTGATGGTGTCGGGCCTAATAGTTCATCTATTTTATTTTCAATCTCCTATGCACAGAGAATGGCAACATGGTATTGCCTATGTTCTTATTCATCTTCATAAGAGTTTAAACGGTCTCCAAATGAGGCAATGGCATGTCCTATAGAGGTATCCCAAAATGGAGCATTGGGACCATAATCCAGACAAGTTGTATTGTCAACATGACCTTCCATGGGAGAATGGAATGAGGTATTTCCTCGAGAAGGTTGTTGGACCAAGGGAGGCGAGTGTGAAGAATATGGTACTCCACTTTCTGCAACTACATTATCTCCCACTTGGGTGGTGGTAGCAACTCCTTGATCGATAGCTTCCATTGGATTTTCTCCTGAACCAAGAGTAAAATTAGGTGGCAAGCCCCGTACTCTTTATACTGTCTTAACTTAGCCAATTTGTACAGTTCCTATCTAACCTAGGGTCTGAAAAACTAGAAAACACACCAAAAAATTTCCCTACATAAGCTATAGGTCAAAAACAAGCACACTTAAAATGATAGGAGGAGTTCAAAAAGTCAAGTCTCTCACCAGGATTGTCAAGAAGGTGCCACTCACAATATACCTCGAGGGTACATGCATAGTAATCTCCCCGAATGTTGTTTTTGGTGTATGGCTCCAAGTAAGACAACCAAAGGGATTTTCTCAGATGGATAGGGTATCCTAGTGGGGTCTCCCAATATACTCAAGGTACATGGGAGCTCGAATCGGTAGTAGTGTTGTTTAATGCATAACCGTACACAAGGGGCCTTCCGATATACATTCGAGTACATGAAGTACCTTTCTATATACCTCAAGGGTACATGAAAGGCCGTTCGATATACCGACGGTACGTGGAAGAACCGCGCGAGACCCGGAATGTAATGTGGACAAATAACAACAGCTCCTACGCTTAACGATGCCCGAACACATCTCTAACCTATCACTCCAATTGCTACGTAAATTTTAACCTATAACTACCGTTAATTTTAAAGTGGACGATTAGGTGAATACATGATGTTTTGACAGAAAAGTAAAACCATGCATTATGCTTATGCAAATATTTCACTTTATCGTTCAGTATGCCTACTTACGAGAGGGAAAGAGAATGTTTTCTTTTGTTTCAAAACCTAAAAAATACTTCCAAACAACAATCTTGAACACAAAATCAAACACAAGCAGTACTTTTCCAAACTAATTTCTCTTTTCTGAAAGCAATGAGAAGGGGAAGAATCTCTTTTCCTAAAAGAAAAAAAAGAAGCACACTATATGCAAATGCACTCTATTTTTTCAATTTTCTCAAAACATAAGCAAATCTAACTTAAAACTACCATATTTTATTTTGATTGAGATAGTTCTAAATGCATAAGAGATGAAAGAACATGAAGATCCTGAAAGATTATGAAGCCAATAAGAGAACCAATGTCTAACGCTCAAGATGATAACCTATTCTCAGTCAAAAAATTTCTTTTTTAAAGGAAGGAAATAGAAGTTTACTATGCAAACAAGAAATGAAACCTAGAAGGTAATATAGTGTTCTTCTTTTAGTCTATATAACAGAAACGAAAAGAGATCTTACTAATACCCTAAGGTTTTCAAGAAACAAGAAATCCTTTCGCAAACACAACCAACAAGAACCAAAGTGAATGAACAATCAAAAGGCCTAATCTAGCTTTTGAATTTCTTAATCAAACCAATCTTAAACCATACAATTTCAAGCCACAAGCATTAGATTCTGTCACACAAGCCTGATAGTGCAGGACTGAAAGCAACACAACTCAAATTTTTACAAAAAAAATGAGGAAAAAGGGCCTTGGAATGATTCCTACCTGGCACCGCGCTTCTTAGGTGTTGACAGGGCGATTCTATCCCAACACCGCTTCTTGCCAATGGGATACAGGTAGTGGCACCGTGTGCTGCCCACTCTATTCAGGCGGTGGCACCGCTCCTTGTACACTGCATGGCCTCAATTCCCTATAAAATTCCAAAACACAAAGAGAACGATAGATCCAGTCAGAAAAATATTAGACCAAGGTCAAAACTACTAGATTGAGTATAAAAACAGAGCACAAAAGGTCAAAATGATTCAGATCTAGAAGTTTCAAACCCAAAAGGACTAAGTCAAAAAGCAGATCTGATTGAAGAGAGTTGGAGAAGGAGCCTAGATTCGGACAAGAGTTGAGAACTGGGGAAGATCAGAACAACTGATACATATCTCTATTCCCCAGCAATGTCGCCAGATTTGTTAGCTGGAATATTTCACCTTCTACGGACAGTAAGGTGTTCCACTGGTCTGAATGGTTCAAATCCAGAACAAATGAAGGACAAAGGTTGAAGACCCTCCTTGGACGCCGTAGATACCTGGAATGTAATGCTTCAATAGTAACCCTGTGTACATACAATCAGCTTAAACACATAAACACATCAAAGCTGCCAGAATATGATCTACTAATCCATGTTAGTGACTAAGGAATCTAACAACATACATGTGAAATCAAACAACAACAATAATGTGGGATGGAAATCAGCTTTGTATTAATATAAAAATGGAGAATTTTACCACCAATCTAGCCTTAGTGTTGACATGCATCTCCATGAAACCAAGCACTGTCATCCCCATAAGCTCCAACTTTAGCTCTCTATGCTCTCCAATGGCTTGGGCCAAGTAGTCAATCCAACAGCATAACAATACCTTAAGAGTTCTCCCCCTCAACCATAGATATGAGCTTGTATTTATAAGGCTCAATGGATAGGGATGGTTGAGAGATTTGTGGATGATGTGGCCTCTAAGATCCTAGAATGAGGGATCTCGAGCTGAACTGACCCACAATGATAGGGATAAGGGAGGACACGAGGCTCATGATCTAGAAGCCTCGAGAAACTTCTATTTTTCTCTTTTTACCTAGGGTACCACGTTTCTCCTTCAATGACAGAGTTGTTCTGGTAAGAAACGCTTGTGGACTAAGGGCCATAAGCGGTGGCACCGCTTGTGGACAACAAAGGATAGGCGGTGCGAACAAGGTACCACTCCTGGACAACAGGTAAAGCGCGGTGCTGGGAATTTTCATGAAAGATTGACAATTAGCATGGGTTTCCACTCCAAGTGTTGGGATTAAGGGCAAATAGGTATGTCAAAGGTCTTATCACATGATGATGACAGGATTTTGTTATAACAACAAATGAGCTATCCTCCTATGACATAGCTCATAAATCTCATTTCTGCTGCTATGTGCCAAAGCATGTAGAGGCTGAAACAAGAGCTTGTACAGTTTTCCACATCATACTCCAATGGTGTAGGAAATAGATGGTCCTGCACTCTTGGGAGAAACACGCACATGTCCATCCAGGAAGGACACCCCAAGACCCCTATCCACAATCATGGAAACTAAAACCAAGTTCTTCTTCAACCCAGGTACATATAGTACATCTCTCAAAATCATGGGACTCATGGACTCTCTCTGAAAAGTAATGGTCCCACACCCAACTGCTCTGACAACAATGTCATCTACCAACAATACCTCCACATCATTCACTCCCTGCGAAAGCTCGGAGAACATTTCTCGAGCACCTGTCATGTGGTTCGAAGCTCCACTATCAATATACCATGTGCTGGTGGTGTATGCACTATAAGAATGGTCTTTCATTAAGGAATACTCCCTCTCAATATCTATATCTGCATTGGTGATGATGGATGCTCTCTCTCTATCAACCAACCCAGCACATAGAGAAAACTCTCTCTCAAATATTGCTGCAAAATCCTCAACCTGTGCTAAAGTTGTTGTCTGCTGCTTATTCTTCTTCTTCTTCTTCAGTGGACATTGCCCGGCATAGCGCCCCATATTCTGAAAAGAAAAGCACTTCACAATGCTCAAATCCTTCTTCTTCCCATCCTGTTGCTTGGCCCCACCCTTCTTGGGACCCTTCTTGAACTTCTTCTTCCCTTTTGCTTTCAAAGACACATTCTCCTCATCATCCCTACTATTAAAATCACTACCCTGCACAAGACCTCTCTGGGTCTCCTCCTAAACAAAATCATTCCAAATCCTATCCCATGATGGTAAGTTCTCCCTAGCTACTATGGCCTCCACAAAAACAGCCCAAGGATTTGCAACCCCATTCAAAGTTGTCTGCACTAGCTCTAATCCAGTAACAACCTCCCCCACTGATGCAAGCTCATCTCCCACTTGAGAGATCCTTGTAAGATATGAAGTCACAACCTCACCTTTGACCATCTTGACACTCTTCAACTTCTCCCTCAAAACCATCTTCCTATTCTCAAAACCATATTTGATCGTTTGACCAAGTCATGGGAAATTGTGGTGACTTCCCTAGAAATGAGGGTCCATTGTCTAAATGTCACTACATTGAAAGGAAGATTGCTAAGGGGATAGAACAAGCACTAGACAATGAAAGACTCAACTGAAGGGTCAATGCAGTATTCATAAAGGTCCCATTGTGCTAGGTCAACAATATCAGCACATAGCAAGACAAAGGAGATTGTTTGCAATGGGCGTTGGGAAGGGCCATGTTAAGAACCAATGCCAAAAATGAAGAAAAAGTCAAAAGGAGAAAAGACGGCTCATGCAAACATTTTTGATGGGTGGTTTCCCATAAAATATTTCTATAGCTTCAACAAGTTCTTTTAAAATGGAGGTCCAAGAATAATGATGAATACCCCATGGGGGATTCCAATTTCTAATGACTCCAAATCGAAGTGGTTCTCCCAGCATCGGAAGTTGGAGGAAAGAGGACGAGTGTATATGGACAACCATGACAATGCTTATGTCAAATATTGCAGCACTGTGTTGGTAAGATTGCATACGATCAAGGTGAAACAGGTCAATGATATGTTGCATATACTAGAGATGAACTTGTTGTAAATTATCAAGATTATAAATGTCACCATATCGTGTTTGACAAGACCAACTACATAGAAGAATGGAAAGACATTTCTAAATATGTCAAAGGAGCATTGCATACACTGGTTGGATGTCAATATTCAACTAGTATGAGCTGGTGTCAAGTGGTAGCTTGAAAGAGATAGTGAAGTTGAAGACCAGGGAGGCATGGTGGTGAAATTTGACCATAGGTTCATGTTATGGCATCAGATTTTGGGGCGTCTTGGTGCTAGGAATCTCGAAAAAATAAGAAGATGACAAGTGGAATCGACAAGCTCGATGATGAGGTGATTCTACAGTTTCGTCAAAGTTATTTCTAGGCAAAGTAGCACAAGTTGGACTTCCATCAAGGATGATAGACAAGATGGATCATACACACAAAATTGTATGGACCAATGAAAACAATGTTTACATGAGAGATCAAATAGTTTCCAGCAATCCTGGATGGCCATGCTCAAAAGAATTCCATGTAGTTCTTGTAGAATATTTTTGAAGTATTCAATAAGTTCAAGGATTTGAAAACACTTGACAAGACACAAATCAGTTAGCACGTCAACACAATATTGAAAGAAGTTTCCAAATAATTTGTGTCCTTTGATAAACAAAATTCTTGGAAGACTTCCACATATTCCTTGTAATAAAATTTGTGGTATTTGATAAGTTCAAGGAGTTCAAAACACTTGTAGACAAGTACACTAGTTGATACACTAAGGTGCTAGGAAGTGAAAATGGTGGAGAAAAATGGATGGTGAAACATTAGTCCAATGCATCAGATGCACAATTATTCATACAAGCATCAAGAAGTGTTTTTTGGCCGAGGTAGTGGTGACAACTACGCACATCAATAACCAAGTATCAACTAGGGCATCATATAACATTGACTGTAAGGAGGTGTAGACTAGGAGATGATTGTTGCTTATGCATCTAAGTGTGTTTAGTTGTGATGACTATGCATTGATACCAAGAGAGAAACAATCAATGATAAACAAGAGTGGTCAAGGATGTAACTTCAAGATATACAATGAAGGCATCTAAGGATTCGAGTTGTATGACCCCGAGATCAAACCTCTTATTGACAGCAAGGATGTGGTGTTTCATGTAGGCTTTAGGTTAAAGATAGTATTGAAGTTGATCACTGAATTACAGGGTTGAGGTTGACTTATGCATTAAAATCGATGAATAACTTAATGAACAAGGTAATACAAACCTTGTATTCAAGACAATTAAACCTTTGGAGGATGTTGAGAGGAAGCTAAGTAGTTTGAGTGAATGGTTTACAAATGCAAAGTTACTCATCCAGGATGAAGATACCATGTAGACTACAATCTGAACGAGGCCAACTAGGGAGAGACATCCTCCCAACAAACTATCCTTTTATGCTTTGTTGGCTAACATTAATGGTTGGACAACAATGTTGGAGGTGCTCAATAGAAATGATATTGATGAGCGAAAAGTAGCAATGTCAACAATGATATTGTCATCGTTGATATACCACGACAATAAGTGTGCAATAGGAATTGTACAAACCTCAAGTTTCATGCCAAAATGAAACATATCAACATACAATGCCATCACATTCAACTTGTTCGAATCGGGCCAAATTCACACAAAATTTTATTATACATGAAAAGTGCCTAAAAACATCCTAATGAAGGGTATGGTGGTCGACAAGTTTAAATAGTGTCGATGGGAGAGGGGAGTGCAAGACCAATGCAATCAAAAGTTTGTGGAGAAAATATGTATTGGGGACTTCACGATTTGTGAATTTGGTAAATTGCAAAGTGGGCATAGTTACCAAGTTCGAAAAGTTTGGTAGCTTCAACAGGGGTAAAGGTTCAGAATTTCAAAAATAAAAGGTTTGGAAAAATATTCAACATATGGAACATATCAAATCATAAATATTACTCATAATTGTACAGAATCACAAACAAAAATTTGGCCTGACATTTTCCATTGGGATACCTTTTCCAAAATGGGATTCCCTAATTCAAAATCAATATTTGACCGAACTTCTATAGTAAGAAAATATTTACTTGAAAAAACACCAAATCTTCTATAACATAGATAAATACCTAATGAATTTGGAAATTTTACAAAAATTTCATCAAATCTTCATAGTCAACTATTTGAGTATTATAACAACTCTCCAAGGCTTTTACACTTGCAACAAATATATGGTACCTTAAAATGTTCCTCAAACACAACCAAATACATAAAGCATACATCAAAGCAATTTTTTTGGATCTTACACCATTTTTTTAGGTTTATTTTCTTGTGTTTATGGAGGAAGTTTTAGAGGTTCGATCCAAACTAGTTTCATTCGTATGAAAGATTCAGGTTTTGGTCAAGCCCAGCCAAGTCCACTAAAATGTGGTAACTATGAAAGTAGGATATTGTTGGTGTTGAAATCTTGCAACGATGGAAAATTAAAGTACTGGAAGTTTATGGGTCAACAACTTGGTAAGGTCAGCATTGAAGGGTGATGTTGATATCCACTGGTGTTGGGTCAACTAATGTTGGAAAAGTCAACATGGAAAGTCATAGACTGAAAACCAAGAAGCAACTAGATTGTTGAAGTAAAATTGCCATTAACTGATTATTCTATCATAACCAATATTCCTCACCACAAGAATTCTAATTTATAAATATGCATGTAGATACATTGTTAAAACTCTTGGAGATGGTTAATCGCTTCTTATAGTTTGGTGTATGAGATCCAATGCATTACATATTGGGTTGTAAATTTACTAATGATTGCAAATCACTTATTTTATTTAGGCTAATAAAAGAATATTTAAAGGGTATACACTTAAACCAAAAACCTTTATGTCCCATTGATTGAATATCACATGTATCCTTAGTTAGCATTGGCTAGACGATCCTATGAATATGTTTTTCTTCTTGTATTTTAGCAAGTGAACAATCATCCATTTTGCTCCAACAAACATAGCCATGGCTTATCTAAGAATCAGTCACCATTTACCAAGAAATACTAATCAACTCCATGGAGGTAACATAATATAATCATGGACAACCAAATCAAATGGTTACATGAAAAATTTCAAGGCTTCCCAATGTTTATAGCTAAAATAATAAAATTGCATGCCAAGTAAAACCCTTATTTAGACATCTAGAGTTCAAGGATGAAATTTGGTTTGGAAATTCTTTTCCCACCAAACATGTCCTCATAATTCATCTATTCAAGTATTAAAAATTGAGAAAGCGCAAAATGGGATAGTACGAATACTTGGGTTTCAACAAAATATACAATATTGTAAGAAAAATATCCTTCGAAACATTTTCCAAGCAGAGTACTTTAACATATAATCATGAGCATCCAAATCAAATAGTTGCATGAAAATTTATTAGGGCTTCCCCATGGTTATAGCTAGAAATGCATGCCAAGTACAAAACTTATTTTTCTATGTGGAGTTCAAGGATGAAATTGAAATTTCTTTTCCCACCACACATGTCCACAAAATTCATCTATTCAAGTATAGAAATTGAGAAAGAACATAATGAGAGAGTACAGATACTTGGGATTCAACAAAATATATGTTGTAAAAAAATTATACATTGAAGCATTTTCCAAGCAGAGTTTGACATATGGCCCCTCTTCCTAGGGACCACCTATACCCTATAGCCATAAAATGTACTACATAGTTCACAATAGAATTTGAGCCCAAAATTCCACAGCTTCCATGTCTGAGGTTCGACAGACGCCTGTCGGTAATTCGACAATAACAATTTTTATCGTTGGATATTCGATCATATACCAAAACCCGTCTACTTTTCAGCGTACTATGTCGAAGACATTCACCACAACTTCATCGAATTTTTGACTCCCAGGTTGTCGAAAATCCAACTTGTCTTTGTCAAATGTGAGACAATTCCTTTGTAAAATTTGGGGCATACGTCGTCGAATTTGCGACAGGTGCTAGTCGAATTTGCGACGGGTGCAAGTCGAAATTATGATGGGTGCTAGTCAAATTTTGCAACTGGTGCTAGTCGAAGTTGTGACAGTTCCTTTGTAAAATTTGGGGCTTATGCCGTCGAATTTGCGACGTGTTTTAGTCGAATTTGTGATGGGTGCTAGTCGAATTCGCGACGAGTGCTAGTTGGTTTTTCGACAGTCTTATTCTGATGTCTGACGGATCATGCTTGTTGAAGTTATGGTAACCTCGTCAAACGAGGGCCACAACTTGTCGGATAACCGATAAGCTTCTGTATAATTTTAAAAAAAAAATCGGCAAGGGTGGGCTGTAAATCACCCAAGCCACAGTATGTGGTCTCAGCATATGAGTAACATCATCCAACAATGTGTATGGTTTTATGCAAGTTTCTTAAATTGCATTATGATAGAGAAGCTATCCAATGATGAAAATGGGGGAGGATGGATACTACAAATGTTTTCTTATGTATCCTCACCTTCTTAATCCTCCATTAATTCATACTTTTGATCTCCTACATCCTCTATGCACTCTTTATATTGACAGGGCTAATGCAATAGTTCATACCCACTTACCCTTACACCTGAAATGCCTCTTGGAAACTCTATAACTTCTTCCTTTGTGGGTGACCCCACGTATGTAATTTTTGTGACATAAAGAATTGTGGGATTTTTCATGGCACATTTCATAATTCAACCATCAGCATCAGAAGTTCCCTTTCTTTCTACTTCGGTCTTCATTAGGAACCCAAAGATATCCAAAATGGAATCTAGTGGGTTGTCCTTAATGGTGATGACTAGAATTTGGGTAGTGTACTTTTCCAACACTTAATATTCCTTTAGTTTCTCCTCAATCAATCCCCATCCATTCTTAGCCCCAAAAATTAGAAGCTAGTGTAAAAAGGAGTCTTCCATCTACTTGGGTTGGGAGGTATCAGTAGGTACTTCGATCGGTGTAGTTGTAGACTCCAACTAGTGAGGTCGGTTTGATATCTTTAGGGGTAGGTGGATCGATGGATTAATCATTCATTATCTCTTGGGTGTCCCTCCTTGCAAAAATCCAATGACATGGACCAAGGATTTTATAATTCCTTTCTCAAAGTAGTGAGGAGTATCTAAAATGGGTTGCATCAACACAACAACAAAATAAATTTGCTTCAGAGACATGGTTGATTGTGTCTCTGTTGAATTTGAAACTTGAGTGAACCACAAATCCCTTTATTTTCTTTAGCATATTTGAGTGTGATACACTTTCTTTGTCCTTTCCAGGAAAGATGTAGTTCAATCTCATCGAATTTTTTGACTTCTTATCCCCTATCCATGAAAAAACCTCCTTATCAAAGGTGGATTCAATCAAATACTAGGGTAGTGTTGTCGTTGAAAATGTTGGGTTCATCCACCCTCACCCATATAAAATTGTCATCTTGATCCATATCAAACCAATTTTTTCCCACATGTATTCAACAATGTCTATGGGATCAATAAAATATAATTGATGGTTTTAATCATGTGATCATACCATTGAGAAAGGAAACATCATTTAATGTCATTTTTCTTCAATCCTATTGGCACGTCCATGAGTTATACTATAAGGAAATAATGGTCAGGTCTAGCATGGGTTAAAGTTCTCAAACCTAATAGGGGTTTCCATTTCCACTTAGCAAATGAAACATGAGGCCGATGTATTGGGACAATATTGAGTTAGTTTATCCATCAATAATTTGCACCAATTAATTTTAACACCTTGTACATATAACTCAAACACAGAGAATCCATACAAGGTGCACTTAACCCTAGTACATTTGCACATATTGTGTCCCTCAATCAATTAGCATCAAAAAATGACATGGGATTTGTTAATTAAAGATATCATGGTGCCATCACCCCCTCTATTCATGACGTAGTGGTCATATAAGCTAGGTTCCCCATTTTTTTCTTCCATTCTTTTATGCCTCCTTAAGTGCATGAGATACATCTTCCCCCTTCATAGATAGGTCTATCAATGCATAATTGTCTTAAACATGAATAAGGTATGCCTTGTCTATCCAAAGGGTATGAGCGTGTGCTCTATTGATTAAGTACTTGGTAGATTTCATCACCTCCCCTGTAATAACAAATACTAGGGGATTGAGCACCACATTGAAGGTAGAGGAGTGTAATAGTTCAAAATTAGGCTTCTGAATAGTCGCAATCTATCTAGAACCATCATTGAACAACCTAGTGTGTTCAAACTTCCCATATAAATCATATACTACCTTGACTCAATGGTCACAAAACTCAATCAAAATTAATTATTCTAATCTCACGAATATTGTTTTACTCTTAGAGACATATCCCGTGGATGTAATTTTTAATTAGTGAACAAATAAAACTGGAGACCAAACATGCATGCAACCGATATCACTTATTAGTACTTATGCAATTTCTATAGGATCCAGGGTGGCAAAAAACTAATAAAAACAACCAAACTGAGAAACAAACCAAGTGTTAGGTGACTTTATTAAGCTGGTCCACTTTCATGACTAGAGTTGTCTAGGAAATTTGGTCAAATGTGCAAAGATTACTAACTAACTTGTGTGGATTTTTGGACACTTGGTAGTAAATATCATTTGTATACTTGCAAGATACATTTACTCAACCTATAAATTTATGTAATAACTCTATATGTGTATTGGCGATAATGGTCAACTAAAGCCTTGTCACTCAATCTCAAAAATTCCAAACAATTTTATTGCACAACCCCTCTATACATAATTGTAGAGACTATTTCATTCAATAGGTTACCAACCTTTAACCCAGCTTGACCTCACTGATGACTCTATGACAATAAAGATTTTTCCAAGGTGCAAATAAAGACTTAATGAAACAAGATATTTAGGTTCCCATGACCACATGATTTTACTAAGGCTGAAATGAAATAACCAACCACATAAATTTCACAAACACTAGCACTTATAATTGGAATTCTTGGCATGCTAATATGTATTAAATGACAACCTAACAAAATAGACTTATACAGTCTTTGCAATACAAAACAAATTGAAACCAAAACCAAAAACAAATCCTAGCCTACGTTGCTCCTTTACATATGAATGCATGAGAACATCTTCATGGGGAAAGCACATAGGACTTTAGGCAAGTTTAATTCAACCATTTAAGTCTAAGAATTCCATGTGGATGAGTCACTTGAATTGCACTTGAATCATGGATTTATGCAACTACAAAATGTCTAATCCAATATCTAAATATTTCATGGGTTCTACAAATACTTGCTATCATGTAATAGAAGTAGGACGCCTTTATAAAAAATCGTATTCCTTATGTGGTTATCATGCCATACGTTATGTCTATCCAATTGCATTGATTGTACTTGACTTTCCTCTACTGATCCATCATAAGTTGTACAAGTGGAATTGCCAATATAGATGCTAGGTTTGACAAACTCTGCAAGAGAAATAGCTTCTTGATGATATACTAGTTGAAAGGATGTGGACTTGTGCAATATCTTAGTAGTGCTCTTTCATGCCCATAAAATTGTAGGAACCCTCTCATCCCAATCATTTGTATTTGAATTACAGAATTGGTCAATCATGTCTCCAATATTTTATTTAATGCTAACAATGTTCCATTATCCTAATGGTGGTAGGGACTACATTTGTGATATTGAACAAGGAATTTCCTAATCAAGGTAGTGATAGTGCTACTCATAAAATCCATATGTTGATCAATTGTCAAACTTCTAGGAAATTTAAACCTTGTGATAATGTTTTCAAAGATGAACTTGGTCATGGATTGAAGGATTGACCAGCTTCACTCGTAGAAACCCTGATGTTTCTTGATATTTCAGTTTCATCTATTATCATTGGCCTACATTGTATCAAATTACAAGAAGAAGAAATATGAATTCATGATGCCCATAAATGGAGCAACATTGTAGCTATTACCTTCTCACCTACCATGTGCTATTCCTTGACCCAATGCTAAACCCACTAAATAAATATTTGAATCATTGCAAAGCTACTACTAAACATACAAATTTCACCTTTAGCGAATTCCGATTCTTTCTTCCCAGACGATATATTTGTTAGCAATAGGAAAACCATCATGGACATGCACATTATAGTTTCATTTTTTATAAACATTTAATGCGATTTGTTGTTAACATGAATTATTTGCAAGAATAATAGATGGACTCTAAACGATAGAAGAAGGTGAAGGATGTAGTTGATGAAGTGAGACTAGGTAGAGAGGAATCAATTGAGCCATAGGTAAACATGGGTACCCTAGGGACATTCTGCAGGGATACATGATGCAATATAGATGATGAGCCCAAATTATAAATGGGAGAAGTGTATCAATTTTTTAGAGAATAAACTTATCCATAATTAGCACTTGCTAGTCAAGCGAATATTTCCAACCTTATCGCCTAAATATCTATTATAGGTTCCCTAACCTTACTAAAGAATGGTATTACAATTTACCATTAACTATCACAATCCCATTAATAATTGGTGGATCAATAAAAAAACATTTAGAACTAGAACTCCTTACAAATCATATGAGAACTCCTTACGAGATTACTATCATGCATTGATAATTAGAGTATACGGGGAGGAATATTCTTCATATTTCAAGTAGGCTTGGGTCCCACTCATTTATTAAGTCACCTTGGTCAAGAAAATTTTCAAATGGAAATATATACTATCAACCTCCATGAATATGAACTAAATGTGGCATAAAACCAGATGTATAATGAACTAGAATAATCTCAAAAACATTCTTCACAGTTTCTCACATACCTGGAGAGAATCAAGAATTAGATAGTGATACTAGCTAGAATTCAGTAAGGCCTATAAGATATACATATAAATAGGAAAATAGGAGGTCCCAACACAATAAAATCCACTTAGAAGTCCACAGACAAACCAAAAAGTATGCCAGCCTAGAACAGGGTATCATGGACAGCGGAAGAAATAAGAAATAAACATTACAGAAAAATCAGAAAACAATGGGTAAACAACAAAATTAAAAGCACTTTATCCATTTGATGACTAAGCCAAGGGCAAAAATCCTGTCATTCATTAAAAAAACACTACCAATTCCCATGAAGTGAAAGAAGAGAAGTAACATGCATACCTTGGAAGCTTCAACTCATTTGTTATATATGAATTTGAGATGGGGGTGCAGTTTGGCATGATTAAATATCATCTCTTATTTTGTCTACAAGAAGTATATTATATACTCGTGATTGTTAAGGACCTTCGTGACCACACCCATCATTCTCATAAGCATGAACTTTCTACCCTGACCAGAACTGAGATAACAAACATAAGTGCAAGAACAAAGTGATTACTAGCGGGTGGTAGCCATTCTTTCAGATAGGAATCAAGTACTCCATCAATATATCTACAGAAAGCGGGCACTAAATTAATCAACTTGTTCGATTGTTCTTTTACATCAAAAATAAAACATACAAACAAAATAAAATTATAAGAACGTGTGCTTTGAAGTAAAATTATGTTAGGAAGGGATCTGAAGAATATTACCAGCCCAAACATGTCACAAAATCCAATGCAACAACAACAAGAACAAAAACACTGGCAATCTGCAAGTACAACACAACAACATGTTTAATGAAAAGACTAGTTAATCTTATTAGGAATCTCAAAATTTGATTTCTTATTTCCAAAGGACTTCTTAGTATTCTCTACAAATGTTTGTAAAACATGAGGCCAATTTAGAGACACTATCTCTTGTGTTCAATATAATTTATGAGATTTAACAAAGATATGTTTGACAAGAGCTTACATAATCAACAAACTTCTGAATTGGGGCTTTAGCCATTTAAGTTGTCTCAACCAAATGAAAAAACTGAGATAAAGCAATATCTGAACCTATTTGATGACACACATATATGATGGCTCCTTGCAAGCTATAGGAGCACCATCACTACCACTAGTAGTATTCACAAAATCTTCGTTGCTTGGTACAACATGCTGCTCAGTTCTAACCCAGATTTGAGGATGATGGCTCTTTTTTGTTGCTAAAATACACCTAGAACTATGGCTTTATCCCACAAGTCAACCCATAATATGGACAGCAAACTGGTCTCTCTTGTTAGACATGTCCATAAATCCTAGGAATTATCCCAGAACTCCTTTGAAACGTAAGTGAACACCCCATGCAAATAAGTGGGTAATAGGGTCCTAAAAGTTACATCATCATCATTAATGCAAATTAGGATTTATTTTGTTCTTCTACAGTTTATCTTTTCAAGGCATGAAATGACTAATATTTGATGCTCACATTTTCAAATATGATGACACCAATTTTTGGATCCATCTCATCTGTTACGAAAAATATTGGTTGTTACTGGTTTCCTTGGGTTCATATTGAGGATCAAAGAAACGTTTTCCCAAAATTGATCAAAATTGAGGTCTAGTACTATTGTTGTTTTAGGTATGTCAAGGCTCTAGAATGTTAAGGCTTTAAACTTATACCCTTCTTCACTTAGACTAGTCTTGAATTTGGAATTGGGAAATTCATTGGTGGATATGCCTAACGATAGGTTTCAGAAATTGTATTTAGTATTTATGCATTTTTTTTTATTTCAATAATTATATTCTGCTAATTATCCTCTCTCCTGGATTTAGTATGTCATGTAATCTTATTTTAATGTCTCATGGTTGGGTCTTTTGATTTATGATTGATTAAGTTCCTAACATGCTTTATGTACCCCGATACCTCAATATCTCTTATGTGTCTGATAACTTCCTACTGAAAAGGTAACAGTGAATCCATCTAAATGCTTATGATCTAGAGTGCTTGAAATTCCTTCACTACTCCTATGATTTCCTCCCCAACCTCCTTTGACATTGGTGTTGACCCACTAGTAATCATACTCGGATTGATATGGTTGGAACCCCATACTACTATTCCATCAGTTGGGACCTTTGAACCTGGGTATACTTCGAGCATATCACTCCTTTGAATCAACTATGCATCAAATTATTTTTCTCCCACATGCTTTCCATCTACCATACATAAAAAAACATGTATCACATCTATGAATTCAGATATAGTTATTTATGACTAACAATATAAATAAGATAGTCTAATATTTTTCCTTCAAGAAATTTTCCATCCTTTGTGATAAAAGTGAGCTATGTTAGCTCACAAGTAGAAAAGATCTCACTAAAATATTCAATAACAAAGACAAGAAAATGTATACTATAAAAAGGTAAAATGCAACATGCATAATATATATCATTCAACATTACCATTATACACTATGTCAAAATAATAAAGTGCATCATAAACTTTCATCCTTTTATTACTAAGGGTCATTCTCAGACTTATATCAAGGGCCATTGGCATTTACTATGGGTCATTCTCAGACTTATATTATGCAGCATGAGGTGGATTCTTGAAATTCATATCTAAAAAAACAATTCTCGACATAATTACAACCCTAAAACATGAATTTCGGTCAGTCCCAAGTCATGTTCAGACAATTTTGAATGCATTTGGGCATTGAATCCAAAGTTCTGGGAAATCCTTTGGGCATAAAAAACCCTAGAAAAGGAAGATATGGGCATAATCTCAGCCCTACATAGTGGTAATGTTCAGCAGTTACAACCCTTAAAGGAGGAGGACAAGGACTATTACATATCATGATACAAGGGTTTCATAGCTTATGGTCATCACTAAAACATCTGTAGAAGACTTATGGGTTTCTTTCTTGGATAATATGGTGTCGATCCAACCTAATGCAAAGGGGTTTTTATTCTAATTTTTCGCTGAGTATGACATAGTGCACATTGTTGGTAAGTGCCCTAGTTTATGTATGAAGCTTGTTGGTAAGTGCCCTAGTTTATCAACATTCGATCTGTGGGAGCTCATGATTAATGAGATATCAAAAGAATTTCATCATATTGGGTGGACTATTAAAACATACCTTTCAAATGTAGATCAAGCCATGAATACAACCATATTGAGGCTTTGTGCCCAATGAACCCAAAAGAAACTTGGCCCCACCCTCATACACTCAAGCTAAGACTAGGGTTCGGTAATAGCTCACTAGTACCACACTCTAATGCTACTACTGGAATGACATAAAGGAAAGGCTATATATATACATTATAAAATTACTCTATTGGACTTCTTGGCCTACAAATACATTAGATCTATTCATAAAAATATTTGTGAAAAGACTGGATTCTACAACTTACTAACTCAAAAAATCAGAAGTTTATTTTCTAAGTTATTCAATCATAGAAACAACTTGATAAATCAAACTAATTAAGGTAAGTTTATAGATCAGATAGAACAAAGTTCGCCTGAATGTATGGTAATCACCATCATCAACTAAATGTGGTGTGTGTGTGTGCACATGCATAAATACCCAATACACGGTTCAATCAAATAAAAGAAAACATAATTATACCTTGATTTGTGGAGCTTCGCACTGTCTTTTTCTGCTTTACCTTTCAAAACATCATTCAACATACTTCCATTTTTTTCCTGTTGCAATAATTTCATGTTAGGACCCATCAAATAAATATTTGTCTGTTTATGAAAATAACAAAACCAATATAAATAAATACAATACTATTACAATGTAAATTACAATAGTATTAAACTATTCAAGTAAATTAATTGTTAATAATAGATCACCTGATTAAACATGGAGAACCAAAAACACTATGTATATAAGGCCATCGATCACATCAAAACGCCATTTATTGCCTCTTAACTATGAAAATGTTTCTCAACACTATCTCTAACAAGTTCCAATGGAGGAGTCAAATAGAAATAGTAAAATTTAAACACTACAATTATAGAAATAACTGTGTTTAATGTATTATTCCTTACTATTCATTGAACTCCTCTCTATTTCGAGAATAATTTAATATTCTCTACTAAACATGACCAACAACGTGAAGTTGGAAGCTCTTATGGCCCGTCCCCCCCCCTCACATCACTCTCAATTCCCCAAACACAATGCATCTACTTGCAAGTAACAATTTAATGCAAATTATTTCACTCAATAGCTGAAAGAAGCTTTCATTAAATCATTCTTTAAATCATTCATTAAACCATTCAATCATTCAACAACTAAAAAAAGATTCATTAAACCATTCATTTAGTCAATAGTGGATAAAAAAAATCAGTAAACCATTAATTAAACCATTCATTCATGAAATAGAGGAAAAAACCAAGTAAATTTTTTTGTTATAAATAAGAATTACTCAAAATTTATTTAGCCACTTCCTTTTTACTTTTCTTCTCTAGAAATATTTAGTCAGAAGTGCATCTTCTGGAATCTAATCATTGGTCTCCCTACTAGACTGCTCGCAAGGTTGAACTTGCGGCGAGGGGCTATGAATTTCTGCAATAATGTCAAAATGTTTCATTAATTTATTTTTATTTTTATAAATACTAGTAATTCATTTAAAAAACATAACAAAGGTGTTTGTTTACCTAGCTTGGGCTCATCAACATGTTCATCATTATCCTGTACAGGCTCAACCTGTTCAGTGTTATTTGCATCTACATGCTTTGCAGTTGAATTGTGGAGAATTAGAATTAATGTTCATCATCTGCATTTATCTATACAAAACAGTAGCATATTAAAAAATTCATTACCAGGAATCAAAGCATGATCTTCGTATGATTGGTGTACACCCTCGACATGAACGAGATCACTACTTTCCTGCTAAAAAGGAATAAATAATTTATGTTCATTTTTTATAACAAATAAATTGCATGAGAATTAATAAATTATCATTAAACTATATAGTTTTTATATACCTGCGCACCAGATGGATCAGCATAAGATCATGCAGTATGCCCAGACAAGCTTCTCCAGCATTCAACAACTGCGTCAAAGCCCTGTTCAAAGCAAAGCTTCATTTCTTCCTCAGTGGGAAATTCTTTGAACCGGTCGGCCTGCATATTTGCATGATGTCATTAATTTTACATTTTTTGCCAGAATAAAATGAAAATAATTTTCTATATATTATTTGGATGCAATTTCGAGTTTTTGATACTTACATATCAGGCCGCCAAATTCGAATAACCACCATGCCCAAGATTTTGTTGACCTTTTTTTTCTATTCTTTCCTTGGTGGCCTTAGATGTGTCTGACAGCCTAATCAAATGTTGAATTACGTTAGTTGATGTTCCAAATTCGATATAAAAACTAATAATAATAAGGCTTACCATTACATTTTGGAATGTACTGCATACCTTCCCGTTCCTAGCGGTATCTTTCCTACTTTTCTCAGACCCTTATCTTTTCCATCTTCCACCAGGGATTTTCACTCCCTTGATGGAATCATCGGAGGGCACTCATACCTAGGGTTATTTTCTAGGTGAACCCTATACTAGTCTCGGACAATCTTCAGATGTTGTCCAGCCTTCTATAGGACCTTCGATGTATCAAAGGTATCTTTTCCAAACAAACCAACCAAGCGATTAGTCAGCTCATCCTTTAAATATTTTTCTTGTCTGTCCGACCTTGTGTGGATAGTGAGCCTAAAGATCTCCAAGGACAAATCATTTAGATTTTTATAAAATATATCATTTTCTGCAAAACATTAATGTCATCATTAGTCAACATTCAAAAATATTATCGGTATAATAGACACAGATTATAAAAACTAAATTGAATAATCTATAATCACATGAAATCTTCTCTATCTTTATTGGAACGAGTTCTTCACTCACCAAAAATGTTGTCACTATTGAACCAATTCTAGTGACATGAGAAGATCCAGGAAATGTTGCTTCAGCATCAGCATTAGTATCTAACCCTTCATCCACCCCTTCTTTTGCAACATCTATTGTGAGTCGATCAGCATCGGTTCCACCCTCTGTTGGCCTCAGGGGTGTCGCAGAGCGTGTTGCCAAATGTTTGGTGGAAAAAAAGGGAGCAGTATGTGGCATACGTGGAGTGGTTTGGTCACTGGGACCAACAACGCCTTGACCACCACTATTAAGTTGCATAATTTCTGATAAATACGAACCATTGTATTATAAGTTGAAAATCATATAAAATTAAAAATGATAAAGTTCTAAATGTATTTACATTATTATTCTGGAACTTACTTGCAATTGTCAACATCTCTGAAACAACAATTGAATCTTGATTTGATCTCTTCTATTTGTGGAATTGTCAATGACAGAAAAACCAGTTCCTCATTTTGTTTTTCCATGGTCTTCTGTAGCACCCTCAACGGGTCTACAAACCTACTAATTTCATTATCTTTCATCAACTGGGAAACATCAAACTAGGTCTACAAACATGTTTGGTTCTACCTACACCATGGTCAAAAATCAAATTGGCAAAAAATAGCAAAATACCAGCAAAAAACTTGGAAAGACTTATAAGCATGACATAATGGTGATATCATTATCCTGAACAATACCAATAATTCCCTAGTATAACAATTCATCACTTGTTCCTTTAACACGATATAGATATCAAGTCGTTCCATACCAAATGATTTAGCCAATTAATCTCAAAATACAAACTATGTTTTTTACAATATTCCTAGGTGTACCTATTTTAATTTATTTTGTTTCCTCACCCAAAAATATAAAATACCCAGTTTACGGATCTCAATATATGTGATAAAATCATTTGCAAATATTTTGTATCTTTTTTTCAGAAGAAAAAGAGGTGTTCCTTGATATTCAGTAGTGAATAAAAGGTAACTTTTACATAGTCTTGGCAATAAGTCAGTCCATTAACGAGTGGAGATCCAAAAAATATCTCAAGGGGAGGGATGGAACCCACAATCCCAACATGACTAAAATAGCAATACCACACGGAGAACATAAGGAGCCCAAACATCTTATCCAAGGAGGCATCGATCGTGGAGAAAACACACCACTGAGGGGATGAAAACAAACTCTATATCCCCAGCTAAAACAAGAAAGATGTTGATGTATCCCATAGTAGAAAGAACCAAAAATACTGTGCCACACAAATAAAAAAAACTCTTAAATTAATTGTATCATGCCTTCCTCAATGACTTCTCCTTCTAAAAGTGACGAGAAGGAGAGGAGGCCAACCTTCATATTCAATGCTTCCTTGGATAAACAGTTTGCATTCATATTGTGCTCCCTGTAGACATGGATAAAGTCATATAAATGAATTTAAGATGTCGGTAGTATAGCATATATGTCGGATATACAACAAAATACATTACTTTCTCCAACCTCTATAGATGAGTTCACATTCTGAGAGCTTCTAACACTACACCGACCTGATCACACAACTTCTAGGTCAGTTCTCCAATCTACATTGGCCCAATTATTCATTTTCTTGGCCACTCCTCTCTCCTTACTCTACAGTCGTAGCCTTATATATAACTTAGAAAAACTTCCAACTCATCATAACAAACTCCTAAACTAAATGTTATAAAATTGTAACAAATGTTTAAAAATAGATTCAACCCCTGTATCCAATAAACCAAATAGCTCAATCCTTATATATTCATTTTGTCATTAACTGTTTTCTTGATATTTACACAAGTGTCTACGAAGATCATATATTTATGCATGCTTTTACGCTTCCTGGTTTTAGTGTTTACCCCTGTATCCAATGAACCGAATAACTCAATGCACACATTACAGATGTTACTCTTTGGACTATACCTCTTTTTTTCATCAAGCATGATCATTTTCAGTCATTGAAGAACAATTTTCAAATAAGGGTACTTAATAATGTTGAACAAATCCTTCATATGGTAGATGTGGATCTTCAAGGTTGAACACTTGTTTAAACACAAACTAAGGTTTTATGCTGATCTACAACTTGTACAAGTGAGACCCAGGTTGGGAGGCCCAAGGAGGCCTTTTATATTTAGACATGGTATCTACAATATCTTCAAGAGAGAGATGTAGGCTAATCCATCATCAGAAAATTCTCAGCTTGACACAAAGAAAAAAATTTAAACAAGGAAATGGAATTTTTCCTTAAGTTACATTGCTGGAAATGACTGATTTGTCTCGTTCGAATCTTGTCCTGATAGCCATTATGGTTTTGAGTTTGTATCAGTTGCATTTGGATCCATTGTTTAGGGTTGAACTGAATGGGATTCTTCATGTTTAGGGTTCATTTTGAATGGAATTCTTCATGAATGGAATGGAATGGATCCATCGTTTAGGATTACAACCAAACATTAAGAACTATATGAGATATAACAATAGACAAACAATAGGGAAATTAGGGTTTGCAGGTTTTGGAAAAAATGAATAATGTAGTCCTGAGTTTGCAGATCTAAGGTGCAAGAATATGCCAGAAATGAAGAAACATAGAGGATAGACAAAGGAAACGTATACCTAAAAATGTCATGGAATAATTGTTTCTTTTATACCACAATCTCCATTCCACACCCTAGCTAGCCTATGGCACCACTAAGGTGAATAAGGATGTATAGAATTGTCAAGACAATTTCTATAACTGAAAGGAAAGAGTTGGATTTACTAATTATACCACTATTGAAATTTTATGTGGGATCAATTGTTTGAAAACCACAGTACTTACTTAAGCAACACATGGAGAAAACATTCCTTCTCTGGACATCATTCCCTCATAATTCCATCCCTCCAGTGCTATTCATTTTGACATATATATGTCTAGACTACTATCCATTAATTTCCAACAAAGTTTATGTGAATCCATCTTTTAAGTCCATGTTTTACTAAGTATACTAAGGGGTGAATAAGGAAGAAGCTACCAATATTTTGGTTGAAGCAGGCTGCAGAACAATATGTCACTCTTATTGTTGAACCCTAAAAGTATTGAATTGGAAAATGGCTATCCTCATACAATTGCAAAGCATGCTTTGCATAAGAATCTTGAGTCTATATAGGTGGAGAAATGCCTGAATTCCATTGCTTGTAGAAATTTAATGCACTGGAGGGTTGAAAACATGGATTATCTCCATCCTCGAGGATGAAAAGCACTAATGATTTTAAAATCTATCACCTCTCTCCCTTATAACAGGTGAATGATTCACTAGTGTCGGACAATTCCCAGTCTTTCATGTGATTTAATCCCAATAACTCAATATAATATGTATGCCTAACTGTGAAATCTTACACCACTATATATTAATAATTTTTTGGTGCCATCTTTCATGGGAAAAAAAGGTGGAAGAAAAAGTTTGAAGTGGCTTCTATTGGTGCTTGAACTCATGCAAATGATCTAAAGCAGTTATGGGCATGTCTAGCAGCAGAAAGCAGCCTCCTATCCATATTCTAGGCTGACTAATGCATTTGAACAGTAGTTTTGGGCGTGTTTTAGCAGCAAAGAATGAGCAGAAAGCCAATTCTAGGCTAATTCTGTGAGTTGAGAAGCAATTGTGCTATGTTATGGGTGACATTTATTGGTGTCTATTTGGCATGTCCTATGGATCACTACTCTATCCTATTCATGGAAAAAGAGATATAAAGCAACTTTTAGGATCCTAAAAAGGGTTTCAACTGAATGAATTTCCAATTTTTTTCGGAATACTAGGAAGCTCAAATTTATGCTAATTTCCTTTCTAGGAGAGTACATTGTGTCCTATACTATTACAGCCAAATTGGATATGATTGCCTTCCTCATTGTGGTGGTAAGAGGAAATCCAGTGATATGATTATGATTTGTCTTTGTACATTATATTGACTTATAAAGCTAATCCTTTTGAAACAACAACAAAAAAGTATTTACTAGTTTCATCACACCTCCCCTCCAAGCATATAGGACATAGACATTTCCAAATTGAAATATTCATCTCTATGAGAAGAACTGGAAAACCTTATGGTTATCTTTATAATTTTATTTCCTGAATATGGTTATCTAGGAAGAATTGCAACTTGATATTATAGGAAACCATTTCTTCTTCAAGATGGGTTCGAGACACCATTAAATAAGCTACATGGAAATCAGTCCCTTTTTGTATTCTCATAGTTATTTAAACAATCATTGTCTTAGCCATTTGCTCTTCCATCTCTTGTAGTATCTTGAGTCCCAAAATTGCTTGGTATTTTAAGTGATTCCAACTTAGAGGGGTTATGTAAGGCCTTCCATATATAAAATCACATGGAGACATGTGGAATTATGAAACCTATTATTTTATACAAATTCTTTCATGGAAAAAAATATATAAAGAAACTTTGAGGATCCTGAAAAGGGATTCAGTTGAATGGATTTCCAAATTTTTTGGGAAGATTAAGAAACTAAAATTTATGTTAAGTGCATTTCTATGAGAGTACACTATGTCCTCTACTATTACAACCCAGTTGGATATGCTTTCCTTCCTCACTATGGTGGAAAGAGGAAATTTAAGTGATTCCAACTTAGAGGGGTTATGTAAGGCCTACTCAGTTGTACTTTATATTAACTTACAAGGATAAGAATTTTGAAACAACAAAAAGGTATTTATTGGTTTCAGTACTCATCCCCACTAAGCATATAGGTCACATACATTTGCAAAATAAAATATTCATCTCTATGAGAAGAACAAAAAACCCTCTGGTTATCTTTATGGTCCTATGAAAAAGATTGCTTGTAATTGGTAAATGGATTAGAAATCTTTGTCCTATGACAAAGATTATTTTTAGAGAGGTCTATACCATTTTACAGCACTATGGGAAATTCTGGGTCTGTTTGTGGCCTCAAGCAACCCTAAATCAACATTCATTTCTAATCTTGGGCTGATTGTGGGAAAAGACAGCATGAGAGTAATAGATATGGGCATGAAAACAACCATAAATCCCAAATCTAGACATTATATGAACTGTTCTGAGCCTCTAAACAAAATTTTGGGAGCAATTCTAGCCTCTAGGTGCATTACAGACCTCAATCAGTAGTACCAGCAGTTCTGGGCATGTCTAGCAATAGAAAGAAGCCTCCTATCCATATTCTCGGTTGACTTATGCAATTGAACAGTAGTTATGGGTGTGTTTTAGCAGTAAATAATGAGCATAAATCCAATTCTAGGCAAATTATGTGAACTAAGAAGCAATCATGCCTAGGAATCATGCCAAGAACTAGCCCAACATAGAGCCCAGGAATCATTCCAATAAGTATCCCAGTTTAGCTCAGCAAACTCATGCTCAAAAACACTAGGAATTAGCCCAATTTAGCTCAGCAAAACTCCAATTGACCACCCATGTGAAAAAAGGGGTAACGATCCTAAAGCGTTATGTTATCTCATGAAACAATCTTTTTTATTAATATTTTCTAGACTACTATCCATTAATTTCCAACAAAGTTTTTCTTGGTCTTGGATTTTTCCAAGATTATAATAGTTTCCTTTCATGGTTTTTATTTTCATTTTGATTCTGAAGAATATGTTTACTAATTTGGAGTTTGTTTCATTGGAGGATAATGGATTCTCAGGAGGTTTGGTGATTGGGTGGACCTCTTCTATCTCTCTTTCCAATTCATTTGTAGTATTTTCAGGCCTATGCATGATTTTTCATAGTCACGGATTAGATAAATAGTTAAATCTTCTTAATTTTTAAGGCCCATATGGGGGTTGAGAAGAATTTTGGACATCATTGTTGACCTGTGACTAGATGAATTTTTATTGAGGAAATATGGGTGGAGAAATAGTGGAACTCATTGCAGAAACTACACCTATGGAAAACCTTCTTGATGCCCTAAATTCTGAGAATGCATAAGAACTAATTCCATGCATAATTGTATATTCTAGTACCATGCAGTAGATATATTAGGTCCATGCATAGTTTACAATAGCTCAAAACAAGCTTGAGAGGTAGATTTATCATAAACAATAAGCAAGTAGTCGTTGCATTTAAAACAAGAAAAAGGTTCTTATACAAGTCCCCCTTTTGAGAATGGCATTTAAACATAGAATATTATCATGGGAAAATCATTTCACAAGTAAAACAAAGGTGGCATTACCCACAATTCATTTAGGGTATGGAAGTCCTTATTCTCAAAGTCATTGGTTGACCTTGATGCTTGAAGTGATGTTAAGTGAGGTTTTTGTTGTAAACTCACCTATAGTAAGTTAAAAATCAAATATGCCTATCTAATTAGAAAATGAAAGAAAAACTTAACCTACAATATTTATGGGGCATTTTTTACCTATAGATTCAACATAAATTGAGGGTTACTCATGTAATGTGAGTGCTAGTTGTTAATGTTTTAGGGTAATTAGCGTTTTACAAAAATGTGTCGGGGGTAAAAAATGTGAGGAATCTTCTGATTTGGCCCTTTTTAATGCTAAATACCACATTGATGAAAACGATCCTCAAATATCAAAATGCATTGTGAAATGGAAGAGATATGAATACGTTGATTATACTCCTGTTACAGATTCAACATCAACATCAAGAAAGATTAATTTAGTTGAAAGTGATATCTCTTTGACAGATTTTATGAATTTTTTCAGGGATCAAATATATAAATATATCAAGCACTCTCACTCAGCACGATGGCAGGACTTACAATTCAATAAATCACGAGATGTATTTGGAAAAGGAACAATATTATCCATTGTCGATTTTGCTGAAAATTACACTTTCACTACGCAAAAGGAGACACAGAGTGAGTATTATCATTCATATCAGTTATCTATACTTGTTCATATTATGTATAGACATGCAGAGGTTGATGTTGATGGTTTTGATAGCAATGAAAATAATCATGAAGTGATTAAGGAGTATAATTTCTACATCAGTGATGATCATACACATGATACATGTTTTGTCCAGCATTGTTTTGGTATGCTTTATAAAGAATTATGAAGACGAAAGGTCACTTTTAAAGAACATTGGGTGTGGTCAAATAGTTGTGCTGGTCAATTTAAATCAGCGCGCTCATTCTTATGGCTGTCTCGCCTTCATAGAAACAAGGATGTTCACCACACATTGAGCTTTTTGAAACAAGACATAGAAAAGAAGAACACAATGGTGTTGGGGCCCACGTGAAACATGCACTCAGGAGATATCAAATGAATCACTTTGCTTCTTGCCTTGCAAATTCAAACGATGTTGTTAATTGGTGCAAACAAAATTTGAGCCATGAATTCAAAGAAAGGATGGGTAATGTGAGAAGGTTTTTCTGGAATATTGCAATGGGTGATGTTGACAGACCAATGCCACATAATTGTACTACAATCCCGAAAACAAGGGGCTTACACTCCATTAGGAGTAAGAAAATGAAAAATAGACACACAATCGACAAACGAAAGTACTCTTGTTTTTGTCTTGCATGTATTGATGATGTAGAGTCCTTGGATGAGTATCAAAACTAGAATAACAAATTTGTAAAACAATGGAGGACACCAAGAATTGACACCATTTCCCCCATTTGGAAATATCAGCGATGTAGAGCACGAATGATGCAGGAGCATCGTGGCATGCCAGCAATGTGATGAATTGGTCACATGTTGTGGCGTATTTTGTAACCATTTTTGTGCTGAGTCATAATCTGAATAGCGGCGTAGGAAATCATTGCGGATCATGACTCCCTGCGTCGATATCAAACTGTCATTAGTTTATTTAGACAAGGACGTTTCATCATGCGTCTTAGTAGTGTTTGTTTCAGTTGCAGGACCCCTCAGGATAGGATAGCAGTTTTTAGTTTAAATAGACCATTTAGAGATGTAGGAGGGGTTCTACTCTTCAGCTTTAGAATTTTGAGTTTGCAGAGAGAGGATAGACCTGTGTCTGATTCTTGTTTGTAAATATTTTGAAGAATCAGAAGGAGAGAGATCCAAGCTGTGTGTATTTTCCTGTGTTGCTTAATAGAAGGATTAACCATGTGTTTGTAGAGTTGTTAGCCTTTATGCATGTGTTGTGTTGAACTGTATATCTTGCAAAGCTGACTTCGATGTTTTCATGAATATTTGTGTATTTCAGTGAAGTGTTGATTTCACATATCGATTTCTTGCTTAAACAGTTGAAGTAGAGAGTATATGCATGCATAAGAGTGTTAGGTTAAAGTATCGTGAAGATTGCAGAATAGATTGATCAATTTCATGATCAATCAGCACAACCCGCAGGTTTTCTGCCTCAACGAGTTTTTACAGAGAGAAAACGATGGAAATTGAGATTGCAGATCAAGATCTAATGGTCCTGAAGTATCCCG
This sequence comes from Pseudotsuga menziesii, assembly GCA_001517045.1. NCBI lineage: Eukaryota > Viridiplantae > Streptophyta > Pinopsida > Pinales > Pinaceae > Pseudotsuga > Pseudotsuga menziesii. The sequence continues at coordinate 377,412 of LPNX010269419.1, read as the reverse complement.
CACCAAGATTTGTGAGGAAGTTAACATATCCGTAGAGATATGAGGGCCGCATCAAAAAGAAGAAGATCGACGGTCATGGAGAAAGCCGCAAGGATCAGACGGTCGAGGAAGTTGTGGGGAAAGGTTTATGGAGGGAAAGTTGTGGGAGAGTAAATTTGGAAAGTTGTCATCCTGCATCCCGTATGCGGAAACTTTGTTGTGGAACAGATTTGCAGAAATGGAATTGTAGAGAGCAATTTGGGCAATCGAGATCCTGCATCCTTCATCCCGCCTGCGGAAGGGGATTTGTGGAGGTAAAGCTACGGGAAGGTAGTTTTAGAGAAGAATTTGGCCATTGGGCTAACTTTGGCAGTCCTTCTAAGTGTAGGAGTCGTTAGATCCTGGAAGTGTTGGTTGGGGTCATTTGAGATCTACCCACCTGCACCAATTTTGGTACCAGAGCGAGGAAGTTGACATTTTCTGTTGAGGAATTCCATAGCTGAGGTTTTGGGTAGAATTCTGAAGGATTAAGGAGAAGCACGTGAAAGAGAGAATTATAGCCATAGGATCCTGAAGAGTGCAAAGAAAGAGTGCTCAGGAGGTTCTAGATAGAGGACCATCATTGTCGACAGACCAAGGGCCGAGGAGAGGCTTGGTGAGGTAAGTTGTAACAGTGTGAAGGAGAACTGTTATTGCAGAGGCTTAAAGTAGGAAGATGGTTGTACACATTGGAAGAGCGAGAGGTCATGACAGAGGTCGACCAGGAGGGAACGTGGAATTTCTAGAAGAAATGAGGGACTTAAGGGCACGTATGGAAGCCATGGAAATGGACAGACGAAGATACCCAGAAGTAGGGGATATAATTGAACCTGAGGATGAAGAGCAAAAAGAAGAAGCTACACCTACGCAGGAAACACCAGAATTAAGATGTTTCAGATCTATTATGGGAGCGACTTCAAGGCCGAGACCGGAGTTTCCTACATATGATGGGAGTCTCGTTGAAGAGCAACTAATTGATTGGATCAGTGAGATGGATAAGTACTTTGAGTATGATGAGGTAGAAGAAGATAAGAGATTCATATTGGCTATGATGAGGTTGAAAGGACATGTGTCCTTATGGTGGGATAGTGTCCAAGCAGAAAGACGGAGGAAGAATAAACCCTTGATAAAAAGCTGGGATAGGATGATAGTAAAGATGAGGGCTAAGTTCTTGCCCCAAGGATTACCAGTTAATTCTGTAAAGACAAGTATAGAACATTAGACAGAGATAACTAACAGTGAGAGAATACACTGAGGAGTTCTACAAAGTAAACCTAAGGGTCGGATATGCGGAAGAGTCAGCAGAAAAGGTTGCTAGATATGTGAATGGTCTAAGGATGGATATCCAAGAAGATATCAGCATGATTTTTCCTTGAACAATGGAGGAGGCATATCAGTGCGCCTTAAGGGCAGAAGAGAAGATAACAAGGAAGCAGAGCTTCAATAGAGGTCGCGGTTCAACCAGAGGAAGAGGACAAGCGACGAGAAGAGGAATATTTGGACCACAGAGAGGGGAGTCCAGTAACTCTAGCTAGCAAGAGCAGCATGGCAGAGGATGTGATTCTAGCAGAAGAAGATCTTACCTAGGAGGTAGAGGTAGAGGACAATGCAGAGAAGCTATCATTAGATGTTACAAATGCAACCAGTTGGGGAATAAGTCATTCAAGTGTCCAGGGAAGGAAGACATGGGGCGGAGAGGAGCCTATGTAGCGTAGAATGTTCACCAGAAAGAACAGTCGATGGTAGAATAAGTCTTGTTAGAGACGGGAGAATCTTTGATGATGAACAAGGTCTTGTTGAAACCTGAGAAGGAGCAAGTGGAGCCTACTCAAAGGAAGTCGTTGTTCAGGAAAAGATGTAAAGTCAAAGGGAAGTGTTGTAAGATGGTGATTGACAAGGGGAGTGCTAACAATCTTGTTTCCACAGATATGGTGGAAAAGCTGAGGCTAAAGAAGACCAAGCATCCATTTCCATATAAAGTATCTTGGTTACATAAAGGACATCAAATCCTGGTGAGTGAATAGTGTAAAGTTGATTTTCAAATAGGTCCATATAAGTACAATATTCTATGTGATGTTATGCTAATGGATGTTTGTCATATAATGTTAAGAAGACCATGGAAATTTGACAAGAAAGTAACTCATGATGGTAGGAGTAATTGTCATAGTTTTGAGAAGAATGGGATAACCCATGTACTTCACCCTCTACAAGTAGGAAGCAGGTTGAGGAAAAGAGTATTTGCAGTAGGTTGAGGAGGCAGAGTTGAACTATGTTGTGTGTGCAAACTAAGAGTGGTGACAGTGAAAACTAATGTGACAGATCTACCTAAGGAGATTCAGGAGATGTTGAGTGAGTATAGAGACATTGTGGTGGATGATTTACCCAATGAACTACCACCAAGGAGGGATATAAGTCATCAGATTGATTTTATGCCAGGAGCCAGTTTACCAAACAAGGCATCACACAAGTTGACACCTTAAGAGAATGAATAATTGAGGAAGCAGGACCAAGGATTGTTGGACAAGGGATTGGTTCAGAAGAGTCTGAGTCCATGTGCGGTACTAGAAGTACTGGCACCTAAGAAGGATGGTGAGTGGAGGATGAGTACTAAGTATAAAATGATTAACAAGATCACCATTAGATATAGGTTTCCATTACCAAGGATAGATGACATGATGGATTTCGTAAGTGGGGAAACATGCTTTTCAAAGCTGGATTTGAAGAGTGGATATCATCAGATAAGGATCAGAGAAGCAGATGAGTGGAAGACAACCTTCAAGACAAATGATGGGTTGTATGAGTGGTTGGTCATGCCATTTGGATTGTCCAACGCACCAAGTACCTTTAAGAGGTTGATGAATGAAGTCTTGAGAGATTTCATAGGTAATTTTGTGATAGTTTACCTTGATGACATTTTGGTTTTCATCCAAATAGAAGAAGAACATCTGAAGCATTAGAGGTATGTTTTGGAAATGCTGCAACAGGAAAAGTTGTTGATAAATGTGAAGAAGTGTACCTTCATGAAGACGGAGCTAGTATACTTGGGTTTTGTTATCTCGAGAGATGGGTTGAATATGGATCCAGAAAAGGTGCAAGAAAACATTGATTGGCCTTCACCTAGGAAAGTATTTGAGGTAAGGATCTTTCATGGATTGGCAAGCTTCTATAGGAAATTTATAAATAATTTCAATGGTATTTATGCGTCTAATGTTGAGACAATTAAGAAGGACAAACAACCATTTCAATGGACACCAGAGGCTGAAAGGAGCTTTCAGTTCCTGAAGAAGAAGATCACTAAGCAACCAGTATTGAAGTTACCAGACTTCAACCACCCATTACAAGTGAAATGTGATGCTAGTGGAGTAGCAATCAGAGTTGTTCTTAGTCAGGAAGACAGGCCTTTAGCGTATTTCAATGAGAATATGAGTGATGCAAAGCAGAAGTATTCATCTTATGACAAGGAGTTTTATGCTATTGTTCAAGCAATGAATCATTGGAGGAATTACTTGATTCCCAGAGAGTTTGACTTATATTCAGACAACCATGCATTATAGTACATAATGCAGCAACCTATGTTGAACCTGAAGCATGTCAAGTGGGTTGAGTTCTTACAGAGATTTGCCTTTGTGTTGAAACACATAAGTGGACAGTCAAACAGAGTAGCTGATGCTTTGAGTAGGAGACTAGTGATCATGCAAGAAAATCAGATCCAAGTTTTTGGATTGAGAATTTGAGGGATTTGTATGAAGCTAACATTGATTTCCAGGAGGCTTACAGGACTTGTAAGAATCCAATAGAGGTGGACAGAGAGCCATGGATGGAGTATAAACTACAAGATGGTTTACTCTTTAAAAATGGTAAGATGTGTATACCAAAGTGTTCTATGAGAGAGAACTTGATACATGAGAAACATAATGGATGTATGGCAAGTCACTTTGGAAGCGATAAAACTTTCGTACAGTTGGGTCATTTCCATTTTTGGCCAAGGATGAGGTCTGAAGTTGAGAATTTTGTAAGCAGATGCAAAGTATACCAACATGCTAAGGGGAGAATCCATAACACAGGATTGTATACACCATTTCCTATTCCCACTAGGCCTTGGGATTCTGTGAGTATGGATTTCATTTTGGGTTTACCAAGAACTCAGAGGGGACATGATTCTATCTTTGTTGTTGTTGATAGATTTTCTAAGATGACACATTTAATTCCATGTTACAAGACTAGTGATGCCACACACATTGCTAACTTGTTCTTTGATGGAGTTGTGAAACTACATGGTTTACCTAAAAGCATCGTATCAGACAGAGATGTGAAGTTCACAGGGCATTTTTGGAGAACCTTGTGGAAGAAGTTGGGTACCAAACTGAATTTTATTTCAGCATACCACCCACAGTCTGATGGACAAACCGAAGTAGTCAATAGGAGTCTGGGAAACATGTTGAGGAGTTTGATTGGGGAAAGTCCTAAGAAATGGGACAGAGTGTTAGCTCAAGCTGAGTTTGCATATAATGATTCACCAAACAGGAGTACAGAGATGAGTCCATTTCAAATTATTATGGAATGCATCCAAGAGGAGTGTATGAACTTCATGACTTAGGTCAATTGGAGAAGCAAAGTGATGATGGAGAATAGTTTTCAACAAGAGTCAGTGAGTTGCAGGAGCAGGTGAGAGCAAGATTGCAGCAAAGTAACACCAGTTACAAGGCCCGAGCAGATTCCAAAAGGAGGGAAAAGAACTATGAGGTAGGAGATTTGGTATTGGTATATCTGAAGAGAGATAGATTTCCTAAAGGAGAGTATAACAAGTTGAAGATGAAGAAGATTGGACCCTGCAGAGTACTCAGGAAGTTCTCAGTGAATTCTTACAAGTTAGAGATTCCTATAGGAGTGGGTATTTCACCAATCTTTAATGTAGCATATCTATATCCTTATGTAGCAGGTGACACTGAAACCTTTACAGATGGTGAAGATTCTACTAAATACTTACAATGGGTAGCACAAATGCCTATGACACAACCATTGTAAGTTGAGGTAGTATTGGACACAAGGGTGTCAAAGAATACAAGGAAGGAGGACTATCTGGAGTATTTGGTCAAGTGGAAGAAGTGACCAACAGAGGATTCTACTTAGATGAGTGCTGCAAAGTTAGAATCCAAGGGTTTAACTGTAGTTGATCTTATGAACAAGGGTTCATAATTTTCTACCTTGCGAGTCTGATGCAGGAGCATCATGGCATGCCAGCAATGTGATGAATTGGTCACATGCTATGGCATATTTTGTAACATGTTTTGTGCTAAGTCATAATCTAAATAGTGGCGTAGGAAATCATTATGGATCATGACTCCCTGCTTGGAGATCAAACCGCCATTAGTTTGTTCAGACAGGGACGTTTCATCATGTGTCTTAGTAGTGTTTTTCTTCAGTTGCAGGAATGCTCAGGATATGATAGTAGTTTTTAGTTTAAATAGATCATTTAGATATGTAGGAGGGGTTCTAGTCTTTAGCATTTAAAATTCCAAGTTCACATAGAGAGGATAGACCTGTGTCTGATTCCTGTTTGTAAATATTTTGAAGAATCGGAAGGAGAGAGATCCAAGCTGTGTGTATTTTCCTTTGTTTCTTAATAGAAGGATTAATCATGTGTTTGTAGGGTTTTTAGCCTTTATGCATGTGTTGTGTTGAACTGTATATCTTGCAGAGCCAACTTCGGTGTTTTAATGAATATTTGTGTATTTCTATGAAGTGTTGATTTCAGGTATCGATTTCTTGCTTAAACAGTTGAAGTAGAGAGTATATGCATGCATAAGAGTGTTAGGTTAAAGTAGCATGAATATTGCAGGCTGGATTGATCAATTTCATGATCAATTGGCGCAATCCGCAGGTTTTCTTCCTTAACGAGTTTTTGCAGAGAGAAAACAGTGGAAATTGAGACCACATATCAAGATCTAACGGTCCTGAAGTATCCCGCACCAAGAGTTGCGAGGAAGTTAAAAAATATGCAGAGATCTTAGGGCCACATCGAAAAGAAGAAGATCGATGGTCATGGAGAAGGTCGTAAGGATCAGATGGTCGAGGAAGTTGTGGGGAAAGGTTTGCGGAGGGAAAGTTGCGGGGGAGTAACTTTGGAAAGTTGTCATTCTGCATCCCGCATGCAGAAACTCTATTGTGGAACAGAGTTGCAGAAACGGAATTGCGGAGAGCAATTTGGGCAGTCGAGATCCCGCATCCCGCATCCCGCCTGCGGAAGGGAATTTGCGGAGGTAAAGCTGCGGGAAGGTATTTTTAGAGCAGAATTTGTCCATTGGGATAAATTTGGTAGTCCTGCTAAGTGTAGGAGCCATTAGATCCTGGAATTGCTGGTTGGGGTCGGTTGAGATCTACCCACCTGCACCAATGACAATGAAGCGCTTGTGATTGACAAAGATTATGATCGTGTTTCTGATTTGGTTAGAGAAGGTGATGTATTTGTTTTCATTGCACCGGTAGATAATCTAGAAAAAATGCATTATTATTTATTGAGATGCACTAGGTCAAAAAGCACGTTGATGCAAGAATTTAAAGACCCATCAAACTATACGTATGGTGTGGGTTCAATGGTTATAATGGGACATTTCTTTGCAGAAGTAAGGAAATGTAAAGACCATATTCTTTTTCAAGACTACAAGTCAGATGTTATATGTGCCCAATACAGTCATTTGGTCATAGCAGCCCGGTTGCAATTGAAGGCAGTGAAGAGTAGGAAAAATTCCAAGCATCGACAATGGAAATTATTGATAGAATATCATAATGCCATTCTTGATAATATGCCACTAACACATTTCATATGAATCAAAAACACATCAAGGTTGACGAATTTTTGTTCTTTGATTCTAGGGGGTGGGTGGGAGGGGCCAAATGAGCTTCCACCTTCACGTGGTTGGCCTCGTCAGTAGAGAATATATATATATATAATTCTCATAACTAAGAGAATATATTTCTAACAATATTAATTTAAATATATATTATCGGTTTTGATAAAACTAGATTCATATATATGTTCTTCATGTTGTTGATGTTTTAATGGCTTTAAATATAAATATTGAGTTTGAACATTACGGAACAACATTTCTATTTCTATCTTGTTACATATTTTTAAAACATAAGAAGGCACAATCTCATGATTTTGTATAACTAATGAAGATATAGTTCAACCTCAAGTTATCTCAAAGTTGAATTGAAATTCAACTACCACTAAACTGAAATGTGAATGTCTATATAGTTGCTTTCAATTACGAAATTCATTTAGGTATAAAACATTTAATTCTTTGTTAAATATTTATTTTAAGTTAAGAAATCAATTATATTATATCCAACATTTTCCTATGTTTTATTTATAATTAATTTATTAAATTTTGGGTTTCTACACTTGGAAACATTTTTCTCATTCTTATTAAATAGATAGAGGGAAACACTTAAAGAAAAGGAGTATAATATATTGAAACATTCTTTTCAACTTTATGTGAAGACAACCTTTTCTAATGTAGAAACGGAGGGCATTTACATGTAATGAAAATAAGTTGGATTGAGAACAAAATGAAAGAACATTAAGGATTACACCTCCATTGCATCTGGTGTCATTTTCATTAATACTTTTTTCTACAAATAGAATTGGTACATACAATGATATCAATTTTAGAAACCTCCGTCTTAGACCTTCCTCCAAATTACTTAATTTTTGTGTGCTCAAAGTGCTGATATATTCAATAGAAAAATCCATTACCGTAACTTTATTTTACAAGCATTAAAACTAATAGTCTATTTATCTTTTCAATAGTTCTTGATTATAAGTTTTGTGTGCTCAAAGTGATGATATATTCAATATAAAAATCCATTACCGTAACCCTATTTTATGATCATTAAAACCAATAGTCTATAGTTCTTGATTATAGATGATCAACTCATAGTATTGATGGGCCTATTCTTCCACCATGCTAGATATAAATTATAATGAACTACATTTCCTTATTTGAAAAAATCATTTCCCTTTCTTTGTATTTATCGTGTCTAAAGGGTTTCCATGACATTTAAATTATCGGTTCCTTTTGAAAAGTGTGTTCTATTGTAGGAATGGAACCAATTATTGGCTCCAAAAATAAACCATAGTTTAGCTTGTAAAACAATAATAACCTATATCGACAATGGCATTTTCAATATTTAAACGAGGATAAGGTCTCACCCAAAAATGATAAGAATTACAAAAAATGTTTACTTATACAGCTCATGAAAATAGATAATAATAATAAACCATGCACACCATTAAGATTAAATCACAAACAAGATTCATCCATGTAATATTCACAAAATTTTTACAATGGAAAACTTGTCATAGTCATAAGATAGGTTCATTCAATCTCCTTATATTATGTGCACTAAAGAAGATATTCAAACCCTAACTCTAATCTATTTCATCATGCTCATACATGCCAACCATAATTTCATCTTACATTCCTATATATAAGTTTCAAAAATACAATAAAGTAGTTTTGAATAATTACAACTATTTATAATATGGACACATAACTTAGCATGATACATTTTGATGCACTGACTATCTTGGTATGTTGGTCTTTTTGGTGCACTGAAAAAATAACTCATGCACATATTGGTATGTTGGTCTTTTTGGTGTGCTGTAAAAATAACTCATGCACATACTCAAAACTTTGAAAATAGGGTGATGAAAAACAAGAACATTATGTTGCATGAATAGTGATGGTGATAAAATACAACAATTTTAGCTTCACAAATGTGTCAAGGATGATCTTATCCCCATTATTTATGTCATGAAGATTCTAAAACAATTCCACTAACTTGGCATTAGTTTCATACTCATCTCTTCATATATGAAAGTGCACCACGCAGCCTTTCATTCAATGAAACATGAGCATGAAGATGGAAAAACACCTTTCACCTTATCCCTCATAGTATATATGGAGGTCTATCTTCATATGGAAGCTTAAAAAATTAACCCAACAACAAAGTTCATCATCTACATCTAATTGAACCATAAATATTTTATGCTTACACAATAAGAACACACTCATTGGCATTAAATGCTTGTAACATTTACCTTGTTTTATTATTTGTATCCCTTGAAAATGAGTTTTCATCATAGCATTTACATTTCTGTATTGTCTTAAATTTTCTTTGCAACCATGTTCTCAAATAAAACAAGGAGTGGCTCAAAATTCTACATGAATTATGTGTGAAAACAATACCAAAAAAATACATCTAAAATCATCATGATACAAATAAAAACGTTTTAATTACGATCATTTATCATTTTTCTATTAAAAAAGGGTCAAATTTACAAATACAGATTACCATTCAAATGTAACTGTTCAGATTCAACAAATGAATAATTACATATATGATCCAGTGCAGCCGTCATTCTGGATACCGCAGTGCAGCCCTCATTCTGGACAATAACCGCAGTAAAGATGATCATAAGTTGTTGTACATGGTGCCAAAAAACCTATATAATACGTTGCATAAAGATGATCATCAGTAGTACATGGCACTGAAAAGTTGCTAAACACTAAGATGGTAAAACAATGTCAACAAAGTAAACATTGCATACATAACAAGAGGACCCTAAACACAAAATTCGGCAAACCTAAACTATTGCAACGTCTGAAAGGAATAAAAACAACTTCAAAAGAGAAAACAAATAGAAAGAAAACTCAAAAAAGTTCAGTTTGACCATCTCAATCATTGTTTTTTACTGAAATAATCAACTATCAGCAATAAATCAGAAATACAAAAAACACATAGGCAGAATGTCAACAGTAGCAGAGGATGACAGTAAGCTCTGGAATCTCAACTTTGTGGGTATGAATGTAAGCCTATGGGCGTGAAAAATGGGGGACCAGGACAAACAAAGAATATGATGCCTAGGAGAAGTTAGTCAAGGTTTTTTTGTTGTATTTACAATTTTATTATTGACTGAGAAAGGGTAGGTTCATCAATTGTTGTGTGCTTTTCTCTTATACAGTCTGTGTGTAATGTATTTGATGTTTTTGGAATCGTCCCAGTTGAGCTTCAATATACCTATAGTCTTCGTGATCCTGGCCACATACCTTTGTTTGAAGAGCATACAGGTCTGAAAAAGGCACTGGTTGAATATATGTTCAGAAGGTTGTGATGGAATTTAGAGGACATTTGAGTGGCAGTAACATCCCCTACCATCATATACCATTGCCCAGGGATATTTCATAGCAAAAATTAGAAGAGGTTGTTCTTAAATATTATAAACTAGCAGTAGTCAGGGCACAAACTTTGAAGAACAGTGATAAAGTCTCACACCAGCAGATCTATAGGTAATAATAATTGAAGCAATTTGAACAGTGATGGCCACCACCAGAGAAGGTGAACATGACATTCCTAATGGAAATTCAAATACTAATTAACAAAACATAAAAAATTTAAACTTGAAATTCTAATTAAAAAACATAATTATCCATGCAACTTGCAACTTATTTAAGAAACAAAAGGTCCTGCTATAATTCCTACAAGGTTCGAACTTTTTCCTAAAAGCAAGAATATCACTCTCTTTGAAGGAATGGGTAACCGCTCTGGAAACATCAACTCAAAGGAAATGTGTTATCATAAAGTGATTAGCCTGTGTAGATACTTGAATTATAGCAGAAGGGCCTGCTATAATTCCTACAATGTTCTAACTTTTTTCCTGAAAGCAAGAATATCACTCTCCTTGAAGGCATGGATGACAGCTATGGAAACTATGAATCATAAGAAATGTGTTGTCATAGAGTGGTTAGCCTATGCTTAGAGCCTAAAGGGTGATTTTCAACTCTCACAACATTCAAGATCATCTGGGAGTCTGCTAAAGTCAAGTTGAGGAAAACCAACAAGGAATATATGCATAGCATTGTCACACAGATTTGCAAATATCAACTAAGCAGGGTAATAACAGTGTATTGAAAACTACCAAGTACGCCAGTGTGTTGAAGTAATATAAGACATAATGACATTGAGTAACTTAAGTTTCAAGGGCTATAACAGTATCGAGTAAAACAAATTAGTGAACAAGCATACATGAAAAATGGAAAATGCTTGTAGTAGTTTGAGAAAATGGAAAATGCTGGTCACAATGCTGATATGCTCACAACACTGCTCACATGACTAAGATACCTCAAGGTAAATAGAAACTTGCCAATGACCACCGAACTGAGGTCTGAACTCTGAGTACCAAGATGCCTCTCTCCAAGAAACCCACAATGCTCTCTAAATTCTCACAAACTCTCCAATATTAAACGCAAATTCCAAAGTGGGGTGTATTCTACACGAGGGGGTGTAGAAATTAGTGTTTGGTAGGAATTTCTGGGTTTGGGAACCACCCTAATTAGTTGGGGGCCAAAAAAACACAGAAAATAGTGAGGATTTCCACTTCTTTTGGGGACCACGAGTTTGGGGAGCTTTTTGTGGAAATTTCATGCACTCAAACAATTAATGAAAAACTGAAATTTCACCTTCTTCTAAGAAGGTTTCTCGAATATTATCCCTAGAATTTTCAGCCTTTACGACTACTGTAAATTAGTGCATAAAACAACAGATGAAAGATCACAATAATTCACTCCTAACAGACTTAAACTTCACAAAAATTGAAGTAAAAAGATACCCAACCAAGACAAAAAAATTCAACTGTTCTAGGGAAACTTTATAAAATTGGAGGCACATCAATCTATGAATCAAGACAAAACTCACAATAGATCTCACAAAAAAAATTTACTCAGAAAATTATATGAAACAGTGCAATAAGGAGTTGCAGCTGTATAATTGCTTTCATTAATCAAAAGTAATATAGATAATTGTTACAATGCAATACAATGGCATTAATAGATTGACAATTTGAATCCATGAGAGGTAATTCGAGTTGATGTTTCCAAAGTTGTTACCCATTCCTTCAAAGAGAGTCATATTCTTGCTTTCAGGAAAAAGTTCGCATAATTGATGAAACACAGTTGTGTAGAATATTTTTGGAAGATTACAGTTCACATAGCTGGGTAGAATCTCTATAAGGGGTTCCAGTTCATATGAAGTTGGATGGAACCTATATAGGTTCCAATTTCTGTAGAAGTCTGTCGAAGTCTAAACAGATTCCTATAAAGGACCTGTCAAATGTGTGACTGTGTGAGAAGGTCCGAGTGCTCCTGTACAAATCTATCTCGTAGAATGGAAGAACGAGATAGGGAAGGTGAAGTTCCTATGAACTTCATGAGACGAGATCAATTTCTGTGTTATTTTAGTAGAGCTGAGAATCTAGAGACATCACAAACTGAATGTGTAAATCTAGCAGAGATGAAGCAAAGGGATCGTACACAGTCAATTACAGGGTTTGTGTCTTTGAAGTTCAGATGAATGATAGTTGTGTGTTATCCATGGTGATCGAAAACAATATTTGAATTAGATCTTGGTTTGAAAACAATATTTGAATTAGAATCCATTAGTGGCAAGCCTATACTAGAAATTAAGAAGGCTATATCAAATGAGAAGTGGTCGCACTCCCTGAGAGGGACAATTCTACCATGGTTGAAAAAGATGTTGCTCTCACTTATCTGAGAGATAAATTATCCATTCACAAGAGGACAACAATAGATGACTCATTTATTGTTTCTAAACATCATAGTGATATGGAATTATCTTGTACAGATTCAAAAAGGGGTGAAAGTGTTGATGACAAGCAGAAGATTGCTAAGAACAATGATCAACAGCACAGATAACAATGTTATGGCCAATTCCTAGTGGATGATTCGTTCATGGTCCCAACTAGATCTGTAGTGCATGAGCATGTCAATTTAGAACTTCACTAAGGGAACTACTCAGATTTGATATCCCACATGGGTTGAAATTATTGGGTTTACCATGGAATTCTGGTCCTTTATGGATCATATTTCCAAGCCCACTTATATTTTATCTGCCACAAACCTGAGTGTTTATTTAATCCCCATCCTCATAAGAGAATATGTTTGAAGATGTCCAAGGACCAAGTAACAGGTTTACATGTGTGGATAACAAGACTTCCAGACATGAAGTGTGTCTGCATAATACTTGATTCGGATGCGTGACTCCAAAAGACAAATTCAGGACTCTCCCTTTATGTCTGGCCCTAAATATCCCCAAAATCAACACCCCCAAGCCCCACAAGCTCATTCATTGCTTCTGCTGCTCATCCTAACCTTGAAGTTAAATTCTCATACTCAAAAGACTTGGGAAATCGAGCCCCTGCTCCTTCTCAACAACCCAATGGTATGCCACAGGTCTATCGGCAGAAATATAAGGAAAATGGCCACTCCTTTTTAGGAGTCTCATCTCAAAGATCCAATAGAAGGGCATAGTCCACTGCACCTTTTTGGACTTCTAAGGGGATCTCCATCTCCAAGAAATGGCAAGATTAATATTGTTGAAGGGCATAGTGTTGATCAACTACACTTATTATGGTAAGAAACTCCACCTTCAAATGTACTTTATATTCCAGATTTGAACAAGACTGTTCATTTGGTTAGTAAGAATGGTTAATGGTTTGTCTTAAATATTAGAGGAAAAAGATGTTTGTACAACCTACATAAGCTGGTAAGCAACACAGTAATTTCATTAATGTAGAACATGCAATAGAAAAGGTGTTTCACAGCTTGTGCATAGTGAATAATACAGCACCGTGAAGACACCCTCTTTGCTTGATGACAAGTATTTGCTCCCCTTTTTGTTAATGAAAAATGGGTGTTTACATTTTAAAGAGGAAATATGATAACCACAATCATGCAAAATAGTACATTTGAAGAAACTTGGTGTGGGAAAACCCAAGGTGAATTATCTTAAACTTTTAGGTTTCATTGCATATACTTTGATTCTAAAAGACCAATGGAGTAAACTAGATGCAAATTTTAGCCCAGTATGAAAAACAGTACACTTCAATAAGCTTGGTGTGGGAAATCTGATCACCACAATCATGCAAAACAGTGCACTTGAAGAAGCTTGGTGTGGGAAAACCCAAGGTGAATAATCTCAGACTTTTTGCTTTTGTTGCATATACTTTGACTCTAAGAGAATAGTGGAGTAAACTAGATGCAAAATTTTAGCCTGGAATACAAAACAGTACACTTGAAGAAGCTTGGCGTGTGAAAACCCAAGGTGAAACATCTCATACTTTTTGGTTTTGTTGCATATACTTTAATTCTAAAAGAACAGTGGAGTAAACTGGATCCAAAATTTTAGCCCTATAGGGTAGCTCGAGTGGTTGAGCACTTTGAGCTTCAGAAGGGATCAGGGTTAATCCCACAGGCTAGCTGCCTCCATTGCATTTCTCACTCAATGTCCCTACCAGGGCGGGTGCCATAATCTGCACCAACACGTTTACATCGGGTACCATCTATGAAATGCAAAGAAACCCACGTGGTTTTACTTAGAAAAAAAATTGGATGCAAAACTTGGGCATTTGACTAGTTCTGTTGTGTGCTTTTTTATCTTTCTACTATGGTAGAGATCATTCAAAACATCATTACTTGCAAAGGTCTAAGAGAATTTTCCAACCAGTCCCATGACCAAAACAGCAAGAAACTGAACACAATAAAAATTAGTATTATCCAGAATTTCAAGCAAACTGCCATTAATGCACCAAATAAAACTTGAATCCATGCCCTTTTAGGTTTCAGGGATTGGAAAAAATAGACAAGAAAGAAATTAGGATTGAAGTCTCAAGCTTGTAAAATGCTACATAACATAACCATGACATTAAAACCATTGGTTAAAGGTTTTAATATGGATTTAACTTTACATGAGCAATAACACAGGAATAAACCAAAGACCTGATAAAAAAGCTCTATACTCAAATAAAACAATTTTGAAAAGAATAAAGCCCTTTAACAAAAATAGCAAATATATGAGAACAAAGATAGAATCTGTAGCTCAAAATTTATGTTTGCCTCCAATTTCAAAATAAGTTCCACTACATGAAATTATAGTTAGAACTCTTACCTCACAAATTTTGCAATTGTCTATGAAAAATATATCAGAAATATATCTTTGGTGTGGCTTGGGACAGTGCAAATCCTGGATTATTAGTGATTAGTTCACCAACCAAAATAATAATTTCCAATTTTCATATAGAAAACAATAAAAGATTTAAGATAAATCATTAAACAAAGTCCTGGATTAACAGAGATTTGTTCACTAACCCAAAAAAAAATTACAAATTTTCATCTCTTTCAACTTAACGCTCTACTGGTCATTGCGTTAATTTTAACGCTCTGTTGGTCACTGCGTTAATTTTAACGCTTTGCTGTTCACTACGTTAAGGTTGGTCATTGAGATGGCATACTATATTTCATGCACAAGATTGAATAAATAAAGTGCAGTAGATACAACATTAAGGAATCACAACCATTATTTGAATCTGCCTTATACTCAGATAATTTGAGTTTGATCTTGTCACCGAAGGGACAAGTCAAACAGGGTAAACCATATACGTACCTTGAGAGAGGGTTAAAGCAGACCGAAACTAACCTTAGATTCTTAGTCAACAGAAATAGAGGTTTCAATCAAAATCACAGGCTTGAGTAATTTAGTCATGTCCAAAATAGTCATGCTAAGGACACACAGTCACTTAGTACAAGAGACACTCGGTGATACTGATACCGTCTGACAGTTATGTTGAGCAACTCACATTCCATACTTGAATAGTAACCTCATGGTCACTCTAGGGATAGAACCCAGCAGCACACAGGAAAAACCCATAAGAACTAACTCTGAGAAAATCATGAGGTAAGCGACTTAGAAAAACACAGAGACTCACACTGAGAAAAATCATGAAGTAAGCAGCTGAGAAAGACGTAGAGACTCACTTTACAAGATGAGACGTAAATAAAGAAAATGCGGAGATCAATCTCAGCCCATGAAGAAAGAATAAATCATAGAGGTAAAACTCAAAGCGTGAATGAACAAATCACATATTGTGAATGAACAATTCACAGAGGTAAAACTCAGCCCGTGAAATGAACAAGACGCAGAGGTAAAATCATGGATTGAAATTGTAGAGGAAAACCCGAGAGACAAACCCACAGGTAAGAGGAGAAAATCAGATCGCAGAGGAGATAACCCCTGCTGGAGAAACCGACGATAGCAGAGATCTCAGTGAGATAACAGGCTAAGAACATAGTGATATAACCCTAGGACCATGAGTCAACAACCAAAAAAGCAAAGTGAACCGTAAACGTGGACAAACATTCAATTAGGACCAACAATACCAAAGACTTTTCTCTATCTCAAGGTACATAGTTTAATATATACTTTTTTCATCACTGTATAAGGGGAACATCCAAATGGATGGTACGATCCTTTTTCCTCAACCAAATTTACAAGATAGATCATCCATACATGTCTACGGAGGAAACATAAAGATCCCAGTTCAGTATATCCAAGGAAGTGCTCGAGGAAGTGTCCTAATATCAATACCCTCAGATGAGAAACAGTGTCATCCTCAAGACATCCAATATGATGCTAAAATACTCAATCATCCATACTCGAAAATAAAGAAACCAAAAGGTTGAAGAGTAGGAGGTACATCTCTGTTGTAAAAGAGATGTAGCTTGTCTTCCCCAATAGCTATTTCCTCATAATTTTCAGTGAAGGAAAGTAGGCCCACAGCCATGGGGAGCACTTCCTTGGATATACTATATGCCCTCTTATTGTGTTCTCTAAAGACATGATGAAATTCTAAAGTGTGAAAGAAGGCCTTCAACTCCATAATGGTGTCACAACAACCATCCAGATGGGGAGAAGAGAGAGTTTCCTTATCATCTAAGGCCAAAAACTCTGCTAACAGCCAACTGTCATAAAATAGTGCATACCAGCTCAATGTGTATACGCATGTGGGATCGAAACATTATCTAATGCTAGAACCTAAGTGAAGAATACTACGAGTGAAACCCCCATAAGCAAGCAACATTGGGAATAGTTCAAATCACCAACTAACTACATGAATATGTGTTCCCAAGTTTCCAAGTGTGAAGGACAAGAAAACAATGAACTACTAACTTCTCAATACAATGAAAAGTACATATAGTGAATGTCGAGCACTATTGAT
>LPNX010269419.1:219667-360138 GCA_001517045.1 Pseudotsuga menziesii | reverse complement strand
ATATATATAATTTTAGGGGAAAAATATATCAAAAGTAATTTAATATTAACAAAAAGAAATATCCATACCTGCATCACCAGTGGAAATTTTGAAACTAGAATTTCCTCAACATCTAATTTTGTGCCACTAGCCTATGTTTCTTCCGAGTCAAACAAATTTGTATCATCAATGTCGTCATCATTCATGAATTTGGTATACTGCATAAATTTCATATATTAAAAACATTAGATTTCATATAATAAATTTCATATATTATAGCATAATTACGTACCATGCCCCTGTTTTCATTTTGTCGAGCAACGAGTCGCTTATAATTGTCTCTACAATATGTTGCATACTTCTCAAGCTCTAATCGACTCATAATTTTCAAGCGATCATCAGAATAATTATCAAATGGGCATGCATCCATACTGGATGTAGACGAAATATTATGTATGTATGTTTCCACCCCTGCCAATGGAGCCCCAACACGGTCTCGTATCTCTTCCCTCACCCCTCTTGATGTTTGGGATGTTGTTTCCAACTCCTCTGGTAAAGATACAACTCTAAGATGTGGTTTTACTAACCAAGGAATCACACGCCTATAATGAACATCTCGTTGTGCATCAGGTCATTCATATGTACGACCTTTGCCAGCACCATAGAAACTGGATCTCGTATCTGTATAGTCAGGGTCCATGTTAAACCGGAACTCTGCAATCAGCATCTTAACAAAATACTGAGGAACCTTGTCATTATTTGGGAACTCCCCATATGCACACAGGAACCTCGAATAAATATGTGGTGCAATCAATGGATAATTGAATCTTACAATCTTTAGACGTTTTTTGTCTTCGGGACGCAAGTCAAAACATGAAAATACCATTTCTTTTGTGACAACTTTCTTTACTTCTTCAAACTTGTGGCGACCCATCACCGAAAATCGCCTCCTACACATCATATCATGAAAAATATGGGTTGATGGTCCAACCCCAAGATATGTCTCTATCAAACTATTCAGATTGTGCAAAACAATCTGGAGACATTGTTGAGTACCAAAAGAGAGATTTGAAGAATCAAGTTTTTCCTTCAATCTCAAGGAATGATCCTTCATCTCTTCCACAGTCAGCATAGCGATGTTGTATTCCCAAGGAGTCTCCTCAGGAACATCTCTAGGATGACTATAGAGAGGATCATATCTTTCATTTTGAGCATATTGATGCACCCAAAGACGTCTCCTTGTCTCGGGAGGTGGATTAGGATCAGGAGCAGCAAACCCTGTAAGAAGTAAAATGCACGTGCAAGTATTAAAATATAAATATATAATTTTTTAATCAAATTATACACATTTAAACAAAATGTGTTCATTAGAAATACCTGATGCATCATCTTGTGCCCAATCATTATTGTTAGAATGTCGAGAATCCCCTAGCGATGGCGTATCTCAGGAATAAGACACTAAGTGTGTCCTATGTGTTTGTCCATCAGCCCCTATAGACCCCTCAGACATACGTCTGTCATGCTCAAAGCCACCACCTATGCATGTAACAAGATCTTAGAAATACCAGGTAAAATAATATTTATCTTTATATAGACTTCAACATGAAATGAATAACATTTGAATTTACCTGACGATGACCTCAGTTACCGTGGTTGCATAGTAGCCAAAATTGCTTCAGGCTAAAGCTGTAAAGTTGTGCATGATAACAATTTTTCACATTTTAAAAGACATGCCAAACAAGAATTCCAGTCAGAATGTATGAAAACAATATCTACCTAGCAATGGCATCCTATGTGTTTGTCCACAGGCCCCTGTAGACCCCTCATACAAACGTCTGTCATGCTGAGAGCCACCACCTGGGCACAACAAGATCTTAGATTTAGGTGTGTAAAAGAATATTTATTTTTATATATACTTGACTATGAATTGAATAACAATGAAATTTACCTGACGATGACCTCTCAGTCTGTCGCTGCATAGTAGCCAAGCTTGCTTCACCCTGAAGCTGTGAAGTTGTGCATGATAAGAATTTTCCACAGATTAAAAACCATGCCAGACAAGAATTCTAGTGAAAATGTACATGTAAACAATTTCTCTACCTCACAATGGCATATCTGAATAATAAGACAATAAACGTGTCCTTTGTGTTTGTCCACCGACCCCTATAGACCCCTCAGACAGACGGCTTTCATGCTAAGAGCCACCACCTGGGCACAACAACATCTTAGATTTAGATGTGTAAAAGAAGATTTATTTTTATATATACTTGACTATGAATTGAATCACAATGAAATTTACCTAACAATGACCTCTGGGTCTGTTGCGGCGTAGTAGCCAAGCTTGCTTCACCCTGAAGTTGTGAAGTTGTGCATGATAAGAATTTTCCACGGATTAAAAAACATGTCAAATTTAAATTTACCAAATTTAACATTGTGCACCTGTGCATGATGAGAAATTCTCACATTAAAATCATGTCAAAACATGTCAAAGAAGATAAATATATTTCATATTAACAATCAAAAAGGTCAAATATTATCCCTTAAAGGTTTTGGCTCAAGTATTCCCAAATCCGGAACACCCCTAGTTAGAAAGAACGACATTCTCTCAACCTTCACCCCCTATCCCTTATCTCTCATCAATTTGGTCAAATAATTCACGGCGTGCCTCCTCCATCTCAAGCCTCATCTAGCAACTAATAAGTACAAGACAATTTTCCCCTTGGTTTAGAATATGGGACCTTAGTTCTTACAACCAGTACAGGGAAACGTAAACAACTGCATAACAAATATAGGAAATCTAGAAGATATTTTGGTGTACATGGTTCATGAGGAGGAAGAAGCACCACTATAACAAAAACAAATAATATATTGAATAGGAATTTTTGAATGCAATTATTCCTCGAGTGACATATTTAATGGGGCTGCAAGATACACATCTAATGGTATACCTCGCCAAATGAACATCATGACACAAAATTCAGTCCCCAAGGATGGTTATGCATCCCAAACTAGAGTGAAACACATCACGTGGTCTTCATTTGGCAGCCCTATAAAATTATGTTGTTGATTAAGAAACACATCTCACTTCAGTTAAGAGAGGCTTTCTTGGACATATCTTTTCCTTCTTTGCAAAAATGAGCACAAAAGCAGAATGTGAAATCATTGGACATTTTGTTAGATACATGCCCCTATTCTTCAAAATTATAGGACAAAAGTGGTGTCCGAAAAAATTTGTTACCCTCCCCACGGGAGTTCAAATCCCACTTTCTGACATGTTTCCTCTTAGTGAGTTGAATGTTGATTAGCTATACATAATATATTGATGAGTTGTTAACATGGCCTTGTGCCAGGAACAATCTAGGTTTTACCCTGGGTACCATCCTTGGACTGAGAGGAACTGCCCAGGAGGTTCTCTCCCAAATATGTTACCTGGAAAAGAAAAATGACAAACATTTAGGGGACAAATTACCTAATATCACAAAAATTACCTAAATTCATTTAAATATTAAATTAGATAAATTGGTCAGCTACCAAAAACATGAGCTTCAAGAGTATTTATTTCTACTCATCTTGCCACTGTGGCTTACACCCAAGATTACTATTTTCTACTTGAGTTTCAAGAGTATTTTTTTCTACTCGTCTTGCCACTATATTTGAAATGTTCCTAAAAGTGACATGCATGCAAACCCTAAAATTGACATGCATGCAAACCCTAAAAGTGGCATGCATGCAAACCCTAAAAGTGGCATGCATGCAAACCCTAAAACTGACATGCAAACCCTAAAAGCTATATAAGAAGGTTGGTTGAACCAAAAGGGTATCATTGTTATTATTCATCTTTTGGAAACACGTTTTGGGAGCTCAGTGAGCTGCTTAGGGTTTAGGGAAGATTGCCTTGACCTAATTGGATTCGATGGTGAAATCTATACAACCTAACCAATTGCTAGGGTGAATCATTCAGATTCACCATTGTGTACTTCATTGATTGAATAGGAATTTTTTAATACAATGATTCCTCGAGTGACATATTTAATGGGGCAACAAGATACACATCTAATGGTAGACCTCACCAAATGAACATCATGACACAAAATTCAGTCCCCAAGGATGGTTATGCATCCCAAACTAGAGTGAAACACATCACGTGGTCTTCATTTGGAAGCCCTATAAAATTATGTTGTTGATTAAGAAACACATCTTACTTGGGATAAGAGAGGATTTCTTGGACATCTCTTTTCCTTCTTTGCAAAAATGAGCACAAAAACAGACTGTGAAATCATTGGACATTTTGTTAGATAAATGCCCATATTCTTCAAAATTATAGGACAAAAGTGGTGTCCGAAAAAGTTGTTACCCTCCCCACCCGAGTTCAAATCCCACTTTCTGACATGTTTCCTCTTAGTGAGTTGAATGTTGATTAGATATACATAATCTATTCATGAGTTGTTAACATGGCCTTGTGCCCTGAACAATCTAGGGTTTACCCTGGGTACCATCCTTGGAATGAGAGGAACCGCCCAGGAGGTTCCCTCCCAAATATGTTACCTGGAAAAGAAAAATGACAAACATTTAGGGGACAAATTACCTAATATCACAAAAAATACTTAATTTCCTTTAAATATTAAATTAGATAAATTGGTCAACTACCAAAAACATGAGCTTCAAGAGTATTTATTTCTACTCATCTTGCCACTGTGTCTTACACCCAATATTACTATTTTCTACTTGAGTTTCAAGAGTATTTTTTTCTACTCATCTTGCCACTATCTTTGAAATGTTCCTAAAAGTGACATGCATGCAAACCCTCAAAATGACATGCATGCAAACCCTAAAAGTGACGTGCATGCAAACCCTAAAGTGACATGCATACCCTAAAAGTGACATGCATGCAAACCCTAAAAGTGGCATGCCTGCAAACCCTGAAACTGACATGCAAACCCTAAAAGCTATATAAGAAGGTTAGTTGAACCAAAAGGGTATCATTGTTATTATTCATCTTTTGGAAACACGTTTTGGGAGCTCGATGAGATACTTAGGGTTTAGGGCAGATTGCCTTGACCTAATTGGATTCGGTGGTGAAATCTATACAACCTAACCAATTGCTAGGGTGAATCATCCAGATTCACCATTGTGTACTTCATTGATTGAATAGGAATTTTGAATACAATGATTCCTCGAGTGACATATTTAATGGGGCAGAAAGATACACATCTAATGGTAGACCTCACCAAATGAACATCATGACACAAAATTCAGTCCCCAAGGATGGTTATGCATCCCAAACTAGAGTGAAACACATCAGGTTTTCTTCATTTGGCATCCCTATAAAATTATGTTGTTGATTAAGAAACACGTCTTACTTGAGATAAGAGACGCTTTCTTGGACATCTATTTTCCTTCTTTGCAAAAATGAGCACAAAACCAAATTGTGAAATCATTGGACATTTTGTTAGATACATGCCCCTATTCTTCAAAATTATAGGACAAAAGTGGTGTCTGAAAAATTTGTTACCCTCTCCACCAGAGTTCAAATCCCACTTTCTGACATGTTTCCTCTTAGTGATTTGAATGTTGATTAGCTATACATAATCTATTCATGAGTTGTTAGCATGGCCTTGTGCCCTGAACAATCTAGGGTTTACCCTGGGTACCATCCTTGGAATGAGAGGAGCCGCCCAGGAGGTTCCCTCCCAAATATGTTACCTAGAAAAGAAAAATGACAAACATTTAGGGGACAAATTACCTAATATCACAAAAAATACCTAAATTCCTTTAAATATTAAATTAGATAAATTGGTCAGCTACCAAAAACATGAGCTTCAAGAGTATTTATTTCTACTCGTCTTGCCACTGTGGCTTACACCCAATATTACTATTTTCTACTTGAGTTTCAAGAGTATTTTTTTCTACTAGTCTTGCCACTATCTTTGAAATGTTCCTAAAAGTGACATGCATGCAAACCCTAAAAATAACATGCATGCAAACCCTAAAAGTGACATGCATGCAAACCCTAAAAGTGGCATGCCTGCAAACCCTAAAACTGACATGCAAACCCTTAAAGCTATATAAGAAGGTTAGTTGAACCAAAAGGGTATCATTGTTATTATTTATCTTTTGGAAACACGTTTTGGAAGCTCAGTGAGCTACTTAGGGTTTAGGGCGGATTGCCTTGACCAAATTGGATTCGATGGCAAAATCTATACAACCTAACCAATTGCTAGGGTGAATCATCCAGATTCACCATTGTGTACTTCATTGCATCAGAGATTCATTGTGTTTAGGGCATTGTTGGAGCTTCCTTAAAGTTTATAGTTGGGTGTATTCATTCATTAATCATGGCAGCAATCCTATCATTATTGTGAAAGGGGGTCTCCACCAAGTTTTGGGCAACAATATTCCTCTATACTGCTATTGTTGAATTGTATATTGAAATTGTGGTTATCTCCATCCATTCCTCCTCAAATCACAGGGCAGCGATTTACTAGGGGCAAGGGTTCATTCTATTGGAAACAAGTTACCAATGAGCAGAGGATTATCACGAGGGAACTTATCCTGTTTAATAAGCGTGATCTCTACAGGAAGGTAATAACGCGATGAAGGCTCACTTAAAATTTCCCTGGATAAGAGGGATGGAGTACTAAAGAGATCGTGTTCACATCTTTAAGGGTTGCATACACTCAAGAGAGGCATCATTAGTCTATCTGGATTCCCTTCCTCCAATATGGGCATAGCTCTCAAGTAATCCCACTTCCATTGGGGCCTATTCATCATCTACGTTTCTACATCAAACTGCTACAAGCCTCAGAGATTGAATTTCCATTATTATTTGAGATCTACATGCACATAAGAAGGAATGGATCAACACGTGGAAGGTGCTCCTAGTTGAGCGTGGTACTCAAAGATTCTATTTCGTTGAAGCATATTCATAAATCTGCCTGTTTATATCAGGTTACTACAGTCATCAAGCAATCCACCCTTATCACTATTTGAGACAGTGTGAACCATCAATCTAGGAAATTAATTATTTGCATAGCCGGTACATTCTTAGGCATTCGTTATCTTCAGACCTTGGGCATCACCTTGATCACTAAAAGAATTTGTACAGTCATCTACAATTCAACTCTATTAAGGCTTAAAAGACTGCCATCTCAATTATTGTTGTCTAAGGTACTTCTCAGATCAGATCTGATAATTTCCTGAATTTACATTATTTCTACGTTGTTGTTATTTATGGATATATATTGCAATTTTTATGAATCTCTGGGTTAAGTCTGATATTGGATACAAATAAAGATCATTACTGAGTATAGATATCAGCAAGTCTAGTATGATAAGGAACCCCGAATTGTTTTGTGAAAGTTCCTAATAATAAACCCTATTCAAACATTACACAATCATTTACAAACAAAACAGAGGTTAAGGAATGTATTGATCAGAGAAGTGTCAAGAGTCATCAACCAAAACACAAGAACAATCACAATAATCTATACCAGATTCAGTTTGGGATATTACAGTCTTCCACCTAGGATTGATATTTTCAGTATTACTGAGTAGTTCTAGTAAGCATCTAATATTGGATATGGTCCGGATCAGCCTCAAAAATATGGTGGACACGAAGGGACATACCTAGTCCGTATCAACCTCTAAAATGTGGTGGACACGAAGGGACATACCTAGTCTCGATCAACCTCAAAAACTATACTTTGTATTTTTTATAAGAACTTACAAAAAATACGGATATAACTAGGGTTCTTCTAGTAAACATATTTAGATCATTGTATAATATGCTCATACATTATGGATATTACGTAGCTAATACATTTACTGTAAATATTATTAGTAAGCTTTGTACTCATTACTTAGCTTGATGCTTCTTCTTATTCCCATTAATTTATGGTGTTCATGTTCTCCTTATTGAAATAGAGTGTTTACATTAGTTCTTACTCGTGCTTATCTCTTACTCATGCTTATCTATGATGTTGTAGATAGAGATAGTTAACCTCAAAGACAAATTCCTAAAATAAGAGTCACCATATTTAGATATAACCTCCCAACATAGTTTTATTGACTTCATATTTCAATGATCTATGAAGAATTTAAAATACCCAACTAACAAATAATGCTCAAACATATGGAGCATGTATACCATGGCTAGGCCTTCAACTTTAGTACTTGCATAGTTTCACTTGGATCGAGTCAACGTAATTCTAGTAAAGTAAAATTTATGAAATAAGATTGATTCTCTACAGTTGTGCATGGATACCTCTCCAAATGATAATTGAAACATTGGCATGTACATGGAATTCAACCATCCACTTAGGGAAAACTAAAATTTCCATCATTACCAGTTTATTTTTTAGGATGTTAAGGATGCTTCACACTCCTTGTACAAATACATTCTTTGTTTTTATCTGTTTCATTCTTCAATTACTCCATAGGCTTCTTAATAGTAACATTGACATTGATGAACTGTCAAGAATACCCAATTTAACCAAGATTTAGTTGCAAGATATGGACATTAGTGGGTGGATTAATTTACTAGTGACAATGATCTTAGCGGGATCAACCAATACACTTTCATGAAGACAGCATGTCCTATCATAATTCCAACATGGGTGTACAAGATGCACATTTTTCAGTTCTAAGAAAATCCATAGCTACCGACACCTCTAAAATCTCAAGTGAAGAATCAAAATATGATATTTCAATAGGTTGTGCATCATCCAATCATCTAAGTATACCTTCAAAAACTTATATATATATATATATATATTCAAAAAATGTTGCAAGGGAAATCTAAGAGAACATTTCAAGGGCACTATAATGTAATGACATTGTACACATCAAATCCCCATTTAGTTGTGAAGGCCGTATTATTTATCTTCTTTGGTGATACATACTTATTTGTACCACAAGAATCCAACTATAAGGAGTAAGTGTTATTTATTTCCTCCAACATGATCTAGCACCTTGTCACTAAGGGGTGTTGGAAACTAATCATGGACATAAGTGGCGTGGGAACTAATCATGGTCATAATTAGGGTTGAGGTCTACAAATCAATAGATACTGGAATTTCTAGGGATCATGTCTTCTTGGCTTGAATCATAATTGGACTATTCAAATATGATTCAGGAAGATGAGACTAATAACCAATATTAATCTATTTCTTCTTTTACCCTCTATTTGATTCTAGGATTCAATATGTATGTCTCCTACCATCTGTTTCATCACCACCACAGGTTCTAGCATTCATGGGTTGGCATGGGGAAACAACTCTCGATTTCAACCAGTTGATTCAGTTTGGACAAGCCCTTGCTTGTTTCTCTACAACCCAGCAAGTGGATAGGTTCCCGCTGCCCCTAAACGCAAAATATTTCATACCTAATAACATAGCGAAACTTTCTGAAATGCAAAATGCAATTATTATTAAATAATAAATGATTTTCAGTACCCCAATTGGACCATTGAAATTCCCTAAATAAACAACCCTTGAATCCATGTTTGTTTGGTTGTTTGTTTGTTGGGATAGCCGAGAGTTAAAGGTCATTCACAGTGGTTATAAATCATTGCCAATAAGTAAGTCAGTCAGTGAGTGCCTAGGAGGTTCCATTGCTAGCGAGTCAGGGAAGGATGTTTCATCGGAAGAGTTATGTCCGGTTAATTTGAAAAACCTCCCTTGACCGTTCAATTTTTTATGGCGAATGCAACATAATGGAAAACTCGTATTTGTAGAGGAAAATATATATGCAACTCCAAAAAATTTATTGCGTAATATTTCATTCATCTTTCGTATTAGGGTTTGCAATTATTATTAAAAATAATAAATGATTTTCAGTACCCCAAATGGCCCAACAATGGTGATTCTCGGATTCAATACCTCTGGTCTTCCCTTAAAAGGATTGGAATCTAGATTTAGTTCGATTTTCATTTATCCTAACTCTCCTTTTGTTCATTACATATCAATTAAAATATTATGAAAAAGGTCAATTGTTCTCCAAGGAAACCTCTTATAATGCTTATGCATTACAATAATTATTGAATGAGGTATTCCTACATAATACATTTACTGTAAGTATCAGTAGTAAGCTATGTATCTCTGCCTTTTCCTAAATCAATTATTTTCAATTACCCACCACCCAGTAGGTAGTAGGACCAACACAATAAGCTAGGGTTTCAGGAGCTAAGCCATAAGCATATCTAGTAGCATAGATAGAAGTTTCTCCAGTTAATTAAGTTGTAGATTCCTCGTTCAAGATCCAGCAGCAATTGTTTAACTAACTAATCCAGATAATCTGGTTACAATGTCAAAGGGTACTAGACCTGAAAGCTCTAGGTCAATCGCATCTATAATTCGTCCGGTCGGAGCAAGGGGGGGAGGATAAAATACACATTGGGCAGGCAGAAGGAGACACAGCAATAGGTAGGAGGAAACACACAGTGGCAAGGCAAAGACACATGGCTTTGTGGCTGCATTAGAGCCACATTTACTACGATAATTAGATCCTTAAAATAACCTTGAGCTACTATATACATGCATAGATAAGGAAATAAAGGAGACTTACTTACCTACACTAAAAACTGTTTCCTGGGGCTTGGGATTTAACCCATGCGCTTGTCCTAGGTATTAAATTTGATTGTTGTGTATGGTAATCATATAATGAAGGGGCCTAAATAGCGGTATCGTTACGTGAGCTGGGTAAGGGTAAGTGATTGATGGGAGCGGTAATTGTAGAAAGAAGGGTTTGGATGTTAAGTTGGGAGTAGCGTGTTGAATTGAATGCGTAGTGAAAGCGTCTATTAA
The DNA here is from genome assembly GCA_001517045.1 of Pseudotsuga menziesii. Classification (NCBI taxonomy): domain Eukaryota; kingdom Viridiplantae; phylum Streptophyta; class Pinopsida; order Pinales; family Pinaceae; genus Pseudotsuga; species Pseudotsuga menziesii. The sequence continues at coordinate 349,357 of LPNX010269419.1, read as the reverse complement.
CTGAGGTGGGTTTGTTGGACTTTACTAATTTCCTGGGTGGTTTCCTTAGGCAGACTGGAATGCCTTTGTGTAGGTGAACTTGCTCGTTGGACTTGGACGTGGGTTTGGTGGACATGTACTGTGTGGATTGCTTACATGTATTGGGTTTACTAGATGTACTTAGTTGGTCGACTGATCATGTGCCTTCCTTACTTTGGGAAAGTAGATAAAAGCAAGCCATCCACTTCCACTTCAATCTCCTTGCCAATTGCATAGTCAACTGACTAAAGAAACCCGTCTAGCGCCATAGTCTACTAGCCTGCCTAGTTAATTCTTAGCCATAGTTAAACTCTAGCCTCTTTCCAAACGATATATCCACCAAAGGTTCTAGCATTAACAAGTTGGCCCAGCTTCGCTGGGTGATTTCGTACCAGCCCACCTCTTATACAAGTCCGGGTTCAACCAGATAAAGAAGGCGCTCAACAAAAAAGCAATCGATTCAATTCTACTTCTCATAGAGGAACGTAGTTAAATGTCATCTTTATCAAATAAGAAAGTGCTTTATGTACCCCAATGAGCCACCTTAACCTCCCAAAAAAAAAATCAATTTAGCAAGCAAGCGAGAGAAGCCCACCAGTAGCATCCTTCCCACAATCAATCTAGCAGGCAAGAAAGAAGCACGTAAGTGATATTATCCCGCCATTTCTTTCATCTCCCAGCCTGGGTTTATTCTCCTAGCCTATCCAAGTTACAAAGCAATCCAAGAAGGAAAGGACAAGTGCTGTCATTCATGAACTTACACTTCAGGACATGGCATTGAGTGTTTCCCAACAACCACTTACTTAAAGTCAAGAATCCAAATCGGAGGTACCACAATATAATAGGATATATTTACCCCCCCTAGTCACATTCTATGGAAGAGCTTCATAGTTACTAGACTTTAAATTATTGGGGGCAGGCCAGCGGGATTCAACAACCTATACCCAGGATTTATATCTTCAACCTAGGACGATGAGATGGATGGAGTGGTTCTATTACCTTCACCCAGGAACACCTATGTACAGGGGGGGGGACTATTAACAACCCACTATACCAGTAACCTTTATACAGGACTCCTATGAGCATGGAGGAAGTTAACAATATGTTAAAATCTATGGTGAATGACCTGACCAAGGTAAAACAAGGGCTGGTTGGTCACTCCTTTGTAAGAAAGGAAAAAAATAAAACTCTTAGGAACCAAACTCAGTTCATAAGACCTCCTCATAAGGAATTACTCGTCCTAAATAAAGTATTATTCAATGAAATAAAGTCAATTCCTCTCCTTCTCAGTCGAGCTTGCGTGCACAAACTCGATCGAAAGTGACTAGTTTTGAGGGGTAGAATTTATGGTGAAATGGGGTAAGGTACCTCTGCTACTAGCTCTGTTGCCTACCAGCTATGCCCGAGACATCGAGCCCATAACTCGCCCTCTCGACTGAATGATTGCTCAGTCATGGTTTATTTATTTAAGTTAATTATAGGTTTGTTATCAAATGCCCAATCAATTCCTAGCAAGGCCCAAGAGATGGTAAATTCAATACATAAATGGTGGCATAACCAGAAGATAGAGAGTCTAAACACGCCCTTATGAGAATTGGTAATTTCAGGAAAGAAATGTTGCATGTATCTTCAGATGCAAAGAATGAAAAAATGCATGTACCGGGATAGAAAATTCTGACCTAATTGAGCAGAAACCCCTTCGTCTTGGCATGAACAGGAACGATGATGATGTTCAACTAAAACAGCACATGAAATGGGTGCCCAAACTCTGTTTGCAAGCCCAAAAAGGCCTTACCAAGTGCGAAAAATGGTTACCCTTCCTAACCAAAAAAACATGAAATGGTGCGATGGTGGACTAAGCGAAAGCCTGAAAACATCTTACCCTAACCGAAAAACTAGTCAAATGATGAGGATGGACTAAGTGGAAGCCCGAAAAGCTAATGACCAAGCGTGAAAAGCAACGGATTGGTTTTCAGGGTGAAAGCCTCACAACAAAAAAACCAGGAAAATTATGACGATGGTCGGCTAGGCGGGTAGGGGGTTTGGATTTATATAGTTAAACATTTCTCGGCCGGGAGTTAAAAAGGAATCTAATCTCTCGGCCGAGAAACATTTCCAAGAGTTTAATGTAAAAATTATGGCAATACTCTCGGACGAGAAAGTTTAAAAATCTCGGCCGAAAACTTATCTAACTATGGAATAACTCTCGGACGAGAGATTTTTAACTGTGGTTAATGTCTCATCCAATATATATTACGACTCTTGGCCGAAAAATATGTTGACTTTTTTCGCAGCCGAGAAACTGGAAATTATACAACGAAAAAAAATGATTTGTCATGGAATTGTTTCCCAACTTCGTGTTTTCACCCCAAAATTGTAGGGTCTCGAGTCATTGACTATTTTCCTTAGAGGATCAACTTTGATATATATCCCCATTTCCAAAATTTTGGGGGATTACATTTCAAATGCGTCCCCTTTTTCAAAAATTCGTCCTTGTTTCCCCATTTCATGCAACTTAGAATCTAACCTTAAAGCTATAAGATGAACCCTACCCTCATGCTTCTAGCCGTTCACTACTACTACTGAAGTTGTAGATGACCTTGAGGAGTTCAAGCTTGAGCCAACTGACGATGTTATTGCTTGTGCCATTGCTAGTCTTGATTTTAGTTCTACTTCTAGTTCCAACAATGGTGATAATTTTAATGATTGATCATATTGGTCAGTGACATGTATGATGTAGTGGTATCATAGCATGTTGTTTTCAAAACTCTGCGGTTCATTTAGGCCTCATTGATTATGTATTTTGTTCCAAAATCCATATATGTATTCCACAATACACTTTGTGCTATTTTGATATATTCACCCTTATATTGTATATACATGAGTATACTTTGGAGATTTTGTCTCTAATGCTTTGGAATCATGGAATAGAATCTTTAAAATATTGTTTTTCTCTAAAATTCAAATATTTTATGTGTTTTTAGTAAACCCAATCATTAAATTCAAATCGGACGAGTCATTGCTGATTCAATACCAAATCTGAGTCCGAGTCCAAGTTGACCCTTGACCAATTCTAAGTCGGAGTATGAGTTTTAAAACATTGGGAAAGACATGTAGCCAAAATGATAATTTCATATGCAAGTAGCAATCCATTTCCCATTGCTTAGATTCCAATATAAATAATGGTGATAACATGGAAAGTATTTGGTTTCCAAATCGAAAAATAATCTCTCCAACTAGAAGCCTTTATTAGGTTCCACGTCTCATCAATGATTTTCCTTTTACTATATGGATTTGTTTGATCCGTCTCTCGTCGATATTTGCCAAATAGGGATACACTTTTGTTTTTTCATCTTACTTTGATTCCTTTATTTTTCTTTATCCTAATATGCAAGACTCTAACAAGGGGCTCAGTGACTCTAGAAATCTCATACAGTCCCACAGATGTCCTGACTATTAGGCTTGCAAATCCACTAAGATGAATTCCATTCATCAAGAAAACAAATTCCTCGAGTTTTTTATTTGGGCAATGTGAGGAATTTCATTGCAAATTGAATGATAGTTGGCCTAACAAGCTCCTTGCCCCCTATGTTTTTTATCATAGGTTCAAGACCCATGTGTGGTTTTGGATGTATTTGGTAATGCGTTTGGCTTTCTCTACAACCCTCTTCACCCAATCAAGTTTGCATACATCCTCAAGCATGAGGGCTAGGCAATGTGCAGTGCATGGGGTCTAAAAACATTATGGTGTTTATCCTCCAATGACCCATTAACAACAACATAGTTAGCAACATTATTAGTAATGAGTTGTACAACATTTCCTACCTCCACCTCCAAAATTCATCCAAATTAGAAATAATAATTGTGCATCCTTCACATCACTGAATGCATCTAGTGATTTCAATAACATAGTTCCTTGTGGACAAGAAACGAGGAAATTAATTATGGCCCACAACTTTCATTCCAATCCATCTATCGAACATGAAGGTACATCATGAATCCTGATTTGGTCCATAATTCACTGAATTCAATTCAAAACATTATTTATGTGTTTAAATTTGTTTTGCAAAAGTGGCCACCTTGGCTCTGTAAATTTTGTTTTAAAGAAAAACTAGGGCTAAAGCAGTATATTTAAATTTAACTGAAATAACCACACATGAGCTTCTTTATAGTATGCATCAGAGTATAAAACTGAGAACCATTTACAACATCAATCACATCAATAAAAACGACACATTATTTTTGGGTAGAAACCCCGGGACAAAACCCAAGATGGGAAAACCGGTGTAGCAGTATGAGAGGATATTTTATTAAGAAAATACAGAGCTTTTACAATATCAGAAAATCGATTTATTCCCTATATGGAAAAATCGAAACACCCTAAAAATCACTAAGAAAAAATTGTGAGATGGAACGGTTCCAAAGGTAGCTTTTTGTTGTACAGCCTACTATTGTACGACCTACTGCTGTTGTTGTATGTTGTACCTTTGTCGAAGTCTCCTATCTCTCTCCTCTGCAATTTAGGGATTCCTTCCTGAGTTAGTTCTCCTCCGTCTTCTTCGCCAAAATTCTCCCTCTCACACTTCTTCCTCTATCTCTGTCGAAATGCAATTGTGTCATCTCCACTAACCAATTGATCTCTCTTTTATAACTTTAGGTGAAGTGAAAACCCGAATTTCATTTCCACTTAAAGTCAATAAACAATTATATCACTTTAATTATTTTATGAAAAATAATTAAATTCAATTGGCTTCCTAATTTAAGTCGTTTGCATGCAAGAACACATGCATGCAGGAAGACCTTCCATGTTGCTGCTAGTTTAACACTCCCTCTCAACGAGGAAGGGATTTGCTAGCAACCCCAGCTTATCCCTGAACTTCACAAAACTCTATCTGCAAAGTGCCTTAGTGAAAAGGTCTGCCACTTGTTCATATGTCTATATGTACACCAATCGAATGGTTCCTCTCTTGACATAATCTCTGAAAAAGTGGTACCTGATGTTTATGTGTTTGCTCTGATCATGGAACACTGGATTCTCAGATAGCTTAATGCCACTCTAATTGTCATAGTGAACTACTCTAGCCTCTAGCTCACACTTGAACAACCCTAAAAGTAACTTCCTCATCCACATACCCTCACAAGCAACCATGTTGGCTGCCATGTACTCTACCTATTCCGAGCTCAATGCAACTAACTTCTACTTCCTATTGAACCAAGAGACAACCCCTGACCAATGCTGAAACATAAACCTGGAGTACTCTTCCGGTGCTCTACACATCCTGCCCAGTCAGAATCTATGGAACCTGTTAACTGTACACTCCCCCTGCACTCATAAACCAATCCATACTCTACTATACCTCTGATGTAGTGAAGTATGTGCTTCACATCCATCCAATGCACTCTCCTAGGGTACACCATAAAATGACTCAAAGAGTTGACTGTAAAGTTGATATCTAGTCAAGTGTTGACCAGATACATAAGCGATCCAGTAAGCTGACAATACAAGGTAGGATCAAATCCATCTGGCCTTGATGCATCAATATTCCTCCAGTTGGAAACTAGAGGTAAGGACACAGACTTGCAGTCCTCCATCCTAAATCTCTTCAAGATCTCTACTGCATAATTCCCCTGTCCAATGAAGAAGCATCCATCTCTCTACGAAACCTCTAAACCCAAAAAGTAATGCATCAAACCAAGGTATTTCAGCTCGAACTCCATTGCAGGGTTGGACTTCCAGTCTCTAATCGCCCTCTCATCTCTTGTAAGAAAGAGATCGTCCACATATAGGACCAGTATAAGAGGCACCTCACCTGTCAAGAAGTATAGGTTGTGGTCAACCTCACTCCGTTGAAATCCCATCTCCCGTAGATAGTTGTCTATCCTTGAGTACCATGCTCGAGGTTCCTGCTTGAGACCATAAATAGATATGTGCAGTCTGCATACATGTGTCTCCCTGCTCTCCACATCAAACCCCTCAAGCTGCTCAATATACACATCCTCCTCTATCACTCCGTTGAGGAAGGCAATATTGACATCCATCTGATGGACTAGCCAACCCATATATGCTGCTAAATATATAATGGTCTGAAAAGAAGAATACATGGCTAAAGGGGCAAAGGTCTCCTCATATTCAATACCCTCCTTCTGTGAAAACCCCTAAGCCACGAAGCGTGCCTTGCACTTATCCATGCCTTTATTTGTTGCATGGCTCACCTTGTAGATCCACCTGGATCCTACCACCTTCTTGCCTTCGGGTCTTGGCACAACCTCCCATACCTATTTTTTCATGGAGTCATACTCCTCAACCATAGCCTCCTGTCACACATCATGTTGTGTAACCTCCTCGAAACTGGAAGGTTCAGAGTTAATCAACTCTGTCATCAGTGACATATAACTGAGTCTCTATGGAGGTACACTCCGTCTAAAATATCTCTATGGAAGATCCACCTACCTAGAACCCTGCACTATGGACCTAAACCACTTAGGCCTTGGCCTAGTTTCAAACTGTTGCGGTTGCTGGATATCCGTATCCTCCTGCAACTCATCCTCCAAGTCAATGATTGAAGGATATTTTCCACCTAACTCCCTCTGACTACTAGAACATGTGCCCTGTGTCTGTACCTATACCTATACATCTGGCTCCTCTAACTTAATCCCTATGTCCTGTGTTGGTTGTTGCTCTACTAGTAAGTCCATAGATCTCAATGCCCTATCCTCATCGAACTGGACATCCCTACTAACAATTATCCTCTTGCAAGCAGGAATGTAAACTCGGTATGCCTTCAAAGTCTCGCTATAACCAACAATTAACCCCTTTCTCTCTAGAAGGGTCCAGCTTCTTCCTATTGTCAGCATGAATATGACAATAGTAGACACTGTCGAATATGTGAATATGACTCACATCTGGCCTAGTTCCTGTGAATATCTCCTCTGGTGTCTTCCTCCCCAAATTTGTGTGGGCACACCTATTCTGAATGTAAACAGCATGTATGCCTCGACCCAAAGGAATAGTGGTAATCTCTAATCAAATAGAATGGCCTTGGCTTCTCCTACCATAGTCTTATTCTTCCACTCTGCAACTCCATTCTGTTGTGGGGTATAGGGCACAGTGTGCTCCTTCTTGATCCCCTCTGCCGAACAATACTCCATGAACTCATTGGAGGTGTACTCACCCCCTTATTCTGTTCTCAACATCCGAATATTCTTTCCTGTTTGGTTCTCCACAAGAGTCATGAACTCTCATAACCTCTCAAAGAACTCTAACTTGGCCTTCAGGAAATAGATCCAGGTTTTCATGGAATAGTCATCAATGAAGATTATGCAGTAACTATAACAACTAAACAATTAGACACTCATAGGTACGCATACATCAGAATGTACCAAGTCCAAGGGATCCTTAGACTTGTGCTCACTCTGTGGGAATGGATTCTTGATGTTCTTCCCCAAAGCACAACCCTTGCAGTGGTTATGCTTCTCCTCCTATACCTGAGGAACTACAATGACAACCTATATCAAGTGCCTCGGTGCTCCATGGTGTAAGTGTGCCATCCTCCTATGCCACAACTCACCCTGTCTATTGTTGTTGCTTCTCACTAGAGCCTTTGCAGGCTCAAAGTGTAGTATATACACTTTCCCGCTCCTTCTGCCAATCACCCAATCCAATCTCCTATCTAACCCCTTGCGCATGATATATACTCTATGGTCATGGAACTTCACCTCATAACCGTTGTCCTCCAAAGTCGAGAGTGATATACGTTTATTGGTCAATCCTGGAACATATAACACATCATCAAAACTGAGGGGTTTTCTAGACTCCCTCTCAAATGAAACAGTTCCAATTCTGTGTGCCTCATATAGCACATAATCACCCAACTCAACGTGGATCCATGTTCCACCCTCCTGCAAGTCTCTGAAGAATCTCTTATGTATATTCATGTGATTAGATGCTCCACTGTTGATGTACCATATATTGTTCCCTATGTTTCTTTCCGTGCAAGATATCAAGCAGAACTCCTCATCAAATTTTCTGTTGAACTCATCCACCTCTGCAGATCCAACCATCTAAGTGTTACTCTTATTCTTCTTGTCTGGGAACTAGGACGTAAATTGTCCCTGCTTGTGGCAAATAAAACACTTGACCTTTGACACATCAAGGTTCTTCTTACCATCCTTCTTCCTCTTTTCCTTACCCTTGCTCTTCCCTGTAAGGGCTAGATCCTCCTCATCCACAATCTATGGGACACTGCTGGATGAGCCTGATCCTTGACCCATGCGGGTCTCCTCCTGCACAAATTCGTCCCATAGTCTCTTCCAATCAGGGAGAATCTCCCTAGACACCACACCTTTGACAAAGGTGTCCCATGGCTTAGAGAAGCCATTGAGGGCTATCTAAACTAGCTCCTCATCCATTGTCTTAGAGCCAACGGCTCCAAGCTCATCCCTTATCTGTGTGAGCCTCGTGAGATAAGGCACCACTCCTTCTCCCTTGTCAATATTGGTGTTGCGCATCCTCTCTTGTAGCACCATCTTCTGGTTCTCTTTCTTGCTTTTGTATAGACTCACCAAAGTCATCCACATCTTTGTTGTGGACTTCTTCCCGAAAAGGTGAGGGACTATATGGTCCTTCACTCCATCCATGATAATCAACATGGATCTGGAATCAATATTCTTCCAAGCTATCGGATCTGTCGGATTTGTGGTTGCAACTTTTGTGGATTCAATGTGCTCCTCTACATCACTGACATCCAGGATCCCTGTGATCCTTTCTTTCCATGTAGGAAAGTTCTGAGCCCCCTGGAGTGTATCCTCAACTCTCAACTGTATAACCATTCTGAAGTGTACCTGTCAAGCCCTATATCTCCAATCTAGGTTTGTGTCTTCAATAGATCTGCCCCTGATCTATCATTGTTGCTGCAAATCTCTCAGATTTAGCTCACCAGAGCTCTAATACCATGTAAATTTTCCTTTAAAGCACAACTAGGGCTAAAACAGTATATTTAAATTTAACCGAAATAACCACACATGAGATTCTTTACAATATACAGCAGAATATAAAACCGAGAACTATTTACAACATCAATAGAAATGACACACTCTTTTTGGGTAGAAACCCCCAAACATAACCCAAGATGGGAAAACCGATGCATCAGTATGAGAGGAAATTTTATTAAGAAAATACAGATCTTTTACAATATCAGAAAATCGATTTATGCCCTGGATGGAAAAATTGAAACACCCTAAAAATCATTGACAAAAACCTGTGAGATGGAACGGTTCCCAAGGCATATTGTTGTTGTATGACCTGTTGTGTTGTACAGTGTACCTCCACCAAAGTCTCATTTCTCTCTCCTCTGTTATTTAGGGCTTCCTTCCTAAGTTAGTGCTCCTCCGTCTTCTTCACCAAAATTCTCTCTCACACACTTCTTCCTTTGTCTTTGTCGGAATGCAATTGTGTCCTCTCCACCAATTGATCTCTCTTTTATAACTTTAGGTAAAGAGAAAACAATACTTTCACTTTCACTTAAAGTCAATAAACAATTAGATCACTTTAATTATTTTAGGAAAAATAATTAAATACAATTGGCTTCCTAATTTAAGTCTTCTGCATGCAAGAACACATGCATGTAGGAAGGCCTTCCATGTTGCTGCTAATTTAACAAGCTCATGAATCCCAATGTGATCGATGATCAAACCACATGCAATTATGGCATCTAACATATGTTGATAAGGGGGATCGGGCAGCATTGAAAGGTGGGCCATAATCCTAGGGCGATGCATCTAATATATTGCTTCCTCCATTTGTTATTAAAGGTGGGTCATAACCCTAGGGCAATGCAAGTTTCAAAAAAGGCATCAATATTCTTCCTCTTTAATGTAGGTGTGTTGTCAAGAAGAATTGGAGAGACAAATACGGAAGGATCCCTAGAAGGGTAAGTGGTGGGGACTTCATGGCAAAGATATTCACTTCCACTTTCATGTATTTGAATCTCTCAATTTCTCCCTATCTTACCATTCATCTCTTTACCTTTGCTTTATCCACATGAATGGTTTCAACAAAAGCTTGCATTAGGGATTTTATATCACAAGGGGATTTTAGACATGGTTTAACTCCTATACACCCCTTTTATCCCTGGTAAGAGTCATTTCAACCTATATACCACGTTACCCCTCTTTCAACGAGGGGTGATTTTGATCAATTGTTCCTAAGATGAGATTTATGGCTTCACCATTAATCATTGGTCAAAGTTCCTTCAACACATATATCATATGCTCTGTGTGCCTTGGATGTGCCTAGTCAGAGACAATGTCTAATTCTCTACATGCAATGACATCTCTAACACTCAAGCATGTTTTCTTATATGACCATATGTTTGAATGGATTGTTACTTTTATGCTCGTATAATCATTCATGTTCTTAAAACAATTACTCATGTCATAGCCTTTCTTTGGTGTACTATGCCTTAGAAGTGTATTAGTCCAAAGCTTAATTTGTACCATATTCAAGTAAGTTAAAGTGTTTTCATCAATTTCATAACATTTTACCTAGACATTTTTATTTTCATTATCCAATTCATCCATCCCTTCATATTCATTTTATGAATGATCTATCATTAGTAATAATCTAAGGTCTCATTATTATTCCTATGTATGAACACCTCAAATAAAGTAAAAAGAGTCTAGTACTCTGAGGGATGAAGTTAAGAAATTAAATGGAAATGGAAATGGAAAATTATGGGAGGAACTCCAAAAAGCCAAGTTCACTTGTCCCAGGTTATCAAATCCAAATAATAAACAAAAGGGACTAAGCCAATGAAAGGGATATGAAATGTAAATAAATGAAATATCAAAGAAAAAATAAAATAAAGGGATTGTAATATGAAGGCGCAAAGATGGATGACCTATATAGCGCTTCCTTAGGCACATATAAGGAAGAAACATCTAAAATCCTAACTCTTGAATGTTAAGGATATAGCTATCACTCTTATATTCCTATGATGGTTATTTCATAAAGACCCTCTTTCTTCGCTAGTACATAATTCACTTCATTCAACCTCACTTGACTTAGGTAGCTAAAAATCCATGGCCACACATATGAAGATATGAAGATAATCCAAGGCCACACATATGAAGATAAATCTGAAAGTTCATAATTCTTAATTCATATTTGGAGGATCTCAAGTCAATTGAGATGTATTTGGTTAGTCACGGGTCCTAGGATCGGTTATATTGTCCGCAGTATATACATAGACATGTAGAAAACATGTGTTGTGATACCTACTTGGTACAAGCGTATGTGGACTCGGATATATCTCGGTCGGTGAAATAAAGTTTCAAAGATATATGGATTTTGACTATTGCATTGATCAAGTAATATCATATATGTTGCTACAGATAGAGCATGTTGTAAAGTAGTAAAGATTTATGAGGTTCCTAGTCAGTTATATCTGAGACATGGTACAGAAAAGAGCAATACAACTCCAATACATATCTACAAATAAGAAATATAGGGAAACCATTCACGTGTGGAGCCTCAGTCATATGGATAGTAGTGAATGGCCCATGAATAGTTTCTTTTGGATAGACATCAAGAGTGATTCATATCTCTTGATTATACAAGAGTGAGTTATATATCTTGTGATGTTCAGTACAAATGAGCAACATTGCCAACATTCTTACTAAGCCTCTATCCAAGACAAGCATGATTGTAGAATAAAAAGACTCATCTAGCTAAAGAGGGAGTATTGATGTGTCTTCACATGAAGCAGTAGATAAAGTCCCCACCAGTTAGTCATGGTACATAACTCGGCATTTAGGGGTTTTGATACCTTTTGGAGAGAATCCACATAAGCATAGGTATGGTCAAAGTCTCAGAGACTATTGATACTCAAGAAGAGTTATAGTTTGGAATGTCAAATAACATTTAAACCTATTGGAGAGGTATTTGGGGTATTACAGTATAAAGAGAAGAATCACTGAGAAAGTGATCAGGCCTTGAAGAACATCACAGATAATGGAAAGATCACAGAGAAATTCTCTAGGTAGAATAAGATTCTTGAAGTCAACAAATGTTGAAGAATGAAAGAAAATATGAGACTTTCTTTATGTGTGATATTACACATTTGATGTATAATGTTGTATATGATGGATTTAAAATCCATGGTTTCCATTTTAGAGAAACTAAATTTTAGTTGGATCCAGATGATCTATATGTGTAAGTAGTTGGTTGGTCTCTTAGCAGACTTGTTGTATTTTATGCTTAAAACTAAGCATATGTTTGAGTACCTATGAGGTACATTAGGATAGGTTCTTTATTGTATTTGATACATGGCATACCTATTATTGTTCTATCCAACTATTGTTTTAGACTAAGATAAGCAATGTAAATTGTGGCTGGTACTACATAAGCAATATGTATGTCAGAGAGTACTACATAATCAAATGTGTTTTGTGGTTACTACTACATGTTGAGTAGTAGTGTAACTTGGGAAGCTACCTACTAGGGTTAAATACTTGACCCTACAATTATTAGGTGTTAATAGTCAATCTTTCCCAAAAAAACCTATGTGTGTTATGATAAAACACATTAAGATGAAGTTTTACTTCATTGAAGTCATGGTCATGTAAAATTAAATTTCAGTACATAGATGTTGATGAGCAGATTGCAAATTTATGGACAATTCATTGTCAGTGACAAAGTTGAGTTACTTTCGAGATAAGCTTGGTATGGCAGGAAATTCCTGGTAAAGCGGAGAATGCCTCCCTCGCTGAGAGGGAGTGTTAAATGTCCATCATCATGAGTCATTCTCCAAACTTATGTGGTATCAAGTCAGAAACTTGTGTTGTATCAAGTTAAGGACTTGTGTGGTATCAAGCCAGGGACTTGTGTTGTATCAAGTCAGAAACTTGTGTTGTATGAAGTTAAGGACTTGTGTGGTATCAAGTCAAGACATTGTGTTATATCAAGTCCTATCTGTGTCCACATGTACTGAGGTAGGATGCATGTACTATGATCTTGTGTCGTATCAAGCTTGGAGTCTTGTGTTGTATCAGGACTAGTCTTGTGTTGTATCAAGAGTGCAAACTTGTGTTGTATCAAGTCAAATGATTCTCATAGATGGTACCCTGTGAGATGGATCTCTTTAATTGGAGATGGTCTTGTGTTGTATCAAGACTAGATACTTGTGTTGTATCACTTCATGAGGATATATTAGGTGATGTATTACTAACCATGGTCATTCGAGATGGATAACTCTATTAAGTCTCCTCTAGATACTTATCACCTATAGAGTGAATTACTTTAGCATATGACGATTTGGTCCAGGGTAATATTATACGATCATAGCATGTGACAATTCTTATGAGTATAATATGATATGATAGATGATTAAACATAGACCATGCAGTAAGATAAAGAGATACAAAATAAAGAGATTATGAGAGAAAGAGAATTCAAAGTGAACTCAATTTATAAAGCTTCAATTAAATATGAATGCCTCAATCAATGCTTTAACTGTTGAACTATTAATGACCAACATTCAGTAAAGTAAAGAAGAGCTCAGTGTTCATCATTTAACAAGATTCAGTTAATAATGGTTAATTATGTGATTAAAAAAAGATGGAATGGTTAACTAAAGTGTTTACACTTTAGTTAGACTAACAGGAGACACTTAAGTTAATCAAAGAACGACACTTCAATTAAAAAAGTGTATTGCATGCGACACTTGATTTATTCCACTATTGCACTTATGGTATCCTATTAACTAAGTGATCGGTATTTAGTTAGAGATTGAGTTCACTCCAATGTTAATTAACTATTTGTTAATATCCATGATTAAAGGTATGGCGCATTAGTTGTGCATGATGAAGATTCAATCCATGGATTGAATATTCCATAAAGACAATTCAAAATTGTAATGTATGATTGGCTAATTATCATGCAACCATTCACTAGGTTTGCATGGCAGTCATTAGGGCTTGTTATTAATATGCTAGGCATATGGCAAGTTCATAACAGTTGTTACAATGGATCTCTCTTCTCTATTTGTCTGTATTCTCTCTTATCGAAAAATATGCTCATGTTGTAGAAGTCATTCTTTGCAATCCATCTTTTATAGGTTGAAGAATTGTTGGGCTTTTCCATCCTCTATATTATGAGTATTTTCCCCAGGGTACATCTTGCGTTGTGGATGAATGATTGTGTGTGATTGAATTGTTAATTGTTACAGGTCCTTAGCATATCATTGATCAAAGTTTTAAAGTTCAAGAATCTCCATTATTGCTCAAAACATTAAAATTTGCTTACCACATTTCATAATAAATTGAAGAGGAGGGAAGCTTACTAGGGCTTACAATCCAAGTAACGCAATGAAGGTGATTGTATATTGTCAAAATGAGTAACCACTAATCTCAAGAAAAATAGTGTGTTAATTGGGTTTGTTGCACCATGCATTCATTGATATGCAACATGGATCACATTAGTTGATGAAATTCCATATCACATAGTACATGCAAATAAATTCAAGCTGATTTTCCAATTCTATCATTTAGAAGGTTAGGCTTTAATATTTTTGATAATAATGATAATTATTATGGTCTCCTCTCAAATTTAATTTCTCATTAAAAAAATCATAATTTCGTGGTTTTATGAGTTTTTCTACTAGAGTTAACAATTAAAAATGTATATCAATATTTTTTGAGAATTAGGTATTAAGTAACTTTGTTGCTCATTCCACAACGTCGTGAAAATAATTATTTTATATCAATCTTTTTTTAGAATTAGATATTAAGTAAATTTATTACGTATTCCTCCTCGGATGGGGTGTTAGTGCTATCCTTAATGATGATTAGATTGATGTAGTGGTGGGAGATCATCCTGAAGAGATGGGCATTTACACCCAATCAGTTCAATTGTCTTTCTTACCTCCTCGCCAACCTGGTCACAATAATGGTGATGGGATGCAGGAATGTCGATAAAGGATGATTTTATAGGGTTGTTAGCTTGTGCAACGAAGTTGTTTTTACTCCATCGCATTGCTCATCCTTCCACCCCGTAAAGAAGATAGTTGTTGAACTATTATTTCATTGTTGTAAAGGAGGTGTTCTTCATTCCATCGCCACGGTTCTTAAGAGGTCGTGATGGTTAGATAAAGGCTTTGAGATTCAAGCCGCCAAGGTGAATATCAGTGTGCTCATGTAGTGATGGCAGATGGAGCAGTGGCAGACCGTGTGACCAACCTGGTGGATGTGTCACTCGACATCATAAATGAAGCCAACAATCTTAGTGAGGAGCTAAGAGAGAAAATTGCCTCTCACTTTCCAAATAAAGAGTTTCTTGGACTAGGTGGTGGAACTTGCAGATGTGCTACATAGGGCCTCTCCCATAGTTCCCGGATGCACCTCCGACCCAGGAAAATGAATCCTGAGAAAAATACTCTTGTGAATGATAATGCAGTCCATGGGAAAAGGATTCTAGGAAATGAAAGAGCTAATCCTAGAATGCAGGATGTGAAAGAGGAAGGAGAAACTCGTGGTGTTGAATAGGTCATTAACACTAAGGGAAGAAAATATGAGGCTTTGGAGCCTCCTCCATGTCGTTGGTGCCTAAAGATGCATCTCCCAGAAGGAATCTCATGCGGTTAGCATGCCAAACATATTTGTTAAGAACCAGTTTGTTTTTCAGTTGGCATGTCGTTCTTGTTGGTTTTTTCAGTATCAGTCCAATATTTTGGTCCAGTATCGGCTATATGTATTTATGTTGGCCATGATGTCAGAAAGATAGTTGTTATTATCGGATTTGAATATTTCAGTTTCATCCTTGATGTCTTATCATACTCTATTTTGTAATCAAGAGTCTTCTTCGTATATGCAAGAATTGGGAAAAATGATTTGGGAGAGGAATGTAGAAACTCAAGGTCTAGTCATAGCTTTTTTGTGTTTAGTAATAGGTAGTCTAAGATATTATCTTCGAAGCGGAAATTTTGGGCAAATCCAACAAAATGTTCTTTCGACCGTAAATGGTTCTTGCATTCACAATGGACTTGGCTATTTGGCCCAAGGCCATGCAAACTCTGTACATATACTTTTTTCTATACTATAATATAATGATCTAACTTACAAAAAAAATATTAGTTATTTCACTTGTTTTAGAATGAGACATTTAGTGAGCATTTCATATATTTACTTTCAATAATAAATATCTTCATGAATTTTTAATTACTAGCACAAAATATTTAATATTTAATATTTATAATTTAAATATTAACAATTATAATCAAATGAAGCTCCAATTTCATCAAATAAAAAATATATGATATTTATAAAATAAAATATTCAAAATTATAATAAAATGTATGTTTGTAAGTTTTTTTTTTAATAACCACCCAAGGGGTTTCAAACTAATGACCTTACAGAAGGAGTGCCTTAACTGTACACTGATTCACCATTTATTCCATGCCCCATAAGCGTATGTTTGTAAGTTTTTAATGGATAAATTTTGGATAATTTAAGACAGATTAAAAGTAATTGATAAGTAAATTAATAATAATTTAAATGAGGAAAAATTTTATATATATATATATATATATATATATATATATAACTTCAAAAAACTAAAACTAAATTGGATTACGATCTAGCTCATTTCATCTTTAAATTACATTTTTTTAAAAATATAAAATTAGCCATTTATATGTCATCGTACATCATTTAATAAAATTAATCATTTATGTGGCACCATACATCATTTGAGTAGACTTGTAATTACACCAGGACGAAAATAATATTATAAGCATTGCATTAAACAAATTGGGCCAACAATATGCACCCTACTATGGGGCATTTAATACGTATGCAAGGTGCATATAGACCGTCGGATGTGAGGGAGCCTTAATATGCACCTCAACGGCGCATTAAATGCCCCATAGAGGGGTGCATATTGGTCTCCAACTAACTGCAAGAGGCATATCCCTCAATCGTCCACTTCTTGAAAAAAATCATGAATGGAACTAGGTGCAACCACAGGGTTATTAATGTAGATGGCGCATGCTAAATGAAAGATGTGATTTAAATCAAATTGTACTTTGTGTTTTTATTGTAAGCATCCATTTGGCAATTTACAAGATTTTTAGAGTTTTAGATTTTTTATTAAATTTTTAATTTCGAATAGGATGAGAATTGGATAAAAATTGTCATGTCAAGACTATTGTGCAATCAAATAACATATCAATCATAAATAGACATATTTTATAATAATTAAAAGTAATGTTTTTTATGTTTTAAAGTTGAACATTAGGAAAACAAATTTATTTTGACAAAGTATTGTAAGTCAAAAGATTTTGACCAAAAAGCGACTGCAATATATCTACCTTTGGAAAAAATAAAATTTAAATGGCTCCAATATATTTTCCTTTAACAAGTATAAAATGACATTCACAGTGAAAAAAGTGGTTGGGGCATTTTGACAAACATTGCCTAAAAATTTGCTTACACATTTCTACAAGTCAATTTGGTTTGGAATTAAAGAAATGTTTAGATTTTAACTCAAATTTATATTGAGATATTTTTCCTTCAATGGTTGTAGCTTTCCTCGTTGAAAAATTATTTATATTCAGATTGTATGCTCTCAAAGGTTTTGATTTTCTTTTAAGAAATTGAGCTCTCTTTTGTATAAAGTTCCTAAAACCGCTATACTTTATTTTATTGAATTGAGTTTGAACCCTCCATCATTAGTTCATTATTCAGTGAAATCCTGCTATCAAATATATTATCAAACACTTGGCATGTAATTTCTAGTTAATGAATTACTTTCTTTATAAGTATAAACTAGTATGGATTCCATATCCATTTTTTAATATAACAAAACACAACCTTCAAGCTTTATTTTTTATGGTTTCAACAACCATTCAATACATGCTAGTCATTTAAACCTTTGCTTCACCAAGTATGACATACTACATTATAGCATCCATGCAATTCCAAGTTAACTAAGCCTTTACTTCACCAAGTATGACATACGACATTATACCATCCATGCAATTCCAAGTCAACTAATGGAAAACACAAGCCACAAATAAGACAATGTGTAATTACATAAGTCCATGTCCACAAATCATATTCAACTCATATGCGAATGCCCATGCATCATTTGTAAACATACATTTTCACTCAACATTCCATAATTAAGAGATAAAATTCTTCAAATTTTCGATTTTGTTGAAGTTTCACTTTAAAAACTATTTAGGGAAACAAACTAAACCAACAAAAAGCACAATCATTACATTAATCAGCATCTTAACCTCGATGTTAGTAGCATCTCACACATTACCAAATGTTCACACTAAGGCATCATGTCATCGCTAATATGAAATATGGTTCATCCCTTGAAAGCAACTATTTTACTCATACCATTAGATTTTTGTTCACCATCAATGCACTAGTCATTCATTAGATTTGTTTTTAAGTCCAAACTCAACACTGTATACTATCATAGAGCCTTTTTGCTACTTTCCACCAATCCAAAAGACACATACCAACTCCAAAATTTCACTAAACATGCATACAAAAGTAAAATTAATAATAGCCATAAGAGATCTACCATCATTCAAAAAAAAGTAAAAGTAATCCAGAATTAAGAGGGATGACTTCCCTTAATTGTGATAGGATTTTCACCAAAAATTTCATCTTAATTGTAGAATTTTAGTGTTTAAATCTAAACTTGAACTCCTTATCAAGTTTGCAAATTGATGATCCAATGATCATACCCACCCAAAGACAATTACAAGGTCACCCAAGACATTCATTCTTCTTTAAAAGATAACAAGTAGAATTATCCTCAAGCAATTCACCCACTACAAGTATTTACTTGGACATAACGGTAACCCTCCTGCAAGTTATATGCACACCCACATCCTTCATTCAAAATGATGTGCACCCGCAAAATTTGTTCATAAGCATTTCAATCAAAAAATTGCACACACTAAAACATACATTCATAAATATGGATCGCTTCCAAAGTTATAATTATTTCCAGATATTAAATTTTATCATGTTTTAAGCACATGAGTAAGAGCTTACTTGTAATTAGACCAATCATCCCCTAATACAAGAAGGAATTTCAAGAAACTATAATCCTTCATGTATCATGCTTGTCCTCAAAGAATTAGAATTTGCATAAGCACACTCCTTATGAATATTAAATATTGGATACTAAATCCAATAAGTTCTTTATTATAGCTTCTACAATTGCTTTAAGGAATTTATTCTTCCTAGGCATGTCATGTCGACATCAACACACTAATCAACATGGAATAATTCACGCCACCAACAAGAACATGGGTCCAAGAGGCCTTAGTGTTTTGGTTGGCTCTAATACCATATGTACTACCCCTCAACACTATGTTCACCAAAACAAAATAATTAGCCATGGTTGGATCCTAAAGGAATTTTTTTCACTTCATTTGAAGTATTAACTCCAATAGAGAGATAACCCTCATATGGTTTCTCACTAAGATTCCATGAATAATTCATGGTTATACCTATTATACATATTGGTTAAATAATTCAACAATTCTCATCAAAACAGCCCTAAGACATTCCATGAATTTCAAATAAAAATAGCATGCTAATGAAGCAAATATGCAAACATCCCCAAACAATTTGCAAATATTCAAGCATTTTACCAAACACTTTGCTAAAATCATTATCAAATGTAAGTTGAATCAAAGGATTTATAAATACCATATTTTAAAATCATTCTTTTGAGAATTTTTTCAAATACTTCACAAACATCATTGAATGTTTTTGGTTCAAAAACAAATTAACTACAATTTTTCTTCCAAATAAATACAAAATATTTGATCAATTATTTTAACGGAATGCAATACATATTACCACTTGCCAAGCTCATACTTACTTCCTTATCTCTTTCAATTTCCATTGCACGCTTTAGTGACGATATTTCTGAATTAGCAATTTCTAAACAGGTTCCAAAGGCCTAAATTCTTCTTGTGGCTAAGAACAATGTAACAGATTCACCATAGATCCTACATAATACCCCATATCGATGGTATCAATATATCAATCCAAATTATATATATTTCAAAACCAAATTAACCAAAGAAACATCAAACATTTACAAATAATTCCATTATACCTACCAAAAATGTCATTTGCAATTCCAAGGAAATTCCGACTCTTAGCTTCCTATTATGGCCATCTCTCTTGGTGCTAATTGGTTTCCTCTCAACCATACTGAGGAAAAACTTCTTTCCCCGAGACCCCCGAACTGTGTGGGATCATTTCTCTCTTAACAAAAATTTTAGAGCATAATGTGTGTAAATGGTGAACCCTCCTCACCTTAAACTCATCATGAAGGATCCCTCTTCATTAACCAAATCTATTCTCAACCAAATTCTAGTTTATTATAGGGAATTGTAACATCTTTCCATATATAATTGAATTTTGGAAAACATGTCCCATGCACTAACATATGGCCATTTATAATTGAATTTTGGTAAACATGTCCCATGCACAATTGAATTTTGGTAAACATGTCCCATGTACTTTGTTTCTTTCCCTTTCAAATATTCCCTCCTTTTTATTTATGAACTCTTTTATAGTTAACATCTTGGCCTTCTATGCATAAATACCATTTTCAATATTATATTTCATTATTATTCATCGTACCTAGTGTCTCCCTTATTTTCTCTTATTTATAAATTTATTAATTCTTAAATGTCAACCCCCTCGGTGTCCTTGTATCATATTTAATTTTTCATGATGTTAATTCTTTGCTAATAATTATATAATATTATTTGAGTTTGCCCCTCCAAAGTGGACAAATGAACACCCATATTAATTATACCATGAAGTTTTCACTGAAATTACCTTATTTAACCTAAAATCTAGGAGCTTTATTGTTGGAGTAGGGATTCCACACCATTACCGCACACCCCCTAATATTATTCATGGAATATGGACTCCTCAACTATGTCTCTGCAACATAAATATTTTTCCCACATATTTTCCAAAGAAAGACTACGGGCCGTACACATGCATGCACCAACACATCAAATTATCAATATTATTATAAACCAAATCAATTTCAATTCATTTTTATCATTATTTTCCCTCCATGTATCTCATTATCTATCTCCAACACATCAAATTATCAATATTATTATAAACCAAATCAATTTCAATTCATTTTTATCATTATTTTCCCTCCATGTATCTCATTATCTATCTTCAAGCTCTTCCCTAACAATCCTTATAACACATCATGTTCCTAGCATCATTAAAATTAGTAATATAATTTGCAACATAATAACTATAAATCGTGTAAATTATCCAAGGATTATCACATGGAAGAACACTAATTTAGCCATGCTTCCACAACTTACATTTAGGCTTCTACGGTCCTTCCCTTTCATGTAATTGGCTATATCTAGGAGCCAGATAGATCTTGAGAACCTATCATAGTTCATACTCAACAACATTAGTAATCATATACCACCATGTGATTAATTAACAGCATACATTAATCCATCATAGAAATAGTCACGCTATCATCATGTCACATAGCAACCTACTCAACAAGCAATACTATAAAATCATCTTTATGGAACATTCAATATGTCACAAATACAAATATTCACCTTACCTATACACATGAAACCCATGAATACCTCAACAAATCTAAGGTTATCCTCCTTATTCTAAGCCAAACCGAGCTAAGCAAGCAGAGGCATTACAACCTCCCCCGCTCTTGATAAAACCAAGGTCAACACCTTAAAATCAAGTGCTCGATTATAGAAGCTCGCAGAACAACAGATAGTTCTCAAGCAATTAGAAGCTCGCAATTAGCAATCCTCTGAAACACAATAGCCAACCATGTGCTACTAGCTCAGTTTTTGGTGTGAAAGTCACCAAAGATGTCGATTATCAGCAAGATCCCAACAATGTCGCATTTCAATTGATTGGGTGCATCAAGGATAAGAAATTTAAAAACTACAGCTTACAGGTATGGGGGTATGACAATTTTCCATTGTAGAGGTCATCAGTATGCAGGTATGTAGTTATCTCTTGCTTCAATTGTCCAAGATCTTTGTATTACAAATCTAGTAGAGGGCAGTTTAGAGTATGTAGTAAGCCGCAAATTATCTATTCCCAGTGTCCACCAATACCAAACCAACTACATACATCTTTTGAAAGAGATAACTGTAAATATCATTATTTGAAGAAAGTGTACCTATTTATGAGTTAATCTAAGATAGAAATGAAACAAACATTCACGTACATGACAACCATGTAAAAAGAGATCATATATAGTTCAATCAACCGTAAGAACTTGTCTTACCAAAACATGCTGGCGACAAACAAATATTTGGTTACTATTAAAAGCCCTTTTCCAAATAGGACCATAATTATAACAATTTCAGTGAAAGAATATAAGTGAACTCCTGACATTTTTCATGAATTTGAAAGAATTGAAGCTAGACCTATGCCACCACTTTCAGCACCAGAAATTTCTTTCTTGCAGCTACTTTCCAAAGACCTGCAGAAACCAAAGCCAATTTTAAGCAAGCAACAAAATTGAGGTTCACCTTTATTATGAGAAATCACTACAGAATCAAGCAGAACTATAAAAACAGAAGCATGTAAATTGCCACAGGATGAACTCTTGAGTGGTACTATTCATGGCATTGCACCTTTACATGTCAGCCTGCCTATCCACTTATTTACACCATGCATTTATGGATAATACAACCTATATAAGCAGGTTGGCCTTCACAATACCCAGCGAAACAGCTATTCAAAAAGATATAAAACAAAATTGGAAAGATAAAATTTACAAAGCCATGCCTTTCAGTGCCAATTTTGACCATCCACTCATTTTAACAATGCATGCTGCATCTACGGAGTGTGTAACCTGAAAATTAAGCAGCTAAGTCTAAAGTCTTTTATAACATAAAGCCCTTCTGGCATGAAAACTATTAACAGGAATCAATTCACCGCCAATCATCCCAAAAAAAATGCAGTGGAGAAATGGCATTTCCATGCAATAAAATTTGACCTGAAAATATGCATCCTTGAGTAATCACCCAAAGCAAAAGTAAAGAAAGTAGTTAATAAGTTGTGTTTGATTAACTACAGAAAACATGCTGGACAGAGTCCCTTATCAGTAATTAATTGTCATATATAAAATTTCATTAAAGCATGCTTTTTATCTGTAAGTTTGCACCCTTTAGCAACCATTAACCCATTGAACTATCTGGTCTGTATTGAGACAACAGAAATCAACTACCAAATATCACAAAATCATGGTCAAAGAAAGTCTCAAGGCAAAAAATTTAAAAATGATCTGTGAAAAGGTTCATTACCTAAATAGCTGGCGGCTTTGCAACCTACTTAAAACAAGAGTAATGTGATATAATAAACTGCATTAGTTGTGCAATGGAACACTGCAATTCAGGGTACATTTGTCTATCTCAACATAACTTGCTAAACATTATTGCTCGTAACAAGAAATATTACAGCTCTTCATAAGGTACTGCACAATGCTTTAAGGCATGTAGGTAATCTTTAAGGAATGAACTAGCCCAGGGCACTCCTGCAGATGCTTTTGTTCAATAAAATTATGTTTCAGTCCTATGACCTATTTTGGTCAGTCACTGGACATTAATAAAATGATCTTTATCTTATCTAGGAACATTTGGGCCGCAAGTGGTCAATTTCACAGATTCAAGAAATTAGTAACATTTTGAATGTGAAAATAATGTCCAACATCATCCCCAGATCCTCAAGATGTGAAATAAGTGACAATGTAAGCTTCCATATCATACTGATCCTACACCCTATATTATATTTATTAGATGAAAAAATTCAAATTTCCAATGTTTCTTGTAGAAACGCAAAATGTGTGTCATGCAAGAAAAATAATCATAGCACCCATGTTTCTTACTATACTAAATGTCCAGTCTAAGAATGGACTTAACAACCAAAGCAATATTAGCATAGAAACACATTAATCTAAAGCCTGTACACTAGACAAGTCAATTCAGACTAAATACGAGTCCTGCCAGAGCAGCAGCTTCTGCAAATTCATGTCACTCTGAAATTATCCAAATCTGCATTACAAGACAACAAAGGTGGTGCAAAAAGCGCAAAATTATAGGCAATGCCAAGATGACAAGAGGAAAATACTTTCCAATTTCATTTTATTTTAGGTCAGGGTCCTGACTTCTGAGCCGATGGCATTGTATTATAACCAATTTTAACACTTGAACTGGAAATTCAAACCATACTTCACTCAACCCAATTTAGAAACACCACAAAAAAGACTATTCATAAAGTAGCATTAACATGCAGCAAGAAGGGTACGATGCTTACATAGGAGACAGTGGACCTTGATATGCAAATGTTGAAATTCCTTGGCGCTGCTTATGTTTGGGATTGGAAGTGCATAAGATATAAACCTTTCCACGACGTTTCACAGATCTGCAGAATTCGCACAGCTTCTTCACTGATGACCTCACCTTCATGACTATAAAAGAAAATCAATTAGGTCATGCAGAAATGACCGTTTCAAGGTTTAATATCTTTGTAAGAATGAATGTCCCTAACCTACATTGACCTATCAAATTTACCAAATGCCTAAACAACGTATATTGCTCTCAATCAAGTACAGGTTCAAAAGCAGTTACTTCATAAAATTTGCATATAAAATAACAAACCTATTGCTGATTGGTAGGTATCAGTGACAAATTGAAATGGCCATGTCCTAGTCCTCCATTCAAAGCTAAGGATGCGACAGTATATTTTTTCTTTAAAAATCTGAATAAAATATCACAATAGGATTCCTCTATAATTATAAAAAAAAATTAAATTAAAACAGCCATTGGCAAATCCATGACTGAAGCATGAGAATAGATTGTATATGCAAGGTGTATATCTTTGCATGTTTATTCAGAAAACACCATTATGTCCATAGCTGCTTGTTAGGAAAATAGCATATGTTTGAATCCAATGGCTTGGGAAATACTAAAATGCCATTGGAATTTCTTTACAGCCACAAACTTGTTATAGTTGATTGAATGATTTTATTATCATATGTAACAACAGCAACCTACACCTGCGCAATCACGGCTTCTCAATCAGGTCCTACGATTAAGGATAATAATATAATATTAGGTCAAAATTGAAGTCTTCTAAACTAATGGATCGTGACGTAATCTGAAAATTCATTAAACTCCCATGGAAACCACCTCCTACATATGTACATGATTTGCAACCAGAATTTTGACTGTGGCCCACTGATCATGCCTTGTACCCTACACAGGCTAGACTCATTTTTCAATCATCCTGAGCAACATTTGAGTTGTAATCTATGAGGTGTAAATAATACGACAAGAGTTACAAGTGAGCTATACCCTTAAGTACTAGAAACACCTTGTAACTTGTGATATTAGTTTTACAGTATCCACCCTCAACCACCAAAGCAATACCTGCACAATTCAATCCATGGCTGTAACTGGCAACGACTGGAACTGTCCAACATCCTATACATTCATGCAGAAATATTCATTATGTCTTAACTCTTGCAAATTATATAATCAAGTTATTGATAAAGCACACAAAACCACACCTAATACACTGTGGTTGGTGTTGAAGACTTGCAGCAGGCACATGGGTTGACAAAATGGCAGTGTCGACAAAGAGTGGCAATGACATCAATTTGTTATAGAGGCATCGACATGAAAGGGGTCAACAGTCTAAAAAGCAATTAGCCTCTTGATGCAAGGTCAATGTCGATTGGCAATTCTGTTATAATCAATTATTTCCACATGCAAAACCACATATACAAGTATGCAAGCATCTTGATGTACATTGGTGTAAATATTGATATGATAGCTCGATGCTTCTTGGAGTCTTTGTCTCTAAGGTCCAGCATATTGGATGCTTTTGGTTGTGAGTTTACCAATAATTGTAAATCATTTGTTCTCTGTGCTAATAAGGGAATATTTAAAGGGTATAGACTTATGCCCAGAAAGTCTGTGTCCATCGATTGAATGTCACATGTATGCTAAGCAGCAGAGGCTAGATGATCCTGTGAATGAGTTTGCCTCATGTTTCAGCAAGAGGAAAATAAGCAACTGTCCATTTTGCTCCATCAATCAGCATCGAAGCTCATGTCAAGTGGATTCTGTAGGTGATCTGGATGTTCAGATCAGATAATTGACAATCAGTGGGAACTGTAATTTCAGCTAGGATTAAGCAGTGAAAACCCCAAAGAAAAGGCAATGACAGAAATCAGAGTTGTTAAGTGGTTCCAAGGAGATAATTGTGACACCTGGAAGATCAGAATGGAACCATATCTCTAGGAGACTCAGAAAAAACTGCACTTGATGAATACAGAAGAGAAACATCCCAACACAAGCGCAACTGATTGTAGGAAGAAGGATGAGAGGGTTTGCTCGGCAATCATCCTGAATCTTAACAATGTTGTAATACAGTATGTGCATAAGTGGGCAAAGAAAGTATGGAAAGCACTTGCCAAAATATACAAGAAGAAAATCATAGCAAATAAGCCGTCCATACACCAATAAAATCATGGCAAATAGGCAGTTCTTCGGTAACCAGTAAGATCATGCGAAGATGGTTGAAGATGTGTCCCTGACTAAACCCCTGAGCCCCATGAACAAATTGGTAGAGTAGTTGGCGTCTCCTGGTGTGAATATTTGTGTTTCAACTTTGAGCCATTGAAGCTCAAGTATCAAACATCAGTCCATGCTTATTAGGCACCCGCATTTTCACTGTGGCTTGGGACATCTGAATTTGGCACTTACAAAAATTTTATCATCAAAATCTATCCAGTTATGATTTCGTTCATAGCTGTCCCATTGACACAAGGCATCCTCCAAATCACCTTCCCCACAAGGAATCCAACAAAGCTGCTTAAAAGGGGGGGGAGTAATAGTAAACTCTAGTAGTTTGGCTTTGTGTGCCCTAAAGAGAGGGTTTGGGCATTCCTAAAGAGCATCAGCCCATTGATGGTTAAGGTCTCATCAAGCTCAAGGACAACATGGACATGTTGAGGCACTCCCTCCACCTAGTTCTAAAGAAAAGACCTAAGAAGAGGAAGTGACTCAGCTAGGAGGTTCACCAGATAACCAAAGTGTACAACTCCCTCCCCCTCACAAAAGCTCATCCAACCAATTTGGTAGGAAGCCAACGCCACATTCCCCATCTAGAAGTATCACAACCTGCATCATCTTTAGTATTCAGTGTTCACATCAGCCCACCACAACTTCGTCTCCAAATCAAGTAAGATAACAATTTCCCTCAAATGAATGGTGAAGCAGTATTGTGCATCTCACTAAAATGTGGTACAAGAACCCCATCTTCAAAGTCGACACCTAAGAGTAAATGTGAATATCTTGAAGGAAGAGAAGTTCTAGATTTTTCGGCACTTTCCCAACCCGGTTTCCAACTCCGTTTTAAAACATTGTTTAATGCCCAACGCAATTTGTTTTACTGTTGCAAATTAGATTTTTCTCATAAACAACATAGAACGGAAACACAAGAAAAACTTCTACAACATTTTCACTAACAGCAAATAAACACATTCAACCATTAAATTTCGACACTATATTTTTGGTCCAATGACCCAGGAAAAACCCCAACCTCCGGGGAAAACCTGTGAGAGTGAAATTTTTATTTTCAGGAAAATAAATTACAGCAATACTCAGAAAAAATTTCAGACCAACTTATCTCAACCGGATGAAAATTTTCTGCTTCGTTTTTCGTGCCAAACAAGAAAAATCAAACTCAAATTCAGTTTTCTGCCTCGATTTCCGTGCCACTGTAGGACTGTACATACTGTACTGGCAGACCATATAGACTCTGTACAGGCCTCAAAATCCGTGCCTAGGGAAAAAAATATTGAAAATCGTGCATGTTGTATTGAAACCGTACCGTACGGACTGTACGGACCAGCAATAAATGCTGTTGTCCTTTCCTCGATTTTCGTGCCCTCTCTTGCTGATGTCCTTTCCTCGAAATGCGTGCCAAGAGAAAAAACTTGTTGCTGCTGGTGTTTTCTCCTCTTTCTCAGAAAATGGCTCTCCTCTCTCAAACGCAAAGTGCCTCTTCACTTGGAAACTTTCCTTTTTGGTGAAAAAATTATGGTGAATGAAAAGCCATCTAATCCTAGGGATCAGATTAGTCTAGATGAGTGGTTGTGATTAAAATCACTTTTCTCCACAAAATAATTAATTTCACTCACTTTTTAAATATTTCATTTAAAGTGCACTTTTCCCTAAAGTACAATTAATGCTCATCTCAAGTCATTAATATAAAGTCCAAGTGACCCAAAACCCCTTTTCCTAATGACTTAAGCAAAAGTCACTTAGGGGAACAATTCCTAGGTAAATTTCAACACTCCCTCTTACCGAGGAGGTTGTTCTTCACCACACCCAACTTGTCTCTGAACTGAATAAACTAGTCTCTTCCAAGAGACTTCGTCAGGATATCTGCAGCATGCTCATCAGTGGAAATGTATTGCAATGTCACTACTCTCTGAACATAGTCTCTAATGAAATGATACCTGATCTCAATATACTTTGACCGCTCATGAAAAAATGGATTCTCAGAGAGCTAGATGCAACTTTGATTGTCACAGTAAATCAACATAGCCCTCAACTCCTGATCAAATAAATCCACCAACAACTTGCGAAGCCACAGCGCCTCGCAACTGGCATGACTAGCTGCCATATACTCGGCCTCTGCAGAACTCAAAGCAATAGACTTTTGCTTCCGACTGAACCACGACACTACTGTCGAGCCCAAACTGAAACAACATCCGGAAGTGCTCTTCCGGTCTGCCACACTGCCTGCCCAATCTGAATATGTGAAGCTAATCAATCTGATCCCATCTAATCTCCTGTAGTCCAGCCCATACTCCACTGTCGCTGCAAGGTATCGCAACACATATTTTGCAGCTACCCAGTGCTCCCTCCTAGGCTCAACCAGGAACTGACTGAGGGTGTTCACCACAAAACACAAATCTAGCCGAGAGTTGACCAGATACATCAAAGAACCAATGAGCTGACAATACAGTGTAAGATCCACCAACTCTCCCTCAGAAGCATGAAGCTTCTTCCAGCTGGTGACCATCGGTGTAGACATTGGCCTGCAATCCTCCATTTGAAATCTCCCCAAAATATCAACTGCATACTTTCCCTATCCCAGGAAAATATGTCCAAGCTCCTACCAAACTTCCAATCCCAAAAATAGTGCATCAACCCAATGTCCGTCATCTCATACTTTGAAGCAAGATCTTTCTTGCACGCTGCAATAGGTCTCTCTCCTCCTATGATAAATAAGTCATCCACATACAACAAAAGAATAAGTGGATCATCCCAACCATGATGAAATAGAGATTCGGATCTGACTCACTCTTCTGAAAACCCATCCGCTGCATGTAAGAGTCAATCCTGGAGTACCAAGCTCTAGGAGCTTGCTTCAGCCCATACAAGGCTTTCTTCAGCCTACACACATGAGACTCTCTCCCATGGATCTCAAAGCCCTAAGGTTGCTCAAATAAACCTCCTCCTGTATGATTCCATTGAGAAATCTGGTCTTCACATCCATCTAATGGATCTTCCAACCCATTTCCACAGCAATGGAAATCAATGCCCTGATCAAAGTATAACGAGCAACCGGAGCAAAAGCCTCATCATAGTAAACTCCCTCAACCTGTGAGAACCCTCACGCCACAAACCGAGCCTTGTACTTCTCCACACTACCATCTGCAGCATGTTTTAGCTTGTAAAGCCAACAAGAAGTCACCACTGACTACCCCTCAGGTCTCGAAACTATCTCCCAAACATCATTCTTCATGATGGAATGGTACTCATCCATCATGGCATCTCTCCAAACATGATGCTGAGAGGCCTCCTCAAAAGTAGAAGGCTTTGAATCACGAAGACTAGCCATTAATGCCATACACAATATGTCTGGCATCTGAATAGCCCTCCCTGGCTCCATGGGTGTCCCAAACTCCGATGGTTCCTTCAAGGTGTTCCAAAGCCACTTAGGCTTCTTCTTCCCTGAAGACTGCTCCCACACCGATCTGTCCTCATTTGATGAACTACCAGACGTAGAAACCCCAGTAATTTGTGAACCAAAAGCTGGAGGGCCAACAACTGGTGAACTCTGTGATCCTGAAGCTCTGTACAATGAACCTGTAACCTGAGTCCCAAAACCTGTCCCCGAAGATCCTCCTGGCTGAACCACTGAAACTGGAGAACCTGTGCCTATACTGTGTGGTCCTGTAAACTTGTCTGCTGCACTGAAGGTACCTGTCAAACTACCTATGGTGTGGGAACCTACTGCTCTCCCTGCTCCAGTGTTTTAAAAATCGGTCTGACCGGTTTCAGAACCGGCCGATTCACCGGTTCAAACTGGTAGGAAAACCGGATCGGTGACCAGTTCGTTACCGAATCGACTGGTTCGGTCACCAAACCGGTCCGGTTCGTTCCGAACCGGTCTGACCGGCCAATTTCCGAAGCTGGCCGACCGGTTACTGCAAGTTTCCATTTTTTTTTTCATGTTTTTTAACTTCTAAAGTTTTAACATTTGTTTTTTTTTATTTTATTTGATATTTTACCTAACCTATCCCTAACCTAAACTAGTCCCCACCGTTGCCCAACTACAAATAACAACTACCACTCACTACCTATTATTTATTTTGTTTGATGTTTGGACTCTTGGAGCAGTTTGGAGAGGAATTGCTACAGCGACAGCGTGAGTGCTCAATGGACAAAGGAGTTGACAGTGCCAGTGGCAAGTGCTGAGTTGGGTGGACACTGAACAGTGGCAGTGCTCACTGCTGAGTTGGGTGGACAGTGCTGGACAGCAAACAGTGCTGAGAGCTTTTAACTTTTTATTGCTGAGTTGGGTGGACAATTTATAACTTTGAGGTTTGCAGAGGTACAAGTGTCAAGAAGTGGGCAGTCTTCAAGAATCAATATCAAAGATTCAGAGGTAAGTAACAAATTTATCAAAGTTCCTGTTTTATAAAAAAATTAAAATTTCTATTTATGTGAGTTAAAAGTTAACCAAAAATTTGTATTTGTAATTTTGTATTAATTATTAAATAGAGATCTCTTTTGCAAAAATTTTATAATTTTAAACAGTCATTTTATAATTTGGTAATTTTATAATTTATTATTTTACCAATTGGTAAAAAAGATTAATTGGTAAAAGAGATGAAGATCCCCTATATTTTTATAATTTTATAATTTTGCTCGTTGTTGTTTCAACTTTCAGCCTATCATAAATGGCCCCAAAAGCAAAAGATTCATCATGGGCCCATGCATATGTTGTTGATGGAGTGATGTATTGCAAGTATTGCAAGAAGTTGATTAAGGGTGGTGGAATTTACAGGCTTAAACAACACTTGGCTGCCACCAAAGGCCAAGTGAAGCCATGTGAAGCTCCACTAGATGTTATTAGACAGATTAGAGCTGATATGCAAGAATATTTTAAGAAGTTTGAAAAGAGTAAGGCTAGGCAAAGGGAGATAGAGGAAGAAGTTGGAAAGAAGAGGAGGCTTGCTGAAATGATGGGTGGTACCTATGCTCCGGGTTCAATTGAAGGCTCTTCATCTATCCCTTCTACCGATCTTAGGGATCCTTTTCAATATGTTGCACCCTCCGATACTACACAAGAGAAAGGTAAAACAAAAAAGAAGGGTGGCATTCAAAGCTATTTTACATCCTCTACTAGTGCCAATGCTTCTCAATTGCCTCCAACACATGTTCAGCCCACCTTAGATGGACCATTGGAAGAAGAAATACAAAGAAGTTGCCTATGAATACATAGCTAGATGGTGGTATGATGTTGATCTCCCCTTTAATGTTGCTCGCTCTTCGTATTACCAACCTATGTGGGATGTTGTTATAGCTGCTGGTACGAGCTTCAAAGGCCCTAGTATGCACGACTTAAGGGGATCTCTTTTGCAAAAAGAGATAGTGTCCATAGATGAATACCTGAAGGATTTCAAACAGTCATGGGTTAGAACAGGATGCACTATCATGTCAGATGGATGGACCGATCAGAGGGGTCGTACTCATAAACTTTCTTGTCTCTTGCCCACGAGGAACCATGTTTTTGAGATCACGTGATGCATCTGATCAGGTGAAAGATGCAAATCTGTTATTTCATCTTTTGGATGAGGTTGTTGAGGAGGTGGGGGCAAGTAATGTTGTACAAATCATCACAGATAATGCCTCTAACTATGTTCTTGCTAGTAAGATGTTAGAGGAAAAACATAAAACCATATTCTGGACTCCATGTGCGACACATTGCATAGACCTCATGCTTGAGGACATATGCAAACAGGATTGGATCAAGGAGACAATAGAGCATGCCAAAAGCATCACCAAATACATTGAGGACATATGCAAACAGGATTGGATCAAGGAGACAATAGAGCATGCCAAAAGCATCACCAAATACATCTACAACCACGGTTGGGTATTGGGCTTGATGAGGAGACACACACAGGGCAAGGAGCTTGTTAGGCTTGCAGTTACTAGATTTGCAACTCACTTCCTCACGTTGCAATCTCTCCTTTCCCAAGCACAAAACTTGGAGAAAATGTTTTTAAGTGATGAATGGAATTCATCCCAATGGGCCCTCAAACAAGATGGAAAAGACACCAAGAAAAGAATTAAAAGCTCTTCATTTTGGAAAAGAGCAGCAGAGGTTGTGGCAATTACTGAGCCACTTACTAAGGTGTTGCGGTTGGTTGATGGGGAAAAATTGGCCATGGGCTACATTTATGAAGCTATGGATCGAGCAAAAGAGCAGATAAAGAAAGCATACAAAGATAGAGTGGCCAAGTATGGGCCTATTTGGGAGATCATTGATAGGAGATGGAACAGTTAACTCCATTGCCCTATACATGCAGCTGGGTATTTTCTTAACCCAAGGTATCAGTATAGAGAGCATATTGATCCAGATCTTAGTGGGGAGGTAGCAGATGGATTGTATTCTTGCCTTGAGCGCATGGTCCCAAATGAGGTGGACCAATTGGAGATACATCGACAAATTAACTCTTTCACCGCTGCCACAGGTACCTTTGCCAATAATGTGGCTAAGATTTCAAGAGAGGATGACCAACCAGGTAAACATTTCCATTGTTTGATTAACTTCTGTTTTTAAAATTTAATGTTTAAAGTTTAAACTGCAATTCTTAAATTGTAAATAGTAAATACCAAATACTGCAATTCTTAGCCAAATTTACAATCGAATTTGTTGAATTAAGTTATTAACTACCTTGACTCTTCACATTTGCAGCACAATGGTGGAAGGCATTTGGTAACCATACTAAACTATTGCAAAGGTTTGCAATTCAGGTCCTGAGTCAAACCTGCAGCTCTTCTGGGTGTGAGCGCAATTGGTCTTTGTTTGAGCGGATTCACACAAAGAAGAGAAACCGTTTAGAGCAGAAATGGTTAAACGATCTAGTCTTCGTGCAGTACAACCTCCGACCTAGGCGCAACCAATTGATGACCAAAAGACCTGATACGGATCCCATTGTGTTGGATGATATAGATCCAACCTAAGATTGGGTAGTGGAGACCCAACCGCCAGAGTTTGGTGATGGCATAGATGTTGAGCTAGAGAACTTGCTGGATGTTCCGTTGGATGCAGATCCTTTATTGCCGATGGCATCAGTTCATATAGGTGGAGACGCTGAGAGAGCAGTGCCAGGCATGGCGGGCACTAGCCGATCAGGACCTCGTATTTATAGTCGTCGACAACGTCGACATTCAGCCAGTACTACTACTTCATTAGCAGATGACGTTGATCCTGAGGAGCCCGAGACTGAGCCAAATCATGATACCTTTGCTAGTCCTTCCGGTTCTTCTTCTAGTTCTAGTTCTAGTAGTGGTGCTAAGTTTGATGATGTATTATGTAGTTGATTATGTAGCATGTTTTTTGGACTCCCCGGGCCATATAGCCTTTACTATATAGGGCCTAGAAGCCTAGGCCTCATGGATTATGTATTTTGTTCTAGTATCCTAGATATGTTACATGTATTATTATTTATGTATTGTACAGAGTACAATCATGGACTCCAGATTATAGTACACTTTGTGCCATTTTGATATATTGACTCTTATATGGTATATACATGAGCAGATTTTGGTTATTTTGTCTTCAATGCCTTGGAATCATGGATTATAATCTTGAAAATGTTGTTTTTCTTTAAAATTTAAATATTTTATGCATATTTTAGCAAACTGATTCATTAAATTCAAATCGGCCGATTTTTGACCGATTCATTACCGATTCCGATTTCGAGTTGACCCTCAATCAATTCCGAGTCCGAGTCCGATTCTGATTTTTAAAACTATGTCCTGCTCTGACTCTCTAGACTTCTTGAAGGCCCGCTCCTCCTTAAATCTCACTTCCCTCCTCACAACAACCTTCCTCTAAGAAGGAAGATAAATGCGGAAGGCCTTCGAAGTCTCATCATACCCCACAAAGATGTCTCTCTCTATTGTGGGCTCTAGCTTTGTCCTCTTCTCGAAAGGGACATGTGAATAAGTCAGACAACCAAATATCCGGAAATGACTCACCTCAGGCTTCTTGCCTGTGAAACTCTCCTCAAGTGTCTTGTTCCCCAAGGCACGATGGGGACTCATGTTCTGAAGATAAACAGTTGTACTACACTGCATGCCTCTGCCCAAAGGAAGAAAGGAAGTGACTGATCATGTAACACAGCGCTAGCTGCTCCAACAATAGATCTGTTCTTCCTTTCTGCCACTCCATTATGCTCTCGAGTGTATGGTACTGTCAACTGCCTCCTAATGCCCTCCTATCTGCAAAACTCATCGAACTCCTTGGAGGTATAGTCACCCCCGTTATCTGATCTAAGTGCCCGAATCTTCCTCCTTGTCCAGCTCTCCACAAGAGCTTTGAACCCTTGGAACCTTTGCAAGATCTCCTCAGATTTCTTGCTCTTCAGGAAGTAAATCCAGGTCTTCCTGGAATGATCATCGATGAATGTCACATAATACACATATCATCTCAAAGAAACAACTGACATGGGACCACACAAGTCAAAATGTATCAAGTCAAGAACTCTTGTTGATCTGTTGTCAATGCTCGTGAAATCAGTCTGAGTGTACTTTCCCAAAGCACACCCCCTGCAAACATCACTATGCTCTGTGTTGAACTCTGGTAAACATGTAACCATATATCTCAACAACCTCAAAGCTGGATGATGCAAGTGGGCCATCCTCCTATGCCACAGCTCACAAAGCTCGGTGTCGCTGCTATGTGCCAAAGCATGTCAAGGCTGAAACAAGAGCTTGTACAGTTTCCCACATCTGACTCCAATGGTGTAGGAAGTAGATGGTCCTACAGTCTTGGGAAAAACATGCACATGTCCATCCAGGAAGGACACCCTAAGACCCCTATCCTCGATCATGGAAACTGAAACCAAGTTCTTCTTTAGCCCAGGTACATACAGTACATCTCTCAAAATCATGGGACTCATGGACTCTCTCTGAAAAGTAATGGTCCCATGCCCAACTGCTCTGACAATAGTGTCATCTCCCAACACTACCTCCACATCAATCTCTGCCTGTGAAAGCTTGGAGAACATCTCTCTAGCACCTGTCATGTGGCTCGAAGCTCCACTATCAATATACCATGTGCTAGTGGTGGATGCACTATAAGAATGGTCTGTCAACAAGGAATATTCCCTCTCAATATATATATATATATATATCTGCATTAGTGATGATGGATGCTCTCTCTATCAACCAGCCCAGCACAGAGAGAAAACTCTCTCAAATCTAGCTGCAAAATCCTCAACCTCTGTTGAAGCTGTTGTCTGTTGTTGCTTCTTCTTCTTCAGTGGACACTACCCAGCATAGTGCCTCTTCTGACAAGCAAAACACTTCACGGTGCTCAAATCCCTCTTCTGCCCATCCTGCTGCTTGGCCCCGCCCTTCTTGGGACCCTTCTTAAACTTTTTATTCTCTTTTGTTGTCAAAGCCACATTCTCCTCATCATCCCTACTAGTAGAAGCACTACCTTGCACAAGACCTCTCCGGGTCTCCTCCTGAACAAAATCATCCCAAATCCTGTCCCATGACGGTAAGTTCTCCTTGGCTACTATGGCCTCCACAAAAACAACCCAAGGTTTTGCAACCCCATTCAAAGTTGTCCGCACTAGCTCTGGTCAGGAACAACCTCCCCCACTGCTGCAAGCTCATCTCTCACTTGAGAGATCCTAGTAAGATATGAAGTCACACCCTCACCTTTGACCATCTTGACACTCTTCAGCTTCTCCCTCAAAACCATCTTCCTAGTCTCAAAACCATATTTGATCGTTTGACCAAGTCATGGGAAATTGTGGTGACTTCCCTAGAAATAATGGTCCATTGTCTAAATGTCACTACATTGAAGGAAGATTGCTAAGGGGATAGAACAAGCTCTAGACAATGAAAGACTCAATTGAAGGGTCTATGCAGTAGTCATAAAGGTCCCATTGCGCTAGGTCAACAATATCAGCACATAGCAAGACAAAGGAGATTGTTTGCAATGGGCGTTGAGAAGGGCCATCTTAAGAACCAATGCCAAAAATGAAGAAAAAGTCAAAAGGGGAAAAGACAACTCCTGCAAACATATTTGATGGGTGGTTGCCCATAAAATATTTCTATAGCTTCAACAAGTTCTTTTAAAAGGGAGGTCCAAGACTAATGATGAATACACCATGGGGGATTCCAATTTCCAAAACATGACTCCAAATCGGAGTGGTTCTCCCAGCATCGGAAGTTGGAGGAAAGAGGACGAGTGTATATGGACAACCATGACAATGATTATGTCAAAGATTGCAGCACTGTGTTGGTGAAATTGCAAATCGACAAGGTGAAACAGGTCAATGATATGTTGCATATACTAGAGATAAACTTGTTGTATATAAGCAAGATTATAAATGTCAATATCCCGTGTTTGACAAGAACAACTACATAGAAGAATGGAAAGACATTTCTAAAGATGTCAAAGGAGCATTGCATACACTGGTTGGATGTCAATATTCAACTAGTATGAGTTGGTGTCAAGTGGTAGGTTGAAAGAGATAGTGAAGTTGAAGACCATGGAGGCATGGTGGTGAAAGTTGACCATAGGCTCATGTTATGGCATCAGAGGTTGGGACGTCTTGGTGCTAGGAATCTCGAAAAAATAAGAAGACGACAAGTGGAATTGACAAGCTCGATGATGAGGTGATTCTACAATTTTGTCAAAATTATTTCTAGGCAAAGTAGCACAAGTTGGACTTCCATCAAGGATGATAGACAAGATGGATCACACACAAAAGTGTATGGACCAATGGAAACAATGTTTAAAGGAGAGATCAAATAGTTTCCAGCAATCCTGGATGGCCATGCTCAAAAGACTTCCATGTAGTTCTTGTAGAATATTTTTGAAGTATTCAACAAGTTCAAGGATTTGAAAACACTTGACAAGACACAAATCAG
The DNA here is from genome assembly GCA_001517045.1 of Pseudotsuga menziesii. NCBI lineage: Eukaryota > Viridiplantae > Streptophyta > Pinopsida > Pinales > Pinaceae > Pseudotsuga > Pseudotsuga menziesii. The sequence goes on along the minus strand of LPNX010269419.1, from coordinate 311,774 downwards.
TTGGCGCATCAACACAATGTTGAAAGAAGGTTCTAGATAATTTGTGTCCTTTGATAAACAACATTCTTGGAAGACTTCCACATATTTCTTGCAATAAAATTTGTGATATTTGATAAGTTCAAGGAGTTCAAAACACTTGTAGACAAGTACACTAGTTGATACTTTAAGGTGCTAGGAAGTGAAAATGGTGGAGAAAAATGGATGGTGAAACAAAAGAACCAAACATTAGTCCAATGCATCAGATGCACAATCATTCATACAAGCATCAAGAAGAGTTTTTGGGCCGAGGTAGTGGTGACAACTACACACATCAATAACCAAGTATCAACTAGGGCATCATATAACATTGAGCGTAAGGAGGTTTAGACTAGGAGATGATTGTTGCTTATGCATCTTAGTGTGTTTAGTTGTGATGACTATGCGTTGATACCAAAAGGGAAATAATGAATGATAGACAAGGGTGGTCAAGGATGTAACTTCAAGAGATACAATGAAGGCATCTAAGGATTCGAGTTTTATGACCCTGAGATCAAACCTCTTATTGACAGCAAGGAAGTGGTGTTTCACGTAGGCTTTAGGTCAAAGACAAGATTGAAGTTGATCATTGAATTACAAGGTTGAGATTGACTTATGCATTAAAGTCCATGAATAACTTAATGAACAAGGTAATGCAAACCTTGTATTCAAGACAATTAAACCTTTGGAGGATGTTGAGAGGAGGCTAAGTAGTTTGAGTGAATGGTTTACAAATGCAAAGCGATTCATCCAGGATGAAGATATCATGTAGACTCCCATCTGAACGAGGCCGACTAAGGAGAGACATCCTCCCAACAAACTATCCTTTTATGCTTTGTTGGCTAACATTAATCGTTGGACAACAATGTTGGAGGTGCTCAATAGAAATGATATTGATGAGCGAAAATTAGCAATGTCAACAATGATATTGTCAACATTGATATACAACGACAATAAGTGTGCAATAGGATTTGTACAAATCCCAAGTTTGATGCCAAAATGAAACATATCAACATACAATGCCATCACATTCACTTGTTGGAGTCGGGCCAAATTCGCACAAAATTTTACTATACAGGAAAAGTGGCTAAAAACATCCTAATGAAGGGTATGGTGGTCGACAAGTTGAAATAGTGTCGATGGAAGAGGGGAGTGCAAGAGCAACGCAATCAAAAGTTTGTGGAGAAAATCTGTATTGGGGACTTCACGATTGGTGAAGTTGGTAAATTGCAAAGTGGGCATAGTTACCAAGTTCGAAAAGTTTGGTAGCTTCAACAAGGCTAAAGGTTTGGAATTCCAAAACCAAAAGGTTTGGAAAAAGATTCAACATATGGAACATATCAAATTATAGATATTACTCATAGATGTACAAAATCACAAACAAAAATTTGGCCCAACAATTCCCATTGGGATATCTTTTCCAAAATAGGATTCCCTAATTCAAAATCATTATTTGACCAAACTTCTATAGTAAGAATATATTTACTTGAAAAAACACCAAATCTTCTATAACATAGATAAATACCGAATGACTTTGGAAATTTTACAAAAATTTCATCAAATCTTCATAGTCAAATATTTGAGTATTATAACAACTCACCAAGGCTTTTACACTTGCAACAAATATATGGTGCCTTCAAATGTTCCCTGATCACAACCAAATACATAAAGCATACATCAAAGCAATGGTTTCTGCTCTTACACCATTTTGTAGTATTTTCTTGTGTTTATGAAGGAAGTTTTAGAGGTTCGATCCAAACTAGTTTCGTTCATATGAAAGATTCAGGTTTTGGTCAAACCCCAGCCAAGTCCACTCAAATATGGTAACTATGAAAGTAGGATATTGTTGGTGTTGAATTCTTGCAACGATGGAAAATAAAAGTACTTGAAGTTTTTGGGTCAACAACCTTGTAAGGTCAGCATTTAAGGGTGATGTTGATATTCACTGGTGTCGAATCAACTAGTGTTGGAAAAGTCAACATGGAAAATCATCGACCGAAAACCAAGAAGCAACTAGATTGTTGAAGTAAAATTGTCATTAACTGATTATTCTATCATAACCAATAATCCTCACCACAAGCATCCTAATTTATAAATATGCATGTAGATACATTGTTAAAACTCTTGGAGATGGTTAATTGCTTCTTATAGTTTGGTGTATGAGATCCAATGCATTACATATTGGGTTGTAAATTTACTAATGATTGCAAATCACTTATTTTATTTAGGCTAATAAAAGAATATTTAAAGGGCACACACTTAAACCAAAAACCTTTATGTCTCATTGATTGAATATCACATGTATGCTTAGTTAGCATTGGCTAGACGATCCTATGAATATGTTTTTCTTCTTGTATTTTAGCAAGTGAGCAATCATCCATTTTGCTCCAACAAACATAGCCATGGCTTATCTAAGAATCAGTCACCATTTACCAAGAAAGACTAATCAACTCCATGGAGGTAACATAATATAATCATGGACAGCCAAATCAAATGGCTGCATGAAAAATTTCAAGGCTTCCCAGTGGTTATAGCTAAAATAATAAAATTGCATGCCAAGTAAAACCCTTATTTAGACATCTAGAGTTCAAGGATGAAATTTGGTTTGGAAATTCTTTTCCCACCAAACATGTCCTCATAATTCATCTATTCAAGCATTAAAAATTGATAAAGCACAAAATGGGAGAGTACGGATACTTGGGTTTCAACAAAATATACATTGTAAGAAAAATACCCTTCAAAACATTTTCCAAGCAAAGTTTAACATATAATCATGAGCAGCCAAATCAAATAGCTGCATGAAAAATTATTAGGGCTTCCCCAGGGTTATAGCTAGAAATGCATGCCAAGTACAAAACCTATTTTGCTATGTGGAGTTCAAGGATGAAATCGAAATTTCTTTTCCCACCACACATGTCCACAAAAGTCATCTATTCAAGTATAGAAATTGAGAAAGAACATAATGAGAGAGTACAGATACCTGGGATTCAACAAAATATATGTTGTAAGAAAATTATACATTGAAGCCTTTTCCAAGCAGCGTTTGACATATGGCCCCTCTTCCTAGGGACCACCTATACCTTATAGCCATAAAATGTACTACATAGTTGATAAAGGTTCAAGAGGAAACTTAATGATTAAAGAAGGCAATAGTATCCATAAGGAGCTCCTTGCTATTATCAATAATTGGCAAACTTGCAAGAGTTCACATGTAGATAATACTGATAGCCCCTGTTGAAAAACCATTATCATTGTCATTGTGTTTAGGATTTTCATTTCCAATGATGTGCTATCAAAAACCATGCATTCATGGACAACCAAATAAAAGCATATCCATCAGAGCATTTTCCAAGCAAAGTTTGACATATTGCCCATATTCCTAGGGACCTCATATAACCTGTAGCCATAAAATACACTACAAGATTGATAAAGAATCAAGCTTCAAGAGGAGACATAATGATTGAAGAATGCAAAAGTACCCATAGGGAACTCCTTGGTAGGGTCAACATGTAGATGAGAGCCCATATTGAAAAATCATGATCATTGTCATTGTATTTAGGATTTTCATTTCCAGCGATGCATGCTATAACAAACCATCCATTCATAGAGAGTCGAATTGAGCAAGCACATCTTGAGAGAGTTTTGATTCTCATGTTTTAACAAATTTTACATTGTAAGAAAATTATCCATCGATCGATTTTTAAGCAAAATTTTGACATATGACCCCTCTTTCCAGGGATCACCTCCCTACTCATGCCCTGTATCCATAAAATGCATGGAATGGTTGATAAAGATTCAAGAAAAGACATAAAAATTGAAGAAGACTCAAGCTCCTTGCTATTATCAATGATTGGCAACCTTGTAAGAGCCCACTTGTAGATAATGCTCCTCTTCAAAATATTTAACCATAGTTAATGTTTTTAGGATCTTCATTTCCAACAATACAGGCCATCAAAAACCATCCATTCATCCATAATTAAATTGAGGGGGCACATATTGAGAGAGCTCCAGTAAATGTGATTCATCGTGTTGTAAGAAAAGTATCCATCATAGAAATTTTCAAGCAATGTTTGAAATATGCCCTTCTTTCTAGGCACTACATCCCAACCCATTCCCTATATCGACGAAATGCATGGCATGGTAGATATATATTCAAGAGGAGACACATGTAGATTGAAGAAGACTTGACTATCAATAAGTAGTCCCTTGCTACATTAATAATTGGCAACCTTAGAAGAAACCAATTGTAGATGATAGACATGCTTCAACATTCATAATCATTGTCAACATGTATAGGATTTTCATTTCCAACCATACATGCCATCAAAAACCATCCATTCATGCATAATAATCAAAATGAGTGGGCACATATTGAGATTTCAAATAACCATTCTCCAACAAAATATATATTGCAAGAAAATTATCAATCGAAGCAATCTTCAAATAGAGTTTGACATATATACCCCCCCCCACCCCCTACCCTTCCTAGGCAACACTTCTTGACTCATGACAAGGAGCACAACCAAAAGTAAAGTGGTCGCTGAACATTGATAGGCGTAGCCAGCCACTTAGTTTTGTGGAGATGGTTGATTGTTAAACAAAGGCTAAACATTAAACTAATTACCAAATCGATATATTTATCCATTTATGGTATAATATAAACATTAAACTAATTAATATAAACATAAAACTAATACTATTTAATAAAAAAAAACTATTGTTACCCTTTTCTTTAACCACCTCTTAACTGAAGCTTATTTAAATCTTTCTCAAGATGCATTTAAGCATAACAAGATACGACGACTTAGTAGGGCACAACTATCTGTGGAAGCAGATTTCAGATCCAAAAAGTTTCATTTTTGACCTATTCTCTATCTAAATCGAGAAACTCGGTTCCATTTTTTAGTTGTTATGTCCACAGATCTAAGAGGAAAGGAGGTCTATTCAACTCACCTTGATAGGGTGCATCTCCCTGTGGAATCAGTTTTGCAAGTATCCACATTTCAAATTTGACCCTAATTCCTGCTAGGGTTTCTAAAGCAGTTTTCAGGTTGCAGTCAAGAAGATCAACATGAAGGTTGAACATAGACTTGATAGGATTTCCAACTATTTGTGGAAGCAGATTTCAAATCCAAAAATTTTCATTTTTGACCTATTCTCTATCGGAATCGAGAAACTAGGGTTCCATTTTTTATCTTTTATGTCCACAGATCTTGGAGAAAAAGAGGTCTATTCAACTCACCTTGATAGGGCACATCTCCCTATGGAATTAGTTTTGCAAGTATCCACATTTCAAATTTAACCCTAGTTCCTACTAGGGTTTCTGAAGCAGTTTTCAAGTTGCATTCAAGAAGATCAACATGGAGGTTGAACATAGACTTGACGAGGATTCCAAGTCTAAGATTCTTATTAAGATTGTTGATGAGGAGATTCCAGAACAAATGAAGAAGAAGGGTCTCTCTCGTATTCAGTGCTTCAAATGTTAAAAGGTTGGACACTACGCTATACAGTGACATGGTTCAAACAAAAGGAATGATGATCGTACGGAGTTCTTCATCTAGTATTCCCTATGTTGAGGTGATGATATGAAGATCCATATTGTGATGGACTCCCAATAAGAAGATGAAGATTGGAGGACTCTCGTGATTCCTACCAGGAGGCAGTGAGAGCCCACCCACAAAACAATAAAAGATAAGTATTTGGATATATTGCTCTTATAGATTAGATCAGTCTGTCTTGAACATATTTTGAATACAGATCTATACTCCTAGAACTAGGAAAGTAGTTGAGCATGTAGGCTCATGTAGTATTTGTTCTATAAATGATTTAGCCCGTAATGCTACACAACATTCCATGAACCCATCTAGGATGATATCTCCTTCTAACATGCTTAGAGTAGTGCACACTCTTGATGGCATGTTCTAATGGAGATAGTTGGAATCCAAATAGCTACCTTATGTTCGTTGTGATGAAGCATTGGCTAAGATGCCTACACATATGTATGAACTATTGCCATTGCATTGGTTAAATTTGATTATGCAATATTTCTAACCATCTGTAAGGATTTGACTTGTAGGGAAATGATCAAATGATATGGCCTACAAGAAAAGGATGGTGTAGATCCTGTTGATACTCAGTGATTGAGAGAGAGTAGCATGACTCTCAGCCCAAGCTACAGATTAGGAAGAAGGATGACTTCCATACAAAACAACTAAATGGAAGTCATGACTGTTCAACAATAACAATAGACAAATGAGGACCGAATACATCCATATCTATGAGAACACATGACTCACAGGCCCAGAGAATCTCATAAGGAGATTGGTGATTCGGAACAAAAGGCTCCAACGAATGTCGGTATCTCTACTACAGATGTTTGATTCTTCGATGATTATGTAAAGTAGTTAGAGTCCTGACAAAAGGATTAGAGTATGTTCGTCCTGGAAGAAGAGACTTACACAGTCGATTGCTAAGGAGGTGCACATCCATTAGATTTGTGCCTCGTGATTGAGAACATATTGATGACGATGATTCCCTGTTCGTGATGATGTTGTATACTGGTGTTCAGACTGGCACCTGAATTGATTTCTCAAATACGTTGATGGACTAGCCTAAGGATATAGCTATAGAGGGAGCAGCATGCTCAGATGTAAAGGGAGCAAGGCACTCCAGCGCAGAGGGAGACCTCTCGAGCACCCTGTAATGGGGTGGGGAGACTAGTCTCTTGATACTCTACCATACAGGTGCATGAATTCAGTTATGTGATTTGTTATTATTTCATCCATTTACATTTCATGTCTAGAATAGGGCAGGACAAAAATGTCTACCCTGGTATATTTTATGTCTCTGTTAGCTGATATGTGTGCAAGTTCTCTAAAGAGAGCACATTAGTACCTATATGATACAGGATGGGACCAGACCTTGCTCTCGGTATGATGGGGTGGGGATGCTAGCCCTTAATGAGTAGTGTTGATGCATTGGGCGTGTGCTCCCCCAGTTAAGGGTGAATGGCAGGTGGGAGAAAAGCTTCTCCCAGTCATCCTAAGATGGGATGGGGAGATTTGTCCCTAGTTGCACACACTATCCTCCTAGAGGTTGATGCATCAAGCAGGTGTTTCCCCAGTATTGACCTTAACTTGGCTAGGGGTGAATAGCTTTGGGCGAGACAGAAGCTTCTCCCAATCATCATGTGATAGGATGGGGAGATTGGTCCTTGGTTGCATACACTATCATCTAGAGGGTGAGCATCAAGCATTCCTTCAAAATTGGCCTTTGTGACTTGGTTAGAAGTGAGAATGACCCTGGGTGGGGTAGAAGCTTCTCTCAATTATCCTAAGATAGGATGGGGCGATTGGTCCCTAGTTGCTCTTAGGGTAGTGCCTTGTTCCAGAGACTCTATGATGGAGTAGGAGATTAGTCCCATAATTATACCCTAGCTAAAAGGGAAGGCAGAGTTCTATATGAACACTTGTGGACGGTGATTCTATGTGAACACCTATGGACGGTGAAAATGATTCTGAGTGAAGTCCTGAGTCCTACACTTGTGGACTGTGATTCCGTGTGAACACCTGAGTTTTGTGTGAACAATTGTGGACGTTGATTCTGTCTGAACACATTTGGACGGTGACAGTGATTATGTGTGAACACCTGTGGAGGATGACGATGACTTTGTGTGAACTCCTAAGTTCTACACGTGTGGACGGTGATTATGTGTGAACACCTGAGTTATGTGTGAACACTTGTGGACAGTTATCCTGTGTGAACACCTGAGTTATGTATGAACACTTGTGGACGGTGATTCTGTGTGAACACTTGAGTTATGTGTGAACACTTGTTGACGGTGATTCAATGTGAACAATGTTGAAATATTGTAACTTCAAAGGATATTCTAAATGTATTTTACTGATGTAACCCAAGAGAGATGTTAATATTCCTCTGACGGGGTGTTACTATTGTATTTGGTCATCATAGTGTCATGAGGTAAAGCCTCCACTTGTGTCGAGTCTTTATTACCCTAATAAATAATATAAAAGTGTTTTTGAGTATTCCTAGGTGAAGTCGGCCTAGACAATTTATTGGGGCCGATTTGTCTAGTGCAAAATTCAAGTTGACACGTATATAAATAGAGGAGCTGTGGTTTTTATTTGAACACAGACTCACTCACTTGAGTAGCGCATAGGAGAGAGAGACAGACAGAACATAAGGAGGAGAACAACTGTTTTTGGGGTTGTCTTTTATACATCTTATACAGAGGAATTTTTTGTTGGGTTTTCTTCCCCTTGAGGGTTTCCCAGGATAAATGTTGTGTCCATCTTGTGACTGTGTTTCTATCAGTGATTCTTGATATGCTGCTGTGATTTTTTAATTGAATACTATAGAATCTAGTCTAGCATATGAAAACTTCACATGGTATCAGAGCTTAGAGCAGCGTTCAGAAGGTGAAATTCTCCCTCCTCCCTCTTCGAAAGAAAATAGGGTTTCTACAAAAGTTGGAGGACTGAAGAGCTGCTTGCATAGAAAGTTGCGCCCTCCCAGAGCGCATCTATTGAGCCCTAGATCGAAGTTTTTGGTTGGCTAGATCTCCGGGAAAGCCAAACCCTAGTTTGGCAGTGAACCAAAAAAACTGCAGTGCTACAACATTGCAAGTAGGATTTGAAGACTGAAGATTAGGGGTCTCCACAAAGCAGTTGGATCAACCAACTCGCCTCCTCCAAGCACATCTACTGATAACATCAATCTCCTGTTTTGATAAATTTCATTTTTAAGTGACTTACTGGTCAAGATGGCCCCAAGCACTAAGCTTGAGGACAAATTGGAAGGCCTAGAAAACTTCCTGGCTTGGAAGTATAGGATTGGCCTCATTCTGAGAGAGAATGGTCTTGAGAAGTATATCAAGAATGAGATTGCAGAACCTGAAGAAGCTGAAGCTAAGGAGAAGCATGAACAAGACCTGATCAAGGCAATGAGGATCATTGTTGATTCCATCAAGGATCACTTGATCCCTCAAGTGTCATCCAAGAAGATACCTAAGCAAATGTATGATGCACTTTCTAGAATGTATGAAGGAAAGAACATCAACAGAAAGATGAATCTGAGAACTCAATTGAAGGGCACCAAGATGAGCAAAGGAGAATCTATTCAAGATTACTTCACAAGGATTTCCTAGATCAAAGAGAAGCTAAGTGCTATTGGAGATATCCTTGATGAGGATGAATTGGTTATGATTGCTCTCAATGGCCTCACTAGATCTTGGGACTCGTTCATCCAAACTCTATGTGCAAGAAAAGAAAGTATGAAGTTTGACATAGTGTAGGAAGATTGCATACAAGAAGAAGCTAGAGTAGCCAATAGAGAAGCACGTAATATCCCAAATACTGATATTTTCTAATACTATGCAAAATTACTGAAATAGTCGGGCATGCAAACTACCATGAAAAATTGCCCTATATTATAGTTGAATTTAGGGTTAGGGTTTGCAAGATAGAATGTAACACTTACCACTGATAAGACGGCTAAAATGCTCCTGAGAGAATATGCATGCACCAAGAGCCGATTTGGTGATGAACTGGTGCTTTCTGCCTCCGATGATACCCCAGCAGCATGAACCCAAAATCAACTAAGGGTGACATTTTCAATGAAGGAGGTGTTTGTTGAAGCTGAGAATTTGCAGAAGTGGTAGTCTTCCCATGTCGGAGAAGATGCCTGACACATGCAGAAGTTCTGAGATCTCTAAGCAGGCTAGCGAATTGATCTAGAGGTTTAGCTGCTCACGCCCCCCTGATCCCAAACTGCTAAGAATTGCTTCAGATGAGCAAGATAGGATCTGATAATCACCAGGTACTAGAGGATGATACTGATAATGAGAATGGTGCCAATGTTCTGAAGATAAACTGAGATCTGAGGACCCAGCAAATGATTTGGGGTTTTCCAGCTAAAAACCCCCCTACGGCTGCACACATGTCCCTCCAAACAATATCTGATGGATACTGGATAACTGCAACTGGATGAATAAGTTGAAGAGCGAATGGTGAACCTGGATGGTTTACCCTGGATGAGACTAGGGCAGATATCTCACTGCTGAAACCCCATTAGCTGAAGACGTTGTCTTCAACCCCAACTGTTGTGGTCGCACGTTGTGCTGCTACCCAAGAGCTCCAAAATCAATAATAATCATCAAGTATCTCTTTAGACTCTCTCATCCTTCTTAAATAGATCCTTATGCACTTTTAGGGTTCGCATGTCACTTTTAGGGTTTGTGCTTTTACTTTTGCATGCATGCGATTCTAATTTGATATTGACTTCTAAGCCTAAAGAGAAAAGGCTTATTTTAGCCTACTGCTGACTTAAGTACTGAATGTGTGTCCCGAGTTGTTCTAAGTACCAAATATCCTTAGTCAATCCCCTCTTATACAGTACCCGCTCGAGCCTATGGGGATTAAGTAGGTTAGCGTGTGTTTTGTTACCTAATCGGACGAGGACATTACAGTCCTCCCCGCTTGAGATTGCTTGTCCTCAAGCAACTACAAATTGGGATGCTACAATACCTGTTCTCCTTCCCATGTGGCATCCTCTGTAGGTAATTCTTTCCATTGGACCAAGTATTCTCTAATCACTCGGTTCCGGAGTCTTCTTTCTTGAGTCTGTACAATTCGTTCTGGAATCAGTACCAATAGTCCCTGGTCATCTAAGGGAGGTAACTCTGTTGATGGAGCAATGTGTTGTCTAATGGTCTTTTTTAGGTTGGACACATGGAATACATTGTGAATTTTGCTCTCCTATGGCAGTTCTAGTTCATACACCATCTCTCCCACCTTTCTGATAACTCTGTAGGGTCCATCAAAGCGAGGTTTTAACTTCTCCGCTCCTTTCTTCTTAAGTGAAGACTGTCTGTAGGGTTGGAGTCGTAAGTATACCAGATCTCCTACTTCAAAGCTCCGCTCAACCCTGTGCCTGTCTGCATACAACTTCTGCTGATTCTGGGTTGTCTGTAAGTTCTCTTTTAGGATTTTAAGGATATCCTGACTGTCATGTATCCAATCCTTTGCCTTAGGAGCCCTGTTCTCTTCGAATGCTACATCTGCAAAGTCCAAGGCCTCATAGCCATATAATGCCTTAAAAGGTGTCATCCTAATAGACATGTGGTAGGTAGTATTGTAGCAGTATTCCCCTAAGTGTAGCCATTTAATCCAGGTTTGTTGTTGCCCTGCTACATAGTTCCTCAGATACCCTTCAAACCACTTCTTGACAATCCCGGTTTGTCCATCACTCTAGGGATGATAACTCGTGCTGGTAGCAAGCTCGGTTCCCACTAACCTAAATAGCTCCTGCCAAAAGGCACCTGTGAATCTACTGTCCCGATAACTGACAATGGTCTTGGGTAACCTGTGTAACCTGAAGACCTCTCTAAAAAATAACTCGACTACCTGGGCTGTGGAGTAATCGGGTGATATAGAAAAAAAATGGGCGAACTTGGTCAGTCGATCAACCACGACATATAAGCAATCTCACCATTGGACCTTGGGCAATCCTGTAATGAAGTCCATGGAGATACTTTCCCACTTTTGTTCTGCAATTGGTAGTGGCTGAAGCAACCCTGCTGGATGGATGTGCTCAATCTTGTTCTACTGACAAATGCTACATTCCCGCATGTGTTGCATAACCCCCCCCCCTTGAGGCCCTTCCATGAGAACCTCTCGGATCTGCCTGTAGGTCTTCAAGAAACCCTAATGTCCTGATAGTAGAGAGTCATGTGTCGCCTGTATGATTTTCTTTCTTAAAGCTGATTCTCGGACGAGGTATATCCTGCTCTTGTAATAGATGATGTCATCGATAATTTTGTACCTGTCATCCTGAACCTGCCCATCCAATAATTCACAAGCGAATATATTTTTGGAGTACTCTACTAAGAAAAGAGCCCTCTAATCTATAGATATACTCATGAGAGATAATGAAGCGGGTCGTCTAGATAATGCATCAGCTACTATATTGTTCTTACCCTTCACATACTCTATCTCGAAATCGTAGGCTTGTACTTTGCTGACCCATTTCTGTTGGCGCTCATTCACCTCCTTCTGCTCAAAGAAGTACTTGAGGTTGTTATGATCTGTCTTGATTTTGAACTTGTTGCCCACCAGGTGCTTTCTGAATTTCATGAGAGCATGTAAGATGGCTAGCATCTCCTTGTCATATATGGAGTAGTGGCGCTCATAGTTCTTCAGTTTCCTGCTCTCAAATGCACTAGGGTGATGGTTTTGCATCAATACTGCTCCTAGCCCTTCCCCTGAGGCATCACATTCTACTACAAATGGCTGTGAGAAGTCTGGTAATGCTAAGACCAGGCAAGAAGTCATGATGACTTTCATCTCCTCAAAAGTCTTATGTGCTAATTATGTCCAAGTGAAGGCTCCCTTCTTTGTGAGATCTGTGAGGGGTGCGGCGAATTGGGAGAACCCCTTAACATACCTCTGGTAATATGTGCAAAGGCCTAGGAAGCCTCTCAATTCTGTCACTGTTTTTGGCGTGGGCCAATCCCTGATAGCTCGAATATTCTCCATATCAACCTGTACCCCTTCTGCACTGATTATGTGCCCTAGATACAACATTTCCTTCATGCCAAATTCACACTTGGACATCTTCGCGTAAAGCGAGTGTTCTTCTAGAATGTTCAATACTTCGTCCAGATGTTTCAGATGTTCCTCCCATGTTTTGTTGTAAATCAAGATGTCATCAAAGAATACTAACAAAAACTTACGTAACTGAGCTCTGAAAGTATGGTTCATGCATGACTGAAAAGTGGCTGGAGCATTGGTAAGTCCAAAAGGCATGACCAGGAATTCATAGTGACCATAGTGACAACAAAAAGTCATTTTATAAATGTCTTGATCCCCTACTCGGATCTGATGGTACCCCAAGCGAAGATCAATCTTTGAAAAGTATTTGGCGCCCCGCAGCTCGTCCATGAGTTCATCAATCCTAGGGATGGGATATCGGTTTTTGATGGTCTTCTTGTTGAGTGCTTTGTAATCGATGCACATTCGCAGTGTGCCATCATTTTTCTTAACTAAGACCACTAATGATGCAAAGGGGCTAGAGCTGGGCCGAATGTATCCAAGCTCCAGTAATTCCTTGATCGTCTTCTCGATCTTGTCCTTATATCTTTTGGGATGTCGATAAGGAGTGGTGATGACTGCCTGTGTCCCCCCCTCTAGCTCAATGATGTGCTCAAAGCCCCTGTCTGGTGGTCTACCTGCTGGAAGGTCCCGAAATCCCTTTTTGTGTTTCTGTAATAAAGCATGAATGTCATCTAGGTGTTGTGTGTTGTTCTCTGGAGGTTTCCTAAAGGTGACCTAACATTCTGCAGCTCATTCTATGTCATCGTGTCTGAGTACTACCTCCATTCTCTGTGAAGAGACCGGTTTTGGGGGATAAGTGTTCATGCCCCTCAAAACTACCCGTTTTCCATCTGGCCCCTGGAATTCCATTTCCATTGCTCAGTAGTCTGTAGTATATTTCCCTATTGAATAAAGCCATTGAACGCCTAATACTACATGTGTATCTGCCACATCCACTACATAAAATGAATCTGTCATCTGGTAGTTGCCTAATGTGACATTCAGTTTTGGAATCCAATAGTTGCACTCCATGCTAGAGTTTCCGGCTATTGCTACAGTAAATCCCTCAAACTTCTCTGTCGGAATACCTCTCTTGGCTACCCAAGCTACATCAATGAAATTGTGGGTTGCTCCCCCATCAACCAATACTCCCACTCTGTGGCCCTGTACTACTCCTCTGACCCTGAGAGTATGGAATCTAGGTACTCCCAATAACGTAGCAATAGCTCCCTCCGGTGTATCACCCTGGAGTGACTCTTCCTCTGCTGCCCGTAATTCTTCTGCCGCCTCCTGCTCATAGTCCTCCCCGTCACTGTCCGAATATACCTCGATGTAGTGAGCCTTGGCCTTTCCTGCGCACCTATGTCCTGGAACCCATGGTTCCTAACAAGTAAAACATAACTTCTTACGCCTCGAGTCTTTCCTAATTTCCTCGTCTAACCATGTTTTCTTTGGAAAATCCTGCTGGAAAGGTTTCTTTTCCTTGTCCCTAACTGGAAAGTTGGTTTTGAGAGGGACAGATTCTTCGGGACTGAGTCTTTGAGATCTCTAGCTCGGCTAATGGCATCCTGTAGAGTGGGGGGTTTGTAGGCTTTCACCCATCCTCGTAGTGGCTCTGTTAGGGCCTCAGTAAACAACATCGTCAACCTGCTCTCTGACACATCTGTTACCATGACTGCTATCCTCTAGAATTTTGAGATGAAGGCCTCGGCGCTACCTATCTGTTTGAGTTGAGCCAACTCTCTAAAATGTATTTCTGGATCTTTCCTATTGAACCGCTCCATGAGTTTCTGAGTGACCCAATGTCACTAATCCATGGTACCACCACTCATGAGCCTCTCCGTCCAAGTGGAGTGTAGCCAATTTAATGGCATCTGTCTCTGTCATGGGATTGAGTTGGAAATAGGTATCCAACTTATGAACCCATATCCTCACTGAACCTCCGCGAGTCCCATCAAAGTTTGGGATGGTCAACCTGCCCAAGGTTTTCCAGCTAAAAACCCTCCTACGGCTGCACACATGTCCCTGCAAACAATCTCTGATGGATATTGGATAACTGCAACTGGATGAATAAGTTGAAGAGTGAATGGTGAACCTGAATGGTTTACCCTGGATGAGACTAGGGTAGATATCTCACTGCTAAAACCCCGTTAGCTGAAGACGTCGTCTTCAACCCCAATTGATGTGGCCGCACGCTGTGCTGCTACTCAAGAGCTCCAAAATCAATAAAAGTCATCAAGTATTTCTTTAGGTTCCCTCATCCTTCTTAAATAGATCCTTATGCGCTTTTAGGGTTCGCATGTCACTTTTAGGGTTTTTGCTTTTACTTTTGCATGCATGCGATTCTAATTTGATGTTGACTTCTAAGCCTAAAGAGAAAAGGCTTCTTTTAGCCTACCACTGACTTTAGTACTGAATGTGTGTCCCGAGTTGTTCTAAGTACCAAATGTCCTCAGTCAATCCCCTCTTATGCAGTACCCGCTCGAACCTATGGGGATTAAGTAGGTTAGCCTACTACTGACTTTAGTACTGAATGTGTGTCCCGAGTTGTTCTAAGTACCAAATGTCCTCAGTCAATCCCCTCTTATGCAGTACCCGCTCGAACCTATGGGGATTAAGTAGGTTAGCGGGTGTTTTGTTGCCTAATCGGATGAGGACATTACAAAGCACTTCTCAAAGAAGATGATCAGGCTCTAGCTGCCCATACTAAAGAAAGAAAACAATCAAACTTCAAGAAGAGTAATCATAAGCCTTCAAAGAAGAAATTCCAGAAGAAGAAGAAGGATTACTCAAAGTATCAATGCTACAACTGTCATAAGATAGGACATCTTGCTAAAGAATATCCATCAACAAAGAACAACAACAACAAAAGACATCATGTTTATCTAGCTGAAGATGAGGATGAAGAAAGACCTCGAAAGAGAACTACAGGTGAAGATGTAGAAGAATATGTGTTATTCTCTGCACTCTCTGGGTCTGTAACACCTGGAGAAGATACATGGCTTATTGATAGTGGTGCCTCTAAGCACATGACAGGAAAGAAGACAACTCTGTCAAATCTTGAAGAGAAAAATTCTCCCCAGAAGGTATCATTGGGAGATGCTATCAATATCCCATCAAAGCTATTGGTGAATCAAGCTACAAGCTTGACTTTGGGACCTCCATGAAGATGAAGGAAGTACTGTATGTACCAGGTTTGAAAAAGAACCTACTCTCCATCTCAACTCTAGATAAGAAAGGATATAGAGTTGCTTTTATAGATGGACAAGTACTCGTGTGGTCCAAAGGGAAGACACTTGAAGATGTTGTAGTCATTGGAGAAGAAGAAGAAGGGCTATAAAAGCTCAAAGGACATCCAAAGACAACCCTTGTCCATGAGACTACCAGCTCAAGTGAATTGTGGCATAGGAGATTTGCTCACATCAACTACAAAGCATTGCCCTATGTGAGCAAGGTGGTAACAGGGTTACCAAATCTGAAGAACAAACATGAGGGAACCTGCAAGGGATGTGCACAAGGAAAGAACATCAAAAATCCCTTTCCAAAAAGTGACACAAAGACTAAAGGTACGTTGGAACTAATCCATTCTGATGTATGTGGTCCTATGCCCTCCATATCCTTAAGTGTATATGAATACTATGTCACATTTATTGACGATTATTCAAGAAAGACTTGGATACACTTTTTGAAGAATAAAAGTGAAGTGTTCAGGAAATTCAAGGAATTCAAAGCATTGATAGAGAACCGATGAAAAAAGAGAATCACAACACTAAGATCAGATAATGGTGGAAAATACACTTCAAAGGAATTTGAAACATTCTTTAAGGAGGCGGGAATCAAGAGGGAACTAACAACTCCTTACAATCCCCAACAAAATGGTGTTGCGGAAAGAAAGATTAGAACTATCATGGAAGCAGTAAAGACCATGATTCATGATCAAGACCTCCCTATGCACCTATGGGCTGAAGCTGCAAGAACAACCATATATGTGCAAAATAGATTATCTCACAGTGCTCTTGGATTCAAGACTCTTGAAGAGATGTATATTGGAAAGAAACCTGAAGTAAGCCATCTCAAGATATTTGGATGTCCAATGTATGTACATATTCCGAAAGAGAAGAGAACCAAATTGGATCCTTCTAGCAAGAAGGGAATATTTGTAGGATACTGTGAAGTCTCCAAAGCCTTCAAGATATACATTTCAGGATTTCACCATATCGAAATTAGTAAGGGATGTAACCTTCGATGAAGAGGCAGCTCTTAAGAAATCCAGAAGGTGTCAGCTTGAAGAAGTACATGAGGAACATGTACCTCCCAGAAGGACAAAAGCTGAACCAACTCCTGAAAAAATAGCATTAGAAGACCATGACATGCTAGAGCCTCAGGAGCCCCCTACTATGGATATCTCTCGAAAGAGAAAACCTACTTGGGTAAGAGAAATCATACAAGAAGCAAAAAGATATGGAGCACCAGAAGGCTCCACAAGAACCAACAAAAGATCAAAGCCATATTCCAGTTATGTAGCTTTGATGTGTGATCTTGTAGACCAAGAACCCAACAACTATGAGGAAGCTGCACAGAAGAAAGATTGAGTTGAAGCAATGACGGAAGAATACCAGTCGATCATGAAGAATGATGTTTGGGATATTGTTCCCAAACCAGAAAACAAGAGTGTGGTATCTTCAAAATGGATCTACAAGATAAAACATGCTGCAGATGGAAGTATTGAAAAGTACAAGACAAGATTTGTGGCTAGAGGATTCTCTCAGAAAGAGGTGATCGATTATGAAGAGACATTTGCTCCAGTAGCAAGGTACACTTCCATCAGATATATCATGGCACTTGCTTCCATGATGAAGTGGGACTTACACCAAATGGATGTAAAGACAGCCTTCCTTAATGGTGTGATTGGGGAAGAGGTTTACATCGAACAACCACAAGGATTTGAAGTCGAAGACAGAGCGACTCATGTATGCAAGTTGAAAAGGGCTTTGTATGGACTAAAGCAAGCTCCTAGAGCTTGGTATGGCAGAATAGATAGCTTCTTGACAAACATGGGCTTTACCAAGAGTAAAGCTGATCCTAATCTTTATATGATGATTATGGATGATGAACCAGTCATACTATTGTTGTATGTGGATGATCTATTTCTGACTGGAAATGAGAAACAAATCAAGGATTGCAAGAAGAAGCTAGCCGAAGAATTCGAGATGAAAGATCTTGGATTGATATATTATTTCCTAAGGCTAGAAATGTGGCAGAGCCCAAAAGGAATCTTTTTGAATCAGGGAAAGTATGCAGTAGAAATCTTGAAAAGATTTGATATCTTGGATTGTAAAGTCGTGGCCGCACCCATGGACACCAACTTAAAGTTGTTGTCTGATGAGACATCTGAGCTAGTGGACATGACTCACTACAGACAGATTATTGGGTCATTAATGTATATGACGAACACAAGGCCAAATATATGCTTTGTTGTAAACACCTTGAGTCAGTATCTAGTTAAACCTAGACAGGTTCACTTGATAGCTGCAAAGCATGTGATGAGGTACCTAAAAGGTACGATTGGTTTGGGACTATACTATGGGAGAGATCATGACTACAATTTGTATGGGTATACGGATTCAGATTGGGTAGGCAGTGCCACAGACAAAAAGAGCACCTCAGGAGGATGTTATTGTCTGGGATTCGCCATGATCTCATGGTTTAGTAAGAAACAGTCCAGTGTTGCTCTCAGCAAGGCTGAAGCAGGGTATATTGCAGCTTGCTCCGCTTGTTGTGAAGCGATATGGCTTCGAAAGCTGATGTCAGGAATATTTGACATGGAGGTGGACACCACAGTGATTTTCAGTGACAACCAGAGCTGTATAAAGATGATAGAGAATCTGGTGTTCCATGACAAATCGAAGCATATAGAAATCCGATATTTCTATATAAGGGATATGGTACAAAAGGGAGCCATCAAGCTCCAGCATGTGGGTATCGATGAGCAAGTTGTTAATATACTGACCAAGCCGTTATCTCAAATGAAGTTTGAGTATTTCCGCAACAAGCTTGGTGTAGCTCGGAAGGACTTTCCTCGCAAGGAGGAAAGGTGATGGAACTACAAATGATGGACCCTCTTCGAAAAAGGAAAATCAGGTCGAAGACATGAACCCTCCTTGAACAAAGGGGGAGTAGATTGATGATATGAAACTTCCCAGGAAAGGGGGAGTAATGATGAGACTTACATCGATGATGGATGATAGTGATGATGGTCTGACATTTGTTTGTGGACGATAGTATCCTCTCGAGGATGGCAGGTATAACACTCTGTGCATGAGAGCGGTCCTTACTAGCTAAGGATGGCCTTGCAGATGCTACTCTTGCATGGAGAGTACTCTTACATGGTAGAGTATACCTACACGTGAGTGTAGATACTGTAGTATAACACTCACTTGGGAGTGGTCCTAACTTGTGTGGTATGGATGTTCTACATTGGGCTGACATTTTGAATGCAGTCGAGATCTGCTCTGCAGACAATACTTTTACATGGTAGAGTATACCTGAACATGAATGTAGATATCATAGTATAACACTCACTTGTGAGTGGTCCTAACCTGTGTGGTATGGATGGTCTACGATGAGTTCTCACGAACGATAGGGTCGGCACTGGGTGCGGTTGAGATCTACATTTAGTTGTAGACGATTCAGCTGATCGATTTCATGGATCATGCTAATGGAGGATTGCATCGTCCTTGGACTTATGTCCTAAAATGATCAAGATTGATCATCCCGTAAATAGATCATGTGTACTGCAGGTAGCGTAGCGGCAAAGGATCAAGTAGATCAAAGTACAGTAACGAAAGGTCGAGTAGATCGAAGTGTTGTTGCGAAAGGATCGAAAGGATCAAAGTGCTGCTACAAGGGATCGAGAAGATCCGAAGGTTGTTGCAGAAGATCGAAGTGCTGCTGCAAAGGATCGAGAAGATCAAAGTGTTGTTGCAAAGGATAGAGAAGATTGAAGTTCCGCTGCAAAGGATCGAGAAGATCGGAGTGTTGCTGCAAAGGATCGAAAGATCGAAGTGCTGTTGCAAAGGATCAGAAGATCGAAGTACTACTACAGAGGATTAGAAGATCGAAATGCTGCTACAAAGGATCGAAAGATCGAAGCGTCGCTGCAAAAGGATCGAAAGATCGAAGCGTCGCTGCAAAAGGATCAAGTGATCATGTGATGCAGAAGATAAAGAGTAACTGTTCCAAGTTACTGATTATGGAAAACGTCTTGTGACATATAGATGTATTACCTCGATGTACTGTTGTAACTGTCTCTCTGTTCTCCTATAGTCTGTGATGATGTTGTCAGAAGAGTAACCTTCTCGTTAAGGGGGAGTGTTGACATATTGTAACTTCAAAGGATATTCTAAATGTATTTTACTGATGTAACCCAAGGGAGATGTTATTATTCCTCCGAAAGGGTGTTACTATTGTATTTGGTCATCATAGAGTCATGAGATAAAGCCTCCACTTGTGTCGGGTCTTTAGTACCCTAATAAATAATATAAAATACTGTTTTTGAGTATTCCTAGGTGAAGTCGGCCCAGACAATTTATTGGGGCCGACTTGTCTAGTGCAAAAGTCAAGTTGACACGAGTATAAATAAAGGAGTTGTGGTTCTTATTTGAACACAGACTCACTCACTTGTGTAGCGCATAGGAGAGAGAGAGAGACAGAACAAAAGGAGGAGAACAACTGTTTTTGGGGTTGTCTTTTATACATCTTATATAGAGGAAGTTTTTGCTGGGTTTTCTTCCCCTTGAGGGTTTCCCAGGATAAATGTTGTGTCCATCTTGTTATTGTGTTTCTATCAGTGATTCTTGATATGCCGTTGTGATTTTTTAATTGAATACTATTGAATCTAGTCTAGCATATGAAAACTTAACAAACACCTGTGGACGATGACGGTTATTCTGTGTGAACTCCTAAATCCTACACTTGTGGATGGTGATTATGTGTGAACACTTGAGTTCTGCGTGAACGTCTTGTCCTATGTGGACTACGGTTCTGTGTAGACCGATATAAGTTGTATACGAGTCTCTAGGTAGGTGCCCAACAGCCCTTGTGGCTAGGAATGACTCGTCACTAGGTTAATGCCCAACAACCCTTGTGGTTGGGAAATTTATGGGTAGTATCCCATTGTCATCATGAGATTGCAGTCCATGATGTGGTGATGACTCACTAACATAGGCACGTTGAGCACATGCATGTTCCTTGACAAACTAGGTTGAGCTGAGGCATGTTGATTTAGTATGTGTTCCCCGATGGACTGGGTTGAGTTGATGCACGAGTGACTTCCCAATGGACTGGGCAAAGTTGTGGAGATAGTGCATGTTCTTCGATGGACTAGATTGAGTTGACGCACAAAGATTGATTTGTTGACACTTCTCGACGAACTGACATTGTGTTGGAAGACCTTCCTTATGATATAGAGATGTTAGAAACAACTGTGATGTACTGATAATATCCAAATGTGTTCCAGTGTGATAATATTGATGATGCCTCCCTAGCTAAGAAGGAGTGTTGTTGTAGTAGCTGCATGAGGCATCCTCACATAGGTCAAACCAAAAATAATAATAATAATAATAAATAAATTTTATTGTTGCACAATAACAAGTCAGCCCTAGTTAAGCAATCAAGTCAACCCCAATTAGAAATTAGAATTTACATCAAGATAAAGTATAAGTAGAAGGGCGCCTCTCCTCATTTGGAAACAGCAACAAGACAAGTTCGCTTTAGCAGAAAAAGAGTTCGCTACTGCAGCTAGGAGAGTTGTTTTCTGGGGTTCTCCACTTGGGAGAAGTTTGTCCTATCTTTTCTTGGGGTTTGTGCTACTACTATCTAGATGTACATCAATCTCTATTGGAAGGTATGAGCTCGGGGGAAACAAATAGTTTCGTCTATGGTTCGGAGGTGATAGATCATCACCGTGGTCAAACGAGCTACACGATCATTTTGTTTATGTGCTTTGTCATTCTTTTAGTGATCCTACAAAATCTAACACAAGGTACTAACAAAGTGTCTCATCCAATGGAATGATCTACCAGCAAAAGAGGAAACATGTGAAGGCCCACATATCCTACAACACCCAACACTACAGTTGTTTTGTGGCAAAACAATTGAAAGGGGGCATGTTACAATAATCAAGGATAATCAGCTTCAGGATTAATTGTGGGAACTCAAAACAGAAAAATATCAGTCATATAATATGATTAGTTAGTCGGTCTGTCAATCATATATATAGTCAAATTAATTAACGCCGATCAGTTGATTATGTCAGTGAGTTTAATTAAGAAAAAGTCAATCCGTCAGTCCAATTAATTATGTCCATTAGTTTAATTATATCGGTGAGTGTAATTTAAGAAAAAAGTGATAGCTTCCGCTATAAAGAGGATTCAGGCTTTAGAAGGGAGTTTTTATGAGAAATGCGCTAATGCATGTAGTATGGAAGAGGCCTTTTGGGCCAAGAGTAGCAACCATACTGCCTTGGAATTTACCTGCATTAGCATCCACACATGCCCAAAATATGTTCTGATTTGTGTTATGAGTATTTTTCCAATCATTCGTGTGTTGTTAATAGCTACTGTTGTGTTTTTCACCTGTTATTAGTGTTGTGGAATCTGCTACAAAGATACTGTTGATAAAGCATTGAATTGTCTGTTGTTAATATAGGATCTGCTGATGCTGGTACTCAATTTTCGTTGTTTTGTTACTGTTTCGCTGTTGTTAGCATTTTCCAGTTCTCAGATTTTTTTTCTTTCAAAATTAAAAAATATCAAATTCTACGTTAGGAACATAACAGATAGGAGTTTGTAACTTTGTAAAGACCTTACATATATATATTTATGCATTGAAGAGGTGGATTCTATGTTGAATTAGGAAAAATAATGAAGAATAAATTGTTTCCCTTCCCATTCTATGACAAGGAAGAAGTCATAAAGTACATGTAGACGACATCAAAACAACATTGTTGTGCACATCTTTCAAAAACATTGGAGTTGGAATTCTCTACAACAGAAAATTAAGGAGTGTCGAGTGGTTATCTAGGGAGTGAGTATTTACAAAAATTTCACAGAAAGCTTCCTTCAATTCTTATGAACACGTCACTTTTCAGTAGCTAAGGTGAGAAAAGGGTAAGACCAGTTTTTTAAAAATCATTCAACTCGGACTCGGACTGGGCTGAGTTGGCCAAGTTGACCCTCAACTAAGCTGACTTGGCCTTCAACCCGGATAGGGTGACCGGTTCAGTACCGAACTGTTAAAGTTAGTGCAGCTGCGAGACCCACTCTCAGGGAGGATGGTACCCTAGTCAGTTAACTAGGGCATATTAAGACCCTAGAAGGTAACCTAGGGTCCCCAGTTGTCTCATGGGGTTCTTGGTCTGGGACCAAGCAAGTTGATGCCATGGTAAAGTCCCTAACATATGGTTAGGGCCCCTATATGTCTCTAGGGTCCCCAGTTGTCTCATGGGGTTCTTGGTCTGGGACCAAGCAAGTTGATGCCATGGTAAAGTCCCTAACATATGGTTAGGGCCCCTATATGTCTCTAGGGTATTCTGGCCTGGGACACGATGTCCAAGCGGATCCTGCAGGTTGAGACAGAGACTTCCTGGTCTGAGACCAGCCAGATTCTTGGTCTGGGACAAAGCAGTTCCTACAAGTACATTCCTGGTCAGTTAACAAGGTGGATCTTGGTCAAGTCGACCAAGATGATGATGTGTGATGTCCTCTCTCCTATTTGGTTATTGCTAGGTTGCTTCTCAAGGGACTGGACACCCCTTGATGATATCACTTGCACCTAACCCTTAGGAGCAGTACTGAGGACCAAAGGATCACATCATTCAAGTTGGATCTTCTTCCTTATACTATGATGATAAAAAGTTATATGGAACACATGTGACAATATACCTTGAGAGAGACAAGATTAAAGTTCTTGGTCTTGTTGGTCCTTTGGGTAAAAGGGGTTGTTTGTCCACCTTTATGATACACCTTCGTCATGTGGGTATGAGGGTTGTCTTAACTTCTTATTGTGACCCCTTTGGTTGACTTATAGTACTTTATCTTTTACTTGGTCCTAGAGTCCTTATTATGTGTACCTTTGGTATGATGACCTTTATCTTATTGTTTTTATTTTGTTATTTATGTGACCATTTGACCTATGGTACCTTATACTAAGTCAACCTAATTTTTTTTTTTTGTAACCACCCTAAAATCTAGGGCGTTGAGAGAGATCCTTCTAGAAGTTCTTCCAAGTTATAAATACAAGCCTTATCCCTCATTATTTTGACTATCCTTCAAGAAACATTTCAGCTCTGATATAGTTGTATCGCCTTTACTGCTAGGGTTTCATTATTGTTCTATGCTCCTAGGGTTTCATTGGTGCAACTAGGGTTTCCTTGCTTCATCCCTAGGTTTAAGGGTTGCTCCTTTCTTGTTGGGTCGTGGACTGTAGTTGACCCTTCTTGTTGTGCCGTGGACTGTGGGTGACCTTCTTGTTGTGTCGTGGACTGTAGGTGACCTTCCTGATGGGTCGTGAGGCTTGGCCGTGAAATTGTTTGTGCCCTAAGGCTAGGGCGTGAATGCCATTTATATGACTGATGTAACTTCTCCCCAGCTCTGGCGTGAATGCCATTTATATGACTGATGTAACTTCTCCCCAGCTCGGACGTGACCCGATCCGCTGACTGTCTATCTAGCCTGGTCGTGACCTGATCTGCTGATTGTGTATCCAGTCTGGCTATGACTGATCCACTGACTGTGTATTCAGCTGGGTCGTGACCTGATCCGCTGACTGTGTATCCAGCTTGGTCGTGACCTGATTTGTTGACTTTATATTTAGCTTGGTTGTGACCTAATCTGTGGACTGTGTATCTTGTTGGGCTGTGACCTGATCCTCTGGTGTCTTCCTCCCCAAAGTTGTGTGGGGACACCTGTTCTGAATGTAAACTGCAGTCCTATATGCCTCGACCCAAAGGAATAGTGGTAATCCCTGATCAAATAGCATGGCCTTAGCTGCTCCTACCATAGTCTTGTTTTTCCGCTCTGCAACTCCATTCTGTTGTGGGGTATAGGGCACGGTGTGCTCCTTCTTGGTCCCCTCTATCGAACAATACTCCATGAACTCATTGGAGGTGTACTCACCCCCATTGTCTGTTCTCAACACCCAAATATTCTTTCATGTTTGGTTCTCCACAAGAGTCATGAACTCTCAGAACCTCTCAAAGACCTATCACTTGGCTTACAGGAAATAGAGTCGAGTTTTCCTGGAATAGTCATCAATGAAGGTTACGCAGTAACTATAACCATTGAACGAATGGACACTCATAGGTCCGCATGCATCAGAATGTACCAAGTCCAAGGGCTCCTTAGACTTGTGCTCACTCTATAGGAAAGGCTTCCTGATGTTCTTCCCCAAAAACACAACCCTTGCAGTGGTTATGCTTCTCCTCCTGTACCTGAGGAACTCCAATGACAACCTGTCTCAAGTGCCTCAGTGCTCCATGGTGTAAGTGTGCCATCCTTCTATGCCACAACTCACCCTGACTATTGTTGTTGTTGCTCACTAGAGCCTTTGCAAACTCAAAGTGTAGTCTATACACTTTCCCGCTCCTTCTGCCAATCACCCAATCCAAGCTTCTATCTGACCCCTTGTGCCCGATATATACTCTATGGTCACGGAACTTCACCTGATATCCCTTGTCCTCCAAAGTGGAAACAGATATAAGGTTCTTGGTCAGTCCTGGAACATATAACACATCAACAAAACTGAGGGGTTTGCCAAACTCCCTCTCAAATGAAACAGTGTCAACTCCGTGCGCCTGATACTGCGCATCATCACCCAACTCAACGTGGATCCCTGTTCCACCCTCCTGCAAGTCTCTAAAGAATCTCTTATGTTCAGTCATGTGACTAGATGCTCCACTGTTGATGTACCATATATTGTTCCTTGTGGTGCTTGCCATGCAAGCTATCAAGCAGAACTCCTCATCAAAGTTTCTGCTGAACTCATCCACCTCTGCAAATCCAACCATCTGAGAGTTACTCTTCTTCTTCCTGTCTGGGCACTGGGAGGCAAAGTGTCCCTGCTTGTGGTAGATAAAACACTTTACCTTTGACACGTCAAGGTTCTTCTTCCCATCCTTCTTCCTCTTTGCCTTACCCTTGCTCTTCCCTGTAAAGGCTAGAGCCTCCTCATCCACAATTTGTGGGACACTGCTGGATGAGCCTGATCCTTGACCCATGCGGGTCTCCTCCTGCACAAAGTCATCCCATAGTCTCTACCAGTCAGGGAGCTTCTCCCTAGACACCACACCTTTGACGAAGGTGTCCCATGGCTTAGAGAAGCCATTGAGGGCTATCTGCACTAGCTCCTCATCCATTGTCTTAGAGCCAACAGCTCCAAGCTCATCCCTGATCTTTTGAGCCTCGTGAGATAAGGCACCACTCCTTCTCCCTTGGCCATCTTGGTGTTGCACATCCTCTCTTGCAGCACCATCTTCTGGTTCTCGTTCTTGCTTTGGTACAAACTCACCAAAGCCGTCCACATCTTTGCTGCAGCCTTCTTCCCGGAAAGGTGAGGTACTATATTGTCCTTCACTCCATCCATGATAATCAACATGACTCTGGAATCAATCTTCTTCCAAGCTATCAGATCTGTCGGATCTGTGGTTACAACTTTTGTGGAGTCAATGTGCTCCTCTGCATCACTGACATCCAGGATCCTTGTGATCCTTTCTTTCCATGTAAGAAAGTTCTGAGCCCCCTGGAATCTATCCTCAACTCTCAATTGTACGGCCATTCTAAAGTGTACCAAATCAAACGCTATATCTCCAATCTAGGTTTGTATCTTCAATAGATCTGCCCCTGATCTATCACTGTTGCAAAAAAATATCTCAGCTTTAGCTCACCAGAGCTCTGATACCATGTAAATTTTCCTTTAAAGCACAACTAGGGATAAAACAGTATATTTAAATTTAACTGAAATAACCACACATGAGCTTCTTTACAGTATGTAGCGGAATATAAAACTGAGAACCATTTACAACATCAATCACATCAATAGAAACGACACAGTCTTTTTGGGTAGAAACCCCCGGACATAACCCAAGATGGGAAAACCACTGCAGCAGTATGAGAGGATATATTTTATTAAGAAAATACAGAGCTTTTACAATATCAAAAAATCGATTTATGCCTTAGATGGCAGAATCGAAACACCCTAAAAATCACTGAGAAAAAACTGTGAGATGGCACGGTTCCCAAGGCAACTTGCTACTGTACGACCTGTTGTTGTACGGTGTACCTCCGCCAAAGTCTCATGTCTCTCTCCTCTGCAATTTAGGGCTTCCTTCCTGAGTTAGTGCTCATTCATCTTCTTCTCCAAACTTCTCTCTCTCACACTTCTTCCTCCGTCTCTGTCGAAACGCAATTGTGTCCTCTCCACCAATTGATCTCTCTTTTATAACTTTAGGTAATGCGAAAACCCTAATTTCACTTTCACTTAAAGTTAATAAACAATCAGGTCACTTTAATTATTTTAAGAAAAATAATTAAATACAATTGCCTTCCTAATTCAAGTCTTTTGCATGCAAGAACGCATGCATGCAGGAAGACCTTCCATGTTGCTGCTAATTTAACAAGCTCATGAACCCCAATGTCATTGATGATCAAACCACATGCAATTATGGCATCTAACATATGTTGATAATGGGGATCGGGCAGCATTGAAAGGTATCCCCACATCATACCACCATCTAACCATTTATTGGAATTTTGTATTGCTTCCTCCATTTGCTATCAAAGGTGGGCCATAACCCTAGGGCGATGCAGGTTTCAAAAAAGACATCAATATTCTTCCTCTCTAATGCAAGTGTGTCATCAAGAAGAATTGGAGAGACAAATCTGGAAGGATCCCTAGAAGGGTAAGTGGTGAGGACTTCATGACAAAGATATTCACTTCCACTTTCATGTATTTGAATCTCTCAACTTCTCCCTTTCTTACCATTCATCTCTTTACCTTTGCTTTATCCACATGAATGGTTTCAACAAAAGCTTGCATTAGGGATTTTATATCACAAGGGGCTTTTAGACATGGTTTAACTCGCCCTTTTATCCCTATTAAGAGGCATTTCAACCTATATACCCCGTTACCCCTCTTTCAACAAAGGGTGATTTTGATCAGTTGTTCCTAAGATGAGATCTGTGTCTTCAACATTAACATTGGTCAAAGGTCCTTCAACACATATATCAGATGGTCATTGTGCCTTGGATGTGCCTAGTCAGAGACAATGTCTAATTCTCTGCGTGCAATGACATCTCTAACACTCGGGCATGTTTTCTTATATGACAATATGTTTGAATGGATTGTTACTTTTATGCTCGTATAATCATTCATGTTCTTAAAACAATTACTCATGTCATAGCCTTTCTTTGGTGTGCTATGCCTTAGAAGTGTATTAGTCCAAAGGTTAATTTGTACCATAGTCAAGTAAGTTAAAGTGTTTTCATCCATTTCATAACATTTTACCTAGCCATTTTCATTTTCGTTAGCCAATTCATCCATCCCTTCATATTCCTTTTATGAATGATCTATCATTAGTAATAATCTAAGGTCTCATTATTATTCCTATGTATGAACGCCTCAAATAAAGTCAAAAGAGTCTAGTACTCTCAGGGATGAAGCTAAGAAATTAAATGTAAATGCAAATGGAAAATTATGGGAGAAACTCCAAAAAGCCAAGTTCACTTGTCCCAGGTTATCAAAGCCAAATCTAAAACAAAAGGGACTAAACCAATGAAAGGGCTACGAAATGTAAATAAATGAAATATCAAAGAAAAAATAAAATAAAGGGATCGCAATATGAAGACGCAAAGATGGATGACCCATACAGCGCTTCCTTAGGCACAAATAAGGAAGAAACATCTAAAATCCTAACTCTTGAATGTTAAGGATAGAGCTATCACTCTTATATTCCTATGATGGTTATTTCATAAAGACCCTCTTTCTTCGCTAGTACATAATTCACTTCATGCAACCTCACTTGACTTAGGTAGCTAAGTTATGCATCTTAACTTAGGGGTGACACATCTAATAGGGGTTTAATAGGGTCACACCAAGGTTACACTAGATGAGTAATGGTTAAATAGGTCATTGAATTGTTAGAAAAGTATAATTGTAACATTATTTTAATGATTGATAACATTGCCTAAATTAAATGATGGGTTAACCTTATGCACTAGAGTGATTTATCTTATATACATGATATGACACTTAAGTTGCTATGTTTGATGGTTATTAGGCATATTTCCATGGAGCGCTACACTTGATGATGGTCACACATGATGTTCCCAACATTTTTGAGAGGGATGTCCCCCTTTCTGCATAATAATACCCTTGCTTTTGGCACATGGGAGGCTTGAACCTTGATTGGACCATTGTTACATCACATTTGGACCTTACATTTCACTTTGGGACCATTATCATGGCATGTGGATGCTTATGGAGGACAGTTGGAGCTTGTTTCATGAAGACGTCCCAAACTTTAACACCTTGAGATGGATCATTTGAGGGTTTTGAGGAGGGTGTTTAACCACACGTGTGGATTTCTAGGAGAGGATTGGGTTTGTCGACATTCTTTCTTGATGTAGGTTGGGTTATGCACCATTCTTGTGGGAGCACCCTAGCTTTGGGGCTTGGTTGTTATGTTTGGTCATACCTTGGACTATTTTTGATGGAGCACCCTCCCTCTTGAGGAGTTTGTTGGTTGAGATTATTTTAATGTTTTTAACTCTATCTTGTGTTGATTTTTCTGAGCAACGTCGAGAGCCAACCATTCTCTTAGGAGAATGGAAACATCTGGTCCAAGACAAGGATGTGGAACCAGTCCAGTACTGGGGGACTCAACCTTGAGTTGAGTGACCATTTTGTTGAATGGGGATATCTAGTCCAAGACCAAGATATGGAATCAATCCAACACTGGGGGACTCAACATTGAGTTGAGTGACCATTATGTTGAATGGTGACATCTAGTCCGGGACCAGGATGTGGAACTAGTCTGGCATTGGGGGACTCGGCCTAGAGTTGAGTGGCCATTCTTTGAATGAAGGCACTTGGTCAATTACCAAGAATTTACCTAGTCTGGGGCTAGGGACTCAACCCGGGCTGAGGGCCATTCTCCGGGAGAATGGAGGCACTTGGTCTGTTACCAAGTATTTGACCTTATGTCAAATTATGCAGCCTATGGCTGAGGCACTTGGTATGTTACCAGGATTACACTATAAGCCCTAGACCAAGTCTGGGCATGTGTGACACTTTGACCCTCGATCAGTGGGCTTTGTGATCTTCTCCAAGGCTTAGCTACCCTTGGTTAAGACACCTTGGTATATGATCTTGGTGTCACTNTCTGTTTATGATGATGTACTTTGAGTGGGGATGAAGGACCACCTTGACCACTTGTTTTGACCACAGGGCACTTGAAGAAGGCTAAAGTAAAAGTCTAAATAAAATACATAAGGACCCTCAGTACCACTAAGGTGTCAAAGTCAAAGTGCAAAAAGACCTTTAGTACCACTAAAGGCAAAAGTCAAAGTGCAAAAAGACCTTTAGTACCACTAAAGGCAAAAGTCAAAGTGAGAAAAGAATAAAATAATATTATTTTGTTCTTTTGAGTTTTGGTCCTATTATCACCTTGTAATTTTCCTATGATTGTGGTAGGAAGTCACAGGAGTAACCATTTCAAACCAATCTTTAGATTGTATTCTAGCCAATACAGTCAGAGAAGGCTCTCTCATTGTCACAGAAACATTCACATATACATATGGCTTTAAATAAGCATTCAGAAGGCTATATTTCTGATGGAAACAAATTTGTTTGTAAATTTAAAGATTGTAAGACAATCTTTAAATTTATCAAATACCATTGGGCAATGGAGTCACAGTCTGAATCATTCAAGGATATTACAACAAATACTGAACAATGATTTTTCTCTTTTGTACTCTAAGGCAAAGTAAGTGTAATATTCAGCCAAATATCGTCAAGTGGTGGTAGGAGAAAAGAAAAAAAAGTCATTGCAGCAAGGGGCACCTGTCTACGACTGAATCCCTTGAAAACACCTTTAACGGAACAACAAATAAGGGAAATGATAGAAATGGAGCATCTAACAAGGATGAATTCCACAACAAATCATAACAGACACATTACGAATGTAATACCTAAAGAAATGAGCACTTAATAAAACGAATTCCTCACATACAACTAGAATGCATTAGCAAGACTTTACACATGTGAAAATGATGCAGACATGAAACATAGACAGAATATGAACACCGTGATGAATCTCATAAACTCAGAGAGACATTCTCCATTATCACTTCCAAGAAAGTTTACAGAGCTACAATCCGAGCATAGAGGCTTTAAAAAATGAAAGTCCAACCAACCCCTTTTACTCCTCCATCGAGGTTACATTTATAATTGTCATGGGCTCCAGAGACCAACCTTGAAACAGAGCCAAATTCGGTTACAAAAATGGGAATCAATCCTGAATCATCATCGCATATCCTGACAGCTATGAGGTGGCGCATTCGCCATGATTTCTACATAAAACGGGGAATCTGGAATATCGAACATGCTTGATAAAAATGGTAATGCTACGGCTGGGACTTGGGCTCGCTTTACGTGAAAACGATGGTTCAGGACCCTTCCAATGGTTTTTTGTTGACTCATCTCGACCTGTTCCTCATCACGCTTGGGCGTGCAGTGTGTATTTGGTCCTTCCAAACTTCTCAATTGTCTTCCACTGATCTGGAGATGGCAGTTCCGAAGTGGACATTTCCTTCGCCAACACATGTAACTCTATGTGGTCCTTGTAAGAATAGCTTTGCAAATGTGCACATGCTTCTTTAAAGGCGAACAATATCTCAAATTCGTCGACCAATTTATCTACAATTACCCTGTCGGATAGTGACTGATTCATGTCAGCAAAATTTGCGTGGCCTAGCTACATGCGATCAATTTTTCATGGTATTCATTTTGAGTTAACATTGCACCCTTTTCTTTCCAAAAGAATGTTGATGTAATTGTAACTTCGGAATGTATTCATCCGTATATCTTATGTATTGTACCCCAATGTTTATTCCGGGATGTGTCTGTAATGTAATTGAGTCATGTCATACCTCGATGTTTATTCCGGGAAGTTTCTATAATATAAACAAGTCATGTCAAGTCATTGTGGGTAACCCTCCTATTGGTCAAGGATTAAAGTCCCTGCAGTTGTGGGGCCCTAGGGTTATTAGACTATCCTAGAAAAGTCGACCCTAGGTGAGTCATTGTAAGTTGGGGCAATAGTCCCCATCGTTGTCTTAAGAATAAACCTCCTTGTTGGTCGGAGGAGGCAAAGTCCCCACAAATTGTGGGGCACTAGGGTTATTAGACACTACTAGAGATGTCGGCTCTAGTAAGTAATTGTTAAGTGAGGTCGACATGTTGGAGTGGGTTTCAAGTGAACGAAAGAATATAAATAGAGAGTGAGCCTCTCTATTTATCACACACACACTCACTCATTGGGGCGCATGAGTGAGAGGAGAAGTTGTTGGGACAAGAGAGAGACTACTGCTGTCAGGAGATCATCTTTATGTTTTCGGGTTTTACTTTTGGTGCTGATTCTATCTCTAAGGAAGTTGTGGGGTTTTCTCCTTTATGGTTTCCCCGAGGAAAATTCTTTATGTCTCTTGTCTCTTGTGTTTTATTGCTATGCATGTTATTCTCTCAGTTAAAGATCCTAAGATCATAATGCTAGCTTGAATGATAAAAATCTAACATGGTATCAGAGCTAACCTGAGAAGAAGACATTGTGCAGCTGTAGAAGCTAAGGCTTCTTACTTTTTGGGTCTCTCTCCACAATCCATCAACGAAAGTATGCTAGGCTGACTCTCCATTGAAGGGCGCATCTTTCTGTCTAAGCGGAATTCGATTCCGAGCATTTTCAATTTTGGTGCGGGAAATTAGGGCTTCTTACAGAAGAGGAATTTTTGAGTGAGCCCAGCATAGGATTGCTCTCCTCATCAAAATCGAAGTTTAGAGACCTGGATCAATATTTTTGGTTGGGTATAACTCCGGGAAAGTCAAACCCTAGTTTGACCCCGAGCTGTAAAAACCCTAAAATACTAAAACTGATAAGTTTTAGTACATTCGCTATATCTCGGAATTGGCGAAGGCTCAAGAGCTGAAAATTGCAAAGGCCGAAGATGAAATCCTGATTTACACTGTCCAAAATTCAGCCTCAGATTCGCTATATTCTGGGAGATATGATCACTCCAAGTTAGGGTTCCAGCCTCTTCCAGAATTCATCCCTAAACAGGACACCTGAGGAGAATTGCTATATCTTGGGCTACAAAGGTCCAAATGAAATTTCTGAAGATGTTCCAGAAAGGGCACGAACTGTACTTTCTGTGGTCCGAAGTTCAAACCCCGAAGATGAACCAGTGACACGTGGCAGTCCGTACAACTTCGCTGTTCTAAACAGTCCTGTAACAGGTCACCTTGGGAAAATGATCATAAGTCCCAATTGGTGAAACCAATTCTGATGACACCTGTGGTGTTGGAACAGGGACATGCAAGGCTACCTCAGTGCGAAATTTCAGACATAAAGGAGCAGTAATTTTGGAGATATCGCAGAAACAGCAACAAGCATTTCTGCATAAGAAATTGGAAAACTAGGGCTTCATGTTCCGAGAGCTTCCCTCCACTGTTTTCAGAAAAGGAGTACATTGAACAGCTCAACATGAAGAGATATATCTTTCTATCCAATCAGATCTGAAAGATTCCAAATTTTGAAAATTAGGGTTTCTCTAACAAACCCTAGATCAACCAGCTCCGAAACCAGGACGGACACCTCAAATCGGTAAGATCTAATCTTTTGCTATTTTCATTTGAGGTTCTCATTTCAAAGTGATCTATCACATCAGCTTGATTATAAGCTTGGTGAAGTTGACAACTTCCAAGCATGTAAGTATTTGATCTCTCTGAAGAAAATGAATTGGACACCTACATGAGTAGAGAGGTTCCAGTTCCAGAGGGAGATGAAGCTAAAAGCCTTACACTAGAAGAACTTGGTCAAGAAGATCATTGTTGATTCAATCACGGATCACATTGTATTACAAGTGTCTTCCCTAAAGACACCGAAGATGTTTGATTCCTTGACCAAGCTATTTAAAGGAAGAACATAAATCAGAATATGACCTTAAAGAAACCAGTGGAAGAATGTGAAGATCCAGAATGCAGAGACCATACAGTGATACTTTACAAGGGTCTCTCAAATCAAAGAACAAATTGAAGCGGTAAAAGAAGAAGTGAAGAATGCAAAAGTGGTGATAGCCACCTTGAATGGCCTCCCAAGATCATGGGATTCATTCATGCAAGGAATGTGTAACAAAAAGAAGTGATTACTTTCAGCAGACTCTGGGAAGAAGAAGAAGCTCAACTCATAAGAAGAGAAGAGAAGATGGGAGCAATTGAAGATCAAGCTCTCACCATCCAAAGAAGATCCCTCAAGCGACGAAGAATATGAAGAACTCAACTCTTGAAGAACCTCTTATCCATCTTAGCATTTGGATAAGAAACGATGCTATTAGGAATGAAGAAGCTGATGAAGCTGAAGGCTCAAGGAGTCTACCAACGAAACAAATAAAGATAAGTATTCAATTGTCATTTCATAATATTGTTTTGTTATGCATTTGTTTATATTCAGTTAATATATTATGCATGATAGAATGTTTGCATTAATGACAGTATACTGCTAATATGCATGTGATGGGTAAGTAGCTCATGGTGCTATACAACTCTCCATTGCTACTTATCTAGAATGAAACCTCTTTGCCGACATATTGGATTAGTACACATTCTCAATGTCGTCCTGGTAGAGATGGAAGGCATCTAGAAAAGTTTCCGTGAGATATGGATGAATGTTGTATTGGCTAAAGTAGTTGCATGATCATATATTTATGCATAAAAACTTGCCAGTATGAATATTCCTTATGAAATGTTTCTAACCATACAAATGCATTTGAATTGTAGGAAAGATCGCATACATAATCGCCTACAAGCAAAGAAGGATGAGACTTGTTCCGAAGAACAAGTGACGACAGTTCAAGATGAAGAATAATATGACGAATGCAGCGACATCATTAATGCAGAACCTTCCAGCTATGAAGAAGTAACTAAGAAGAAAGGGAAGACCAGTTCAAGAAGAATGATGTCTAGAATGCAGTATCGATACATGAAGGAAAGTTCATAGTTCCGTCATGCAATAGATGGAAACATCGTGGGATACAAGGCAAGATTCGTAGCAAGAGGCTTCTCACGAAAAGAAGGCATAGACTACGAAGAGACACTTGCAACCAGTGGGAGTTGAGACACATGACAGGCAGAATCATGTGTGCAAATGAAAGAAGGCCTTGTACGAATTCAGAAGACACCCACGGGATAACACATACATGAGGAGCTTGATGAAGATCTGAACCTTTGCTACAAGGTTGATAAAGGATGACAAACTCACAGATGGGTGCGAAAAGAACTTTTGAAAAAGTTCAAAATAGAGGATCTTGGTATCCAGTGATCCTAGATGGATACATAGAATATTAGTAGCATAGGAAGCTACTTGTCACTCCGGTACAGAATGTTTCAGTGCATAGAGTACGAAAGACAGAGGGAGTATGATGCTCCGCTTCAGAGGGAGTGACTGCAGAAGATCCTGAGGTTCGACATGGTATGACAAGATGGATAGATTACTGATGACTCTAGGCTTTACTGAGAGTAAAGTGGATTCCAACCTTTGCTTCAAGGTTGAAGGCGAAAGACTAGTGATGCTCCTGTTATGTGTCGATGCACTATTTTCTAGGCATGGAGGTGTGGACAAGGGAAGTATGCAGTAGAGATCCTGAAGAGGTTGAGGATGATGGACTACAAGGCCATGACCACACCTATGGCATTGAACATGAAGCTATTGAGTGATGCTTCATTAGAGACGGTTGATGCTACGATGTATCATCAGATGATTGGGTCCTTAATGTACCTGACAAATATGACACCAGATATTTGCTTTGCTGTGAACACCTTGAGCCAGTTCCTGACAGATCTAAGACATGTTCACTTGATTGCTGCAAAGCATATTCTGAGGTTCCTGAGGGGTACAGTTGATTATGGGCTCAAGTATGAGGCGAATCAGAAGATTAACCTGAAGGGTTATGTTGATTCAGATTGGGCAGGCAGTCTCATCGATAGGAAGAGCACTGCAGGGTGTTGCTTCAGTATGGGATCAAGTGTGATCTCTTGGTTTTATCAGGAAGCAATCCTGTGTGGCACTGAGTACAGCTGAAGCAGAGTATGTCGCAGCTTGTTCAGCTAGTTGTGAGGCAATATGGCTGAGGAAGCTACTGTCTGATTTATTTGATCTCCAGATGGATGCTACTTGTATACATTGCGACAACCATTGCGACAACCAGAGTTGTGTGAAGTTGTCGGAGAACTCGGTGTTCCATGACAAGTCGATGCATATCGAGATCAAGTATCACTATATCAGGGATATGGTGCAGAGAGGAGCAGTGAAGCTCCAGTATGTTACGATGGACGAACAGATAGCTGATGTGTTGACAAAGCCATTGGCTAGGGTGAAGTTTGAGTACTTCAGGGAGAAGCTTGGTGTTCTCCAAATCGAGGTTCCCTCCAAGGGGAAATGATGAGACCTAGAGCCATTCTGACATGGTGAGAGGATTGGTTCCTTCCATGGTCAGATGTAAGGGCTGAGCCATTCTATCATGGTGAGAGGATTGGTTCCTTCCATGTCAGATATGAGTGCTGAGCCATTCTAATGTGACTATAGGATTGGTTCCTACATGATCAAATATAAGCGCTGAATGCCATTCTTGGAATGGAGGTGCCTGGTCAGTTACCAGGAATACTCGGTCTAGAACTGAGGGCCTTTCTGATATGACTGTAAGATGTAGTCTTACATGATCAGATGTGAGCGCATGGCCATTCTGATGTGATTGAGGGATTGGTTCCCACTTGATCGGATATAAGGGTTGTTGCCATTCTTGGAATGGAGGCACCTAGTCAGTTACCAGGAAAGCTCAGTCTAGGACTGAGGGCCATTCTGATGTGACTGTAGGATTGGTTCCTACATGATCAGATATGAGTGCAGAGCCCTTCTGGCATTGGTTGTCAGATGTAAGTGCAGAGCCCTTTCGGCATGAAGGATTGGTTCCTTGCATGGTCGAATATAAGTGCTGAACCTTTCTGACATTAGTTGTCAGATGTAAGTGCAGAGCCTTTCGGCATGGAGGATTGGTTCCTCGCATGGCCGAGTGTAAGTGCTGAGCCTTTCCGACATTGGTTGACGGATGTGAGTGCTGGGCCTTTCTGACAGGGTTGTGGGAGGTATTCCCACATGGTCAGATGTGACTGTTGGGCATGCCTTTCTGATATGACTATAGGATTGGTTCCTACATGATCAGATGTAAGTGTTGGGCGGGCCATTCTGACTTAGGGTCAGATATAAGTGCTGGAAGAAGACCTACATGGAGGCTAGGCCTACAACCAGCATGAAAAAGGGTCGGCTCTGTAGAACTTCCTGTGACGAGAAGAATCATGAGATAGCACCCGTGATGATGATCCAGCAGTGATGATCCAGCAGTGGTGATCCAGATCCAGTGATGATCCAGATC
The DNA here is from genome assembly GCA_001517045.1 of Pseudotsuga menziesii. NCBI lineage: Eukaryota > Viridiplantae > Streptophyta > Pinopsida > Pinales > Pinaceae > Pseudotsuga > Pseudotsuga menziesii. Next base: position 274,396 of record LPNX010269419.1, on the reverse strand, counting down.
CAGTGATGATGATCCAGATCCAGATGAAGATGACGAGAACTCAATGATGATCCAGATGATACAGAGAAGAAGACTTGTGCTGATAAATTGTGTCGAGAGAATACCTTCCTAGTTAAGAGGGAGTGTTGATGTAATTGTAACTTCGGAATGTCTTCATCCATATATCTTATGTATTGTACCCCGATGTTTATTCCGGGATGTGTCTATAATGTAATTGAGTCATGTCATACCCCGATGTTTATTCCGGGAAGTTTCTATAATATAAACAAGTCATGTCAAGTCATTGTGGGTAACCCTCCTATTGGTCAAGGGTTAAAGTCCCCGCAGTTGTGGGGCCCTAGGGTTATTAGACTATCCTAGAGAAGTCGACCCTAGGTGAGTCATTGTAAGTCGAGGCAATAGTCCCCACCGTTGTGTTAAGGATAAACCTCCTTGTTGGTCGGAGGAGGCAAAGTCCCCACAAGTTGTGGGGCACTAGGGTTATTAGACACTACTAGAGATGTCGGCTCTAGTAAGTAATTGTTAAGTGAGGCCGACATGTTGGAGTGGGTTTCAAGTGAACGAAAGAATATAAATAAAGAGTGAGCCTCTCTATTTTTCACACACACACTCACTCATTGGGGCGCATGAGTGAGAGGAGAAGTTGTTGGGACAAGAGAGAGACTATTGCTGTCAATAAATCATCTTTATGTTTTCGGGTTTTACTTTTGGTGCTAATTCTATCTCTGAAGAAGTTGTGGGGTTTTCTCCTTTATGGTTTCCCCGAGGAAAATTCTTTATGTCTCTTGTCTCTTGTGTTTTATTGTTGTGCATGTTATTCTCTCAGTTAAAGATCCTAAGATCATTAATGCTAGCTTGAATGATAAAAATCTAACAAAGAAAGGGAGCCCTTTCTTAAACAGTGGGTCAAACATATCAATAAACAACTTCACTTGATGGGCCAAAATATCAACCTTTGCCAGGACTGTGTCTAAGTGGTGATATTTGTTTATAACCTTCCTAGCCCAAGTCATGATTGAGATTCTATCCTTGACATTTGCTTTCTTTAAATCATCCTTTGACAAACTATTCAAAAAATCGATAGCATTTTTGACACAGTCAACTGGTTTCTTATTCAACTTTTCTATTGCTACTGTTAGAACCTGTCTAGATGAATGTATCGCTAATTCCTTATCCAAAATATAGTCCAGGTAGGGCCTAAATTTGTTTGCTTCTTCTATGATTGCATCCCATATAATATGTTTTGCCCCTTGAACCTGTGGTTGGCCTGTCACCTGCTTCATTAATCTATAATTCTTTGTTTGCAGCTCCTGACATTTGGCCTCCCAAGCTTGATATTTGGCTTCCTAAGTTCTCTTTTCTTGTTCTCTTTGTAATGTCAAGTTCTCCAGGGTCTTGTTTTGGTTTTTCAACCCAGTTAATTCTAACTCCTCTAAGCTTACCTATGACATGTCTTAGAATATGGTCTGTTCACTAGATTGAGCTACAGGAGCAATAATCCTACCTTCAAGCTCTTTCTCTTTCTCCTGTAACTTCCTCTCCATTTCATCATATTTTCCTTTCAAAGTCTTTTCACTTTCTACCACCAAAGTCATGTCTTTATGCCATTGTTTCTCTTTATCAGCAAACTTTAATAATTTTGCCTTACAATCAGTCAACTCATTCTTCAGACTTTCTTTTTCTTTCTCTATCCCAGCTAATTCAGGTCCTCCTATCAACTGAGTAGCAGGTATTTTTAACTTCTTTTTCAGCAACTGGATGGAATTCTCTTTTTCATTTAATAGTTTTTGCATGTCTGCTCCCTTGTCAACCTGACATCCAGCAGCTAGAAGATCTGTTTGCAACATTTTTATCTATGCCTGATGTGCTTTATTTTCCACCTTTTCCTGCCTCAGTTGATTCTCAATTTTGCTTTTAGTAATTTCCAGCTTAGACAACTTCAATGCGGATTTCAACAAGTTTGTAAACAAAATATCCCCAGTCTGTTTGTGAAAACGAATCATCTCTGGAATAGGAATGTCTTCCAGGTCCATCTTCATTTCAGCAACCTTGCTATTGGTTGCTAATGCCAAGTTTAAAGTGTTATGGGCCTGGTCTCTGACAGTAATAAGTGACACATCTTGATTTGAAATCTTTCTTACTTCTAAGTACGGCTTCAGCGCTTCTTCTGAAGACACATCCTTTGTTTCCTTATACTTTTCCAACAACTCCATCTTGTTCCTGAATTGTGATGTAGAGCCAGCTGGTGTGTCAACAAAGGCACATTCCTTGACCTCAAAAACAGGTCCAGTTATTTTCATCTTCTGCTTTCCTTTGTCCTCTGTTGTGGTTTCGACAAGCTATCCCTCTACTTCAAACTTCTACCTCTTAGGAGTCCTGGCAGTGTCCTCTTCGGTGTCCATGGCATCTGAAAGATCTCGTTTACTTGTTCTTTCTGAGTGACTGGCCAGAGGTGTAATGTTTACAGCTGCTGAAATCAACTTAGAAATATCAAGCATCAATGAAGTAATGTCCTTTACAGAAGAACTTGAATCCTCCTATACATCAGTATCTTTGGGATTCTCCTTTGGATAGTCATCCCAATTGGCAACATCCGCCAACGCAAAAACCTCTACATGCTTGAAAGGCTTTCTCTTCACAGCTTTTCTTCTGTTTGAGATAACCTGATGAGGATCATAATCAACTGCAGGCTCTGCAAACAATCCCATCTCCTTCAATAAGTTCTCAATCATTGGTAAAGCGGCTTTATTCTTGATAGCAAAAGGCCCTACTGCCCAGGGATACTTAATTTCAATAGACTTTTTGAATTTTAAGAAGTGTTATGTTTCTACTATTAACTTCTGCCTAATGAACTCCATGGAGAACACTCTAGGGGTTAAAAAAACTGGCAACATATATGGTGGATGAGTAAAGCCATACAATCTAATCACAGTTCCATTCTCAAATAAGAACCAATCACCTACCCTGCTATCTGTAGAGAATTGCAAAATAGTTCTCATCTTTGGTAATACTCTGGGCAGCCTCTTCTGAAAAATAGCATTGTGTATCTCTGACATGAGGAAGTTCATGAATTTTGAGTAATCCTTACTCGATTCCTCAGTCAATACCATTTTTGGTAACTGCAAATTCTCCTCATTGAAAGAAAGGAACATTTTTAGCAAATAAGATTGAAACCTAAAGGTTTTGGTCCTGTCGAAGTCCGTTAACTAAGAATGAATATTCTCAGCTAAGAACTCGTCGAACTTAAGACATGAAACCTGCACTGTCTTACTTGGCTCATCTGACTCAATTGGGCAAGTGCTTAAGACAAAAAGTAAACTCATGAGGGGCTCAGTAATGTACTTGTCGATGTCTAGACCTAAGAACTAACTTAACGGAGTAATCGTGCATTGGATTTCTTCATTGAATAGGTTGGAATCAATTGGAAACGGTTGGTCTAATAGATTTATATCAGGTTTGAAGAATTTCTTGAAAAAATCTTGTTTCTTTTCCACCAAAGACTCCCTGAAACATTGAACTATAGACTCTTCTTTATAATCCTGGGCTTTTTGGGTAAAATCTTCAAGGACTGACAGGGGTTTTCTAGTAGCTAAAGGACTGATAGGGAAAAGGACTTTGGAGTTGGTAATGTCCATTATCACCCTCTCAAAAAGAGAATAATTTTCAGCACACCAACTAACAAATTCTGAGCAACTCGAGGTTTGGTCAGTTGCAAAAAAGTGGAAGTAGGACTGGTAAATGTTATGCACATCAGTTCCTTGTTCTCTAAGCAGTCTTAGCTTCTCTTTAACCTCACCAATGGGTCCATTTAGCAGAAGCGTATCAAATACCTTAACATCCCTATCCTCAAAAGCTTCTTCCACTCTCTGATATTCTAGGTTCTGATCTTCCATACTTTCAACTTGAGCCATTTTATAGTTTCCGAAGGGACAAAAGGCCTACCTGGTGATTTTGACAGGTGGTCGAACAATGCCGTATGAGTTGGCTGCTCTTGCACTATTCTGGCTTGCTTTCCAATGTTGTAGAATAAAATAATGCCTCAAATTCACGTGCACGGTACTCTTATACTTTTTTATATTCTTACCCATCTCGCATCTTTGTCTCGCTAAATGATTCATGGCTGTAGATCTAAATCTCCAGTAATTTTAACCGTCAAAGGATGCGGCCTTTCATGAGCCATTGATCTTTCCAAGATGAAATCTATGCCGTCGATTTTATCCACCTTGGTCTCCAATTCGCAATCCGCCAGCTTGCTAAACCTTCTGCTTGTTCCCATTGCGAAATGAATTTCAACCGTAGATCTAAACTCCGCCACGATCGCCACCGTTCAAAGGTGCGGGGTCTCCAAGATTCTGCAGCGCCTCATCCTACTAAACTTCACGCACATTCTTATCGCGAAATCAACCAGGACCGTTGGATCAACTCTCCGCCAGATCTCCATCATTCAAAGGTGCGGGGTCTCCAAGATTCTGCAGCGCCTCATCCTACTAAAATTCACGCACATTCTTATCGCGAAATCAACCAGGACCGTTGATCAACTCTCCGCCAGATCTCCATCATTCAAAGGTGCGGGGTCTACCAATATTTCGCAGCCCCAAATCGTCTTATCTTTTCAACCGTAGATCTAAACTCCGCCATGATCGCCACCGTTCAAAGGTGCGGGGTCTCCAAGATTCTGCAGCGCCTCATCCTACTAAACTTCACGCACATTCTTATCGCGAAATCAACCAGGACCGTTGATCAACTCTCCGCCACGATCGCCACCGTTCAAAGGTAGGGGGTCTCCAAGATTCTGCAGCGCCTCATCCTACTAAACTTCACGCACATTCTTATCGCGAAATCAACCAGGACCGTTGATCAACTCTCCGCCAGATCTCCATCATTCAAAGGTGCGGGGTCTACCAATATTTCGCAGCCCCAACATGCTTTATCTCTCATGCACATTGCAGCTGTGAAACGCATCTCCACCATAGATCTAGGCCGCTCAAGATCGTGGTCATTGGAATAAGCGAACCCTACAAGATTTTGTAGCCTTGACATAAGTTATCCTTCGTGCATGTTGGATTCGCGAAATCTCCATCCGTCGTTGATCTTGGACAACATTCAATCTTTGACCGTTAAAATATGGAACATATAACAGATTTCGCATACCTCCATAGCTCATTTCTCTGCACATATTTACTCAGCGAAATATTCTTCATCCGTCGATATGCATTACCTGTTCATCTGACGATTGATCCTGCACAAAACCGCGCATCTTTCCTCAATAAAACCTTTAGCAACCTTTGATTTTCTTTACCATGGATCTACGCCATTTATTTTCGCCACTGGATAACTATGAGCGGATTTTCATATCTGAACCCAAATGCAAGGTTATAACTCCAGGGTTTTTCGATGTTTGTCCGCGCCACACCATGGGATAATCCATTTTGACATTTAGGCTTAGGATAAGCCTCCCAAGCAACCACCAAATCACAAGGCATGGAAAGTTTTTTCCTATACCCCCCTTCATTTTTCACTGATCTAGACCTTTGTAGGGGAATTAGTGCAGATGCCTATGTAGAAATCTCCAAAATTTAGCACAAATGCTAACAGGTTTGCTTACAGGTGACTCAAAGGCTATAAAAGAAGATCAATCCATTTCATTATTACACACACTTGCTCTTGCACTTACAGTTGCTCCAACAAAAGAATTCGTTGGTTATTGAAGAGAAGGAAGTTTTGTGTTTGTGCCCTAGCATGGATGAGTCTAGCTAGGGCATTCACACTTGTCTTTTTTATCAAACCCTAAACTAGGGTTTCATCACTATTTTGCAGCATCTTTATGTCTTAGGGTTTTACCCTAACTCCACCAACAGCAGCACTCAAAACTCACGGGAAGCCCTCTTCCTCCACGGGCAGCCTCTCCAACACTCAGGACTTCCCTCTTCTTCTCTTGGGCAGCCACCAAGCACCAACAGGTAGCCCGTGAGGGCCGCCAGGTTTGAACCCCACCCTCGGGCAGCAGCAAACAGACCTGTGAAGGCTATCAGGTCTGCACAGACCCTCGGGCAACCTACAAGCAAGCTCGTAAGGGCCTCGGGCAGCAACCAACAAGCTCGTGAGGGCTGACAGGTCTACATAGACCCTCGGGCAGCAGCAAACAAGGTCGAGCAGGGCTCGGGCAGAGCTGCAGCAGGTTCGGGCAGAGCAGCATAGATCCGGGCAGCCTAGAAGCAGGTCCAGACAGAAATGCAAGGTCACGGGCAGCTAATTCAGGCAGTCTGATTTTCTGGGCAGGAGAGAGAAAATTAGGGCAGAAAACCCTAATTTGGTTTTTCTTGTGTAAAATTATCCTCTGTAATTGTGGATCTGTGGTACAAACCCATTAGGGCTTGAGAATTCATTAAAGAACTCAGTCATCTCATTTACGAGATGAATTACTAATGCTTTCGGGGTTTTTGTCCTTTAAAGGTTTCCTAATGAAAACTCTTGTGTTTAGTGTTCTTGATGTGTTCATGTTTTTTTACTGCACTTGTCATTTGTTATCAGTTATTCTGCAAATTTTAAAGTATTCGTGCTAATGCTAAAAATTCAACATCTTGGAGAGTCCCTAGGTTAAATCTAGGGCTTTAACTCATCAATTATTATTTTATTGTAAAGGAGGTTGAGCTTTTCTCCTGTATAAATGAAAGAGCTAACTCCTCATTGTAGCTTGTCGTTGTTGGAGAATAATACTATCACTTTGCATTTAAGGTTCTTGTCTCTTGGGTTTTCTTCTTAACTTTGTGGCACAACTTGATGGTTAAATATTGAAGTAACATATTTTGTGTTGCCCTTGTAAGGTTTATGATTCTAGATCATTAAGAAAGTAATTGTGTTCACGTGAATTAAGTAACAATTTTTTTTCCATGTTTATTTTATACTTTTGCTTTGTGATTTGGTTATCTTAGGAGGGGTTGCAAATCAAACATGCATAGGCTAGGGTATAAGCTAGGTTGTAGATTGAAGGTGTGTGCTTAAGCCACCCTTGGTGAAGTTTTTATGAAATTTCAATAGCTTGGGGTAGCAGTTTGTCTTTATTTTTTAAAAGATTCCAGTCAAGCATTTACAAACATGGCCCAAAGAGGATTAATCCCAAGATTCCATTCGCTCAAGGGTTTGAACTTTGAAGGCACTAGTCATTGCTCCAATTTTCCTCAACCAAAAAATCTTTAAAATAATTTTTTTTAGTTGTTTAAGGATAAAAATCGAAGAAAATAAAAAAAAAATTAGGTTTTTTTCCCATTTTTCTAGGCCTAAATAATTTTTTGGTTTATTTTATTTCCTAGGCTTAGATTTTAAGTTTTATTTCTATTTTAATTCACTGTTTAATTGAAAAAAAATAGAGATAAAAACATACACTAAAAATCCTAAAAAATCTCATTTTTCTCTTAGGGTTTCATGCTAGATTTAACTACTAAAAATTATGAGCATTAGAACTTCAGATTTCTTACTATTTTTAATGGGTTCTTTTTGTAAACTAGAGTAGATCCTTTAATTGCCACAAAAAAAGAGATAATTGTTCACATCCAGAAGTCAGCCCTCCCAACAAAGGGAAAACAAGTCCAACTTCCTAATGAGGAGGTCTAAAGCAGTGTGCCTCTAAAGGAAACTAAACTAAACCATCTACAGACAGAGTTTGTGAGAATAATTCTACTTCCGTCTTTCATAAAACTGGAAATGAAAGTAAGAAAACATACAGAAAATACTACACAGAGCAGTAACAGAGATTATTCAGCAACAAACTTGACTCCAAGGCTTGCAGGAGCTTCGGAGTCAGAGTTCAAACTGATGCCCAAGTGGGAGGCAATTTGCAAAACATGTCTTGTAATCTCTTCCAGTTGGAGGAGAATGACTTTGTGAGCCTCTCCTCTTTCCAACAGGACATTTTTCATTAGGAATTTCTAGTGCCAGGCTAAATCCAATGATTTCATGTAGAGGGCTACCCGCCCCCGTGGGTATCCTGGGTCAAGGAGGAGGGCTTCAAATTCCTTACGAACCTCATCATCCGGAGTGCAGTGTCTGGCAACTCTAGCTTCCTCTTCGACCTTCTCTATTTCATCCTTTATATCCTTAGGAGTCTGCTCATTGTAGAGTTGGGCCATCCTAACAACATTTTTCATTATTCCAGACGGGGTAGCAGGGGGAGGGGCCGAGGTGCCGGCCTCCTTGGCCTTCCTGTGCCTGTAACGCCTAGGCAGCAAAGGCATGGTGAAGAGGAAAAGCAGGGAAGACTTTCAGTTGAGGGTCGAATGGGGGTGGATGCAGAGAAAGGCAGTCACAGGCAATCACAGCCCTGGAGGATCCAAAGCAAAATGGGGTGAGGAGAGTTCTGAAATGCACACGGAAGGAAGAAGGCAGAGAAGGATGTGAATCCGAGCTGAGGAAAAAGGCGGGGTATGCATCCAGGGGGGGGCCAAGGGAAGCCACAGAAGGTGCTTCACATACTCCAAACCATACCAAAGGCAAACAAAATCGCGAAAACTGAAGACTGCTAACGTAATCCAACGGAGCAACCAGTGACTATATGCATACAGGCTTACCATTATTATCCCGAGTGGAATGAAAGGATTAGAACTCTGGCTGATGTCCTTCCAGGTACCTGCGATGATTTTGGGAGGCGGGCAAATCTGAATTCGCATCTGCATCATTCTCTCGACAGCCTTCCTCTGCCACCACCATCCCTGCAAAATGATAATTTTCAACCGTGCCTGCTTCTCCGCCAATATTTGAGCTAGCGTGAGAATGATGGGACGTGGTGGGTTGAGAGGTGGTGGCATGAGGCTCGGCCACGTGCCTCTCATGCCCTTCCCCACTTGCACTGATAATCACCCACCGTGGGGATATTTTTAGTGGTTCATATTGGCTGTAAATTGCTGATTTTTATTTCTGGAAATTACTACAGCACTTATTTTGAACTCTGGAAACTTTCTAGGCAATCTAGCACCTTGACATTCATATTTTTATATCTTTAAAATTTTGCACTTACTTTTAAGTTTTATGGTTAAATATGAATTTTAATTAAGTTTTCTTTCTATTTTATCACTGTTAAACCAAAGGGACAACAAACTAATATTTCTAGAAATGTATGCTTGGTTAAAAATTGACATTTACTTGCTAAATCCTATTGGAATATTGACTAAGTGTTTAAACTGAATTCTATAATTTTTTGCAATTTAATGTTACATTGGATAACAGTGAACACATAACAGCAGGAAGACTTGAAGTTTTACTTCGTCAATTGTGGTTCATAACTCTATCTTACCTTGGCTAAGTAATTTCATTCTTATCTTCTGGAAATGTTCATTTGGTTGGATGACTAACTGCAATTGATAATTCACATAATCATTAACTAAGTGGTAATAATTTCTGGAATTTCATTTATGCATTTTTTGTCAAATTCCGTCTTTCTATTTGCATAAAGCTCATGATGTCAATTTTATCTTCATGGATAAATGAATATGAGAGACAATGTTGATTATTGAATAATCTCAAGTTTTGACATTTAATCATCAACACTTAGACACCAAACTTTGAGAAGTGATTTTTCACTTTAGTTCTAGTCACTTCAACAAGTTTGTTATCCTAATAAATTTGGGTGACACCTTGTTGTAGATCAAAACAAGGCCTCAATCAAAGGATCTCTAAGGAATAAGCATAACTTGTATCTTATATGGCAATGGACTTATTGACTTGAGCATTTTATTCTTAATGTCTTATGGTTTATTGTTGATGTCTATTTTTCACACTTGCTATTGGCTAATGTTCATGGTTCAGGTTAATTCATACTCTTGAGCAAATATTTTCTACGTGTTTGATCTACTAATATTTCACATCTTGAATGATTAAATGCTTATTTCATTTAAGTTAATCTCATTTCCCTTGGCTCTCTCTAAACCAAATCTAACCAAACCTAGGGAATGTTAAAGTTTAGGATTAGGTTAGGGTTTGAAATAAGAAAACTTAAAATTTTATACTTTAATGCATAAAACAAAACTAAAACAGAGCTAGATTCAGAACATTACTGCTGTAATAAATTAAAAACATAATGTTCATCTCTTTCAACTTTAACACTCCACTGGTCATTGTGTTAAAGTTGGTACTTGAGATTTAATTCATTAAATGCAATGTACAGAACATAAATACTAACAGTAGCTGTGGTACAATACAGACTAATGAACAGCAAATAAGGAACAATAGCAATGCTGGTTAGATCTGGTTTGGATCTGCCTTATAATCAGACATTTTGAATCAGCTCTTGTCACTGTAAGGACAAGCTGTCAGTAGACATACCTCGGGAGAGAGAGAGTTAAAGTGCTATAGGTTTAGGTTAGACACATACAGGACTGACAAGAAATCCTAGTAACAGTCAGAGGGGCCTTGTCTCACTTAAAACCAGAGTCACCACCTGAGTCTGAGGCACCCAACAAGTCACAGCCCAGGTCTGTGGCATACAAACAGATTAAGGTTCAAATCTGGGCAAACAACAAGGGTTACAGCAGTAAGAGGTCAAGGCCTCACTCTAACAACAATAATAAGTCCTAGCTCCAACTCTGGGCCGTCCATAAAGGTTACAGCAGTAAGAGGTCAAGGCCTCACTCTAACAACAATAATAAGTCCTAGCTCCAACTCTGGGCCGTCCATAAAGGTTACACCAGTACACAAGATCACAACTCAGCAGAGAAAAGACACCACAGTCATGGCCCAGCAAGAGAGCTCATCAACAGCCATGGTTCAGACTTAAAAAGCTGCCAGTAGGTCACAGACTAGCCCTAGCAGACCCAAAATAGACACAGCCTAGCACAACAGTTACAGCCAGCCTAGAGAGACTCCAAAACTGTCACGACCAGGCAATGAAGGTCACACAACAGTCACAGCCTGCTAAGAAGAGGCCAACAAAGTTACATTCAGCCTAGAGAGGGTTACCAACAGTCATGGCCAACCAGGAGAGGGCTAATACAGTCACGGCCAGCCCACAGTGGCTCCAAAACAGTTACAGAAAGGAAAATGAAGGTTACTCAACAGGTTCGGCAGCCCTACAAGAGAATCAGCCCACAAGGATGTACGCAACCTGCTAAAAAGATCACAGAAGCAGTCACGGCCTAGCAGAGAAAGCACAAACAGTCCACTGTTTAATCTCAGAAGGTCACGGCCCAGCACGAGATACACCAGAAACAGTCATCACTAATTCTTGGAAGGACATACAGTCCACGGGTCAGCTACAGAGGGTTACGGCCCATCACAGCTCATGTGCTAGCGGAGAAAGGAGCACAAAAAAACAGCCCTTAAACATGGATCTGGAAACCCAGGGATGAAGCAGCAAAGCCCTAGCAATAGCAGGAAAAACTGTGTATCCACCACCCCAGTGTGTAGGATCCGCGGATCCATGGATCCGATACGTATCCACCTCGGATCCACCATGGAAACAAATCCCCTGCAGAAGGAAACGTATCCTGGTCCCATGAAACGGAGCCTGTGAAAAATTAATAAATTCCTGAAATTTTCGAACGGATCCTTTGAAAAATAAAACAATTCCTGAAATTTTTAAACGGATCCTGCAACTTCCAATGCTTCTATGACCCATTGATCCCCCCAAAAAAGTATTTTTTTAATGAAAAACTTAAAAAACCCTAAACACCTAATGGCTAAAAGCATAAACCCCATTCCTGCTCAAGGTCTGATGACTCTATCTATCATTATGTCAAGATATGCTCTGATATGGTCTGATCTATTCCTGCTCAAGGTCTGCTCTCAACGTTTTTATTTGATATGTCTTTATGGTTAAGGTCCGCTGTCAAGGGCTGATCTATCTTTATGTACTATGTTGTTGCTCACTCCACCTACACTGTTCTGTGGTCTTGCCATAGCGTTCAAGAAAACCACCTTATTCACGACTGATAGGGACATGTGGATGTGGCTCACAAAACCACTATTATGACTTGCTTGAAGTTCATGCTGAAATGGTCTTTAAAATTATCAATATCACAACTTATCAAATTATCAGTTATGGTACATGAACTCTCTTTTTTGGCAATAACTTATAGTTCTACTCTTGTGTTTCCTAAATAGTTTTGTTTCTTCATTCTATTTTTCTATTTATTATAATAAAAAAACTATATTTGTTTGTACTTGTCGTTTCCTCGCCGTATCCGGATCCTAGGTTTTAAAAAATCTAGCGAATCCGTATCCGGATCCGGATCCGAATCCGAATCCGCATCCTTATAACTTAGAGCAAAAACCTTGACGTCAAACATAAGAAAAGAAAAGAGCTGAGATGTGTCTTCTTGGATGATGTTATAATGAAAGATGAGACTTGTATTTAAAACTTGAAAGGATATCTAGAAGGGTCCTTCTTCAACCCTAGCTTTTAGGGCGGTTATCAATAAAACATAAAATAAAATTAGGTTGACAAAGTATAAGGTACCAAAGGTCAAATGATCATATAAATAACAATAATAAAAACAATAAGATAAAAGTCATCATACCAAAGGTACACACAATAGGGTGCTAGGACCAAGTAAAAGATAAAGGACCATAAGTCAACCAAAGGGGTAATAATAAGAAGGTAAGACAGCCCTCATACTCACAAGACCAAGGTGTACCATAAAGGCAGACAAACAACCTCTTTTACCCATAGGACCAATAAGACCAAAGACTTTAATCTTTTCTCTCTCAAGGTATATTGTCACATGTTTTCCCTATATATTTTTATCATCACAATATAAGGAAGAAGATCCAAATTTGATGATGTGATCCTCTGGTCCTCAGTACTGCTCCCAAGGGTTAGGTGCTAGTGACATCATCAAGAGGTGGCCAACCTAGCAATAACAAATTAGGAGAGAGGACATCACACTTCATCATCTTGATCAACTTGACCCAGATCCACCTGGTTTACTGACCAGGAATGTACCTACAGGAACTACTTGGTCCCAGACCAAGAATCTGCCTAGTCCCAGACCGATTTCCCTAACCTAAAAAAAAAGAATCTGCCTGGTCCCAGACCAGGAATGTCTCTACCTCAGCCTGCAAGATCTGCTTGGTCCCGGACCAAGAACTACATGGTCCCAAACCAGGAACCCTAGAGGCATAAAGGGGCCCTAACCATGTGTTAGGGACTTTGCCATGGCATCAACCTGCTTGGTCCCAGACCAAGAACCACAAGAGACTACTGGGGGCCCTAGGGCATCTTCTAGGCTCTTACTCTACCCTAGTTAACTAACTAGGGTACCATCCTCCCTGAGAATGGGTCTTGCAGCTGCACTAACTTTAACAGGGAATCCCCCCTTGGCCTTGAGAGCTGGTCAAAAAAGTGGGAAATTAGCACAGTGGTGACAGTGGTGCTTCTTTCCAAAGTTGCTCTTGATAGCACTAGTGGATTAGCACTTTTCGACTAAGGTGCTAAATCAAGTTGTAACACCCCTGACAATGGTTCCATGCAAGGCCACTGACATTCTTGAGAGCCATGAAAATGTCTCTAACAATGAAATTAAATTTGCAAACAAAAATTTAAAAACTACCCTCACTTATTTGCTGAAAAAGAAAATCAATAAATTCATACAGAAAGACAATGACGGTTTGAAACTTTTTTAAAGACAATGACAATGGGTGCAAGAATCCAGTCTGATATCTCCTCCAATCTTGTAGATAATATGTAGACTGATGATGTGGATTCTTTGTCCACCAAATCAGCCGACAAACAGTTCCAAATCAACTTTCTTTGCTACAGTTCTAAATCTTCAAATGCTCACAAACACTCACTGAAAAGAGTGTGAGGCAAATAGAGAGGGAGGTCATCTTTAATAAGCTAGGATTAGGGTTTGGGTGGCATCCTTTTGGGCTTCTAATATATTTGTGTTTTTCCCAATTGTTGGGGCCACGAGTTGGACTAGTTCTAAATTGGTCAGTTCAGTCAAGAACTGACCCCAAACCAGTTCAAGGTCAAAACCAGATCAGAATTTGGCCAACTAATCTAAACCAGAACCAGCCAGTTATATAGCCATGGTACTGTAGATGTGCCTTCTAATTTAGTAAGAATTGTTTGGTTGAATAAAATATTTCATATCTATGAATATAAAACGCCATGCTAAGGTGTAAGCAAACACAAGAAAAAACAAGGTTAGATGTGTGTGTATTTTATTATGAATATTATAACTTTGACCAAAATGTATGGTGACAATTTACATTATCATGTATGCTTTCTTTTAGTACACTATTATTTTGCATATAATAGACATAAATTACACTATAAAGTGTTCAACCTTTTTTTGTGACTGATTTGCTGTAGAATGCTCTGCGGAGACAAAAGTAATCAACAACCTATTACCTAGGCACTTTGGGAATAATTATGGTTTTCTTTCAACACAGGAGGTTACAAGTTTTTAATCTAGTGCATCTAAAAGTGCATATCTTTATGGGTCAAGGTATCCCCCAGCCTTGAGAGAATAAACGATGCATACTCATGAAATGGGCACATGCCCTAAACTAATGACCACCTTGCACTAAGAAAATAAAGTAAATTTTATTATGTACTCATAGCGTTAAAATAGTGAAAAACCTAAAATTGACTCATTGGATAAGACCATGACAATCTTCGACTCATTAATTTTTTTAAACTACTTACTTATTATGGAACTAGTGTTTAATGATAATTTGCAAACCAATATATTTTATTTCTCGTATGAACTTTCATTTGCAAAAATACTTACTCATCTGTCATATTCATCAAATAAGCTAACAGTCCTCTTAACTCGAAACACTATATGAACAGCACTCCATTGAAGAAAATTACATTGTATAAGAAAAAGAATTAATCAATTACATACATTAGACCAAAGAAAACCTCAAACAACAAAATGCCCATAACTAAAAACAGCTTGTGCCATTTTAAAATTTTACAATATTCTACATACTCTATCTAATACTTGTCGTACCCCTCCTGAAACTCACTTAGTTTCTTGACTCCATCTGGTTCTCACCTACCTCTTTAGCCTCCTAAATGATCTGCTATATATACATGACTTACCCAACCTAGACACTATGTCAACCAGATTTCTTGTGGAGCCCTTTGGTCCACCTGCTTCCTAACTTGATCCACTTAATGCCTGAATCCTCCATCTACATCCTCTTTGCTCAATCTCCAACTTACTTGAATCCACCAATAATGCTTACAGACAACTTCTCTTGATCTTTTTCCAGATACTTCCGTTGATTCTCCCCTCCTATCCACTGCAACTTTCTTAACAATGGCTTGGCTGTACTTGAACAAGTGCTTGTTCCATGCAGCTTCTAGGTTTACCTGGAAGAACCAACCTTAATCCATTTTAAGGATTATCTTAAACCGAGAGCAGGAAGGTACCATAACTAAAGCCAGACTCGTTGATGTCTTGTAACAATTAGAAAATAGACTCAGTACTACAGCATCACATTTCCTCTAAATGTTACAAACAGCTAAATATGTGACAAAACACAGAAAATAGAACTACCATAGTATGTGAGTGTGTGTGTAGATCAAGATGAAATATGCAATGCAGAGTTTCCTTTGATTGATAAATAGTCCTTGCGTTCTTAGTTTGTCTTTCTTTAATGCATTCAACAGGCTGAATCTGTTGAAATATTGTAACTTCAAAGGATATTCTAAATGTATTTTACTGATGTAACCCAAGGGAGATGTTATTATTCCTCCGACGGGGTGTTACTATTGTATTTGATCATCATGGAGTCATGAGGTAAAGCCTCCACTTGTGTCGGGTCTTTAGTACCCTAATAAATAATATAATATATTGTTTTGAGTATTCCTAGGTGAAGTCGGCCCAGACAGTTTAGTGGGGCTGACTTGTCTAGTGCAAAAGTCATTTGACACATTGTGTATAAATAGAGGAGTTGTGGTTCTTATTTGAACACAGAATCACTCACTGGTGTAGCACATAGGAGACAGAGAGAGACAGAACAGAAGGAGGAGAACACCTGTTTTTGGAGTTGCCTTTTATACATCTTATACAAAGTAAGTTTTTGTTGGGTTTTCTTCCCATTGAGGGTTTCCCAGGATAAATGTTGTGTCCATCTTGTGATTGTGTTTCTATCAGTGATTCTTGATATGCTGCTGCTATGATTTTGAATTGAATACTATTGAATCTAGTCTAGCATATGAAAACTTAACATGGTATCAGAGCTAACCTGATTAGAGCAGCTTTCACAAGGTGAAATTCTCCCTCCTCCCTCTCCGGAAGAAATTAGGGTTTCTGCAAAAGTTGGAGTTTTGAAGATCTGCTTGCATAAAAAGTTGCGCCCTCCCAGAGCGCATCTATTGAGCCCTAGATCGAATTTTTTGGGTGGCTAGATCTCAGAGAAAGCCAAACCCTAGTTTGGCAGTGAACAAGAAAAACTGCAGTGAAATAGAACTAGAAAATCTGCAGTGCTGCAACCTTGCAAGTAGGATTTGAAGACTGAAGATTAGGGATCTCCAGAAAGTAGTTGGATCAACCAACTCACCTCCTCCAAGCGCATCCACTGGTAAGGTCAATCTCTTGTTTTGATAAATTTCAATTTTGAGTGACTTACTCGACAAGATGGCCCCAAGCACTGAGCTTGAGGACAAATTGGAAGGCCTAGAAAACTTTCTGGCTTGGAAGTATAGGATTGCCCTCATTCTGAAAGAGAATGGTCTTGAGAAGTACACCAAGAATGAAGTTCCAGAACCTGAAGAAGCTAAAGCTAAGGAGAAGCATGAACAAGACCTAATCAAGTCAATGAGGATCATTGTTGATTCCATTAAGGATCACTTGATCCCTCAAGTGTCATCTAAGAAGACACCTAAGCAAATGTATGATGCACTTTCCAGAATGTATGAACGAAAGAACATCAATAGAAAGATGAATTTGAGAGCTCAATTGAGGAGAACCAAAATGAGCAAAGGAGAATCTATTGAAGATTACTTCACAAGGGTCTCCCAAATCAAAGAAAAGCTAAGTGCTATTGGAGATACCCTTAATGAGGATGAATTGGTTATGACTACTCTCAATGGCCTCACTAGACCTTGGGACTCATTCATCCAAACTCTATGTGCATGAAAAGAAAGTATGAAGTTTGACATAGTATGGAAAGATTGCATACAAGAAGAAGCTAGAGTAGCCAATAGAGAAGCTCTTCTCAGAGAAGATGATCAGGATTTAGCTACCCATACTAAAGAAAGAAATCAATCAAACTTCAAGAGGAGTAGTCATTGGAGAAGAAGAAGGAGGATTGTACAAGCTCAAAGGACATCCAGAGACAATCCTTGTCCATGAGACTACCAATTCAAGTGAACAGTGGCATAGGAGACTTGGTCACATCAACTACAAAGCATTGCCCTATGTGAGCAAGGTGCTAACAGGGTTACCAGATCTAAAGATCGAACATGAGGGAACCTGCAAGGGATGCGCACAGGGAAAGAACATCAAGAATTCCTTTCCAAAAAGTGACACAAAGACTAAAGGTACGTTGGAACTAATCCATGCTGATGTATGTGGTCCTATGCCCTCCATATCCTTACTATGTCACATTTATTAATGATTATTCAAGAAAGATTTGGATATACTTCTTGAAGAATAAGAGTGAAGTGTTCGGGAAATTCAAGGAATTCAAAGCCTTGATAGAGAACCAGTCAGAAAAGAGAATCAAGATACTAAGATCAAATAATGGTGGAGAATACTTTTCAAAGGATTTTGAAGCATTCTGTAAGGAGGCAGGAATCAAGAGGGAACTAACCACTCCCTATAATCCCCAACAAAATGGTGTTGCGGAAAGAAAGAATAGAACTATCATGGAAGCAGTGAAGACCATGATTCATGACCAAGACCTCCCTATGCACCTATGGGCTCAAGTTGCAAGGGCAGTCGTATATGTGCAAAATAGATTATCTCACAGTGCTCTTGGATTCAAGACTCTTGAAGAGATGTATACCAGAAAGAAACCTGAAGTAAGCCATCTCAAGATATTTGGTTGTCCAGTATATGTACATATTCCGAAAGAGAAGAGATCCAAACTGGATCCTTCTGGTAAGAAGGGAATATTTGTAGGATACTGTGAAGTCTCCAAAGCCTTCAGGATATACATTTCAGGATTCCATCATATCAAGATTGTGTTAGGATATTTAGACACTTAGGAGTTAGTTAAGATCAACTTGTGTAATATATCCGTTAGGTAAAGTGTGTTTCTTTAGTATGCATTAGTATGCATTTGTAAATATTCTAATCCGACGGTCACAATATGTTCTAGACATAGAGTGATCCGACGGTTCAACTTCTCTTATAGATCATACCTACCCTTGATCTGTGGCTTAACACCTGATTGGTCCATGATCTCTATTTAAATAGCATGGAGGGTCCTTGGCTAGTTGATCGATTATGAGAAGCTCATTTGTAACTTTCTTTCTTTTGCATAATAAATTGCTCCAAGTAGCTATTTGGTTGGGGCCGTGGATTGTTTCCCTCTCGAGGGTTTTAACCACGTCAAAATATCGGTGTTGATCTGTGATCTACTTGTGTGAGTAGGTGCTCTTGGTGTTCGGTCTTTTGGGAGTACCCTGTGTACCTAAACATGGTATCAGAACATAGGTCTTTGGTTCAATTCCCCCGAGGAATATAAAACAAGTGGACTAACCGCCACTCCTGGTGATAGGGCCTTGTGTTGGGCTTCAAATGTTCATCAACATCTACAGGTTTTGGTGTAACGACAAACCTTACATGGTATCAGAGCCAGGTTAATGCCAGTTAGGAAGCTTTATGGCTTCGACAAATCCTAACATTCGATGAAGAGGCAGCTCTTAAGAAGTCTAGAAGGTGTCAGCTTGAAGAAGTACATGAAGAGGATGTACCTCCCAGAAGGACAGAAGCTAAACCAATTCCTGAAATAGTAGCATCAGAAGATCACGACATGCTAGAGCCTCAGGAGCCCCCTACTATGGATATCTCTCGAAAGAGAAAACCTGCTTGGGTAAGAGAAATTATACAAGAAGCAGAAAGATATGGAGAACCAGAAGGCTCCACAAGAACCAGCCAAAGATCAAAGCCATATTCCAATTATGTAGCTTTGATGTGTGATCTTGTAGACCAAGAACCCACCAGCTATTAGGAAGTTGCACAGAAGAAAGAATGGTTTGAAGTAATGACGAAAGAATACCAGTCGATCATGAAGAAAAATGTTTGGGATATTGTTCCCAAACCAGAAAACAAAAGTGTGGCATCTTCGAAATGGACCTACAAGATAAAACATGCTACGGATGGAAGTATTGAAAAGTACAAAGCAAGATTTGTGGCTAGAGGATTCTCTCAGAAAGAGGGGATCGATTATGAAGAAAAAATTTGCTCCAGTAGCAAGGTACACTTCCATCAAAACTATCATGGCACTTGCTTCCATGATGAAATGGAACCTACACCAAATGGATGTAAAGACAACCTTCCTTAGTAGTGTGATTGAGGAAGAGGTTTACATCGAGCAACCATAAGGATTTGAAGTCGAGGACAGAGCAACTCATGTATGCAAGTTGAAAAATGCTCTATATGGACTGAAGCAAGCTCCTAGAGCTTGGTATGGCAGAATAGATAGCTTCTTGACAAGCATGGGCTTTACCAAGAGTAAAGTTGATCCTAATCTTTATATGAAGATTATGGATGATGAACCAATCATACTATTGTTGTATGTGGATGATCTATTTCTGACTGGAAATGAGAAACAGATCAAGGATTGCAAGAAGAAGCTAGCTGAAGAATTCGAGATGAAAGATCTTGGATTGATGCATTATTTCCTAGGGCTGGAAGTGTGGCAAGGCCCAGAAGGAATCTTTCTGAATCAAGGAAAGTATGCAGTAGAAATCTTGAAAAGATTTGATATGTTGGATTGTAAAGCCATGGCCACACCCATGGACACCAACTTAAAGCTGTTGTCTGAAGAGACATCCGAGCTAATGGACATGACTCACTATAGACAAATTAATGGGTCATTAATGTATCTGATGAACACAAGGCCAGATATATGCTTTGTTGTGAACACCTTGGGTCAGTGTCTAGTTAAACCTAGACGGGTTCACTTGATAGCTGCAAAGCATGTGATGAGGTACCTAAAAGGTACGTTTGATTTGGGACTATACTATGGGAGAGATCATGACTACAATTTGTATGGGCATACGGATTCAGATTGGGCAGGAAGTGTTGCAGACAGAAAGAGCACCTCAAGTGGATGTTATTGTCTGGGATCCGCCATGATCTCATGGTTTAGTAAGAATCAGTCCAATGTTGCTCTCAGTACAGCTAAAGCAGAGTACATCGCAGCTTGCTCCACTTGTTGTGAAGCGATATGGCTTCGGAAGCTGATGTCAGGAATATTTGACACAGAGGTGGACACCACAGCAATTTTTTGTGACAATCAGAGCTATATAAAGATGACAAAAAATCCAGTGTTCCATGACAAATTGAAGCATATAGAAATCTGATATTTCTATATAAGGGATATGGTACAAAAGGGAGCCATCAAGCTCCAGTATGTGGGTACCGATGAGCAAGTTGCTGATATACTGACCAAGCCTCTATCTCGAATGAAGTTCGAATATTTCCGCGACAAGCTTGGCGTAGTTCAAAAGGAATTTCCTCGCAAGGAGGAAGAGTGATGGGACTACAATTGATGGACCCTCTTCGAAAAGGAAGATCAGGTCGAAGACATGAACCCTTCCTCGGACAAAGAGGGAGCAGGTTGATAATATGAAACTTCCCAGGAAAGGGAGAGTAATGATGAGACTGACATTGATGATGGATGACAGTGATGATGGTCTGACATTTATTTGTGGACGATGCTATCCTCTCTTGAGGATGGCACGTATAACACTCTGTGCATGACAGTGGTCCTTACTAGATAAAGGATGACCCTGCAAGATGTTACTCTCGCATGGAGAATACTCACATTCAGTTGTGAATACCGTAGATTAAACACTCGCTCAGAAGTGGTCCTAACCTCAGTGGTCTAGATGCTCTACGATGAGTCCTCGCGAACGCCAGGACTGACATTGTGTATGCAATCGAGATCTGCCTTGCAGACTATACTCTTGTATGGAGAGTATGCCTACATTCATATGTAGATGCCATAGAATAACGCTCGATTGGGAGTGGTCCTAACCTGTTTGGTCTGGATGCTCTATGATGAGTTCTCACGGACCGTGTAGTATAACACTCACTTGGGAGTGGTCCTAACCTGTGTGGTATGGATGTTCTACGATGGGCGACATTGTGTATGCAATCGAGATCTGCTCTGCAGACAATGCTCTTGCTTGGAAGAGTATGCCTACACGCAAGTGTAGATACCGTAGTATAACACTCACTTGGGAGTGGTCCTAACCTGTGTGGTATGGATGGTCTACGATGAGTCCTCACGGACGATAGGGTCGGCACTGGGTGCGGTCGAGATCTACATTTAGTTGTAGACGATTCAACTGATCGATTTCATGGATCATGCTGATGGAGGATTGCATCGTCCTTGGACTTATGTCCTAAAGTGATCGGGATTGATCATCCCACAAATAGATCATGTGTACTGCAAGTAGCATGGCGACAAAGGATCAAGTAGATCGAAGTACATCAGCAGAGGGTCAAGTAGATCGAAGTGCGACTGAAAAAGGATCAAGAAGGATCAAAGTATTGCTGCAAAGGATCGAAAGAATCGAAGTGCTGCTGCAAAAGGATTGAAAGGATCGAAGTGCTGCTACAAGGGATCGAGAAGATCAAAAGGCTACTGCAGAAGATCGAAGTGTTGCTGCAAAGGATCGAGAAGATCGAAGTGCTGCTGCAAAGGATCGAGAAGATCTAAGTGTTGTTGCAGAGGATCGAAAAGATCGAAGTGTTGATGCAAAGGATCGAGAAGATCGAAGTGTTGCTGCAAAGGATCTAGAAGATCGAAATGCTGCTACGAAGGATCGAAAGATCGATGCGTTGCTGCAAAGAAAGGATCAAGTGATCACGTGATGCAAAAGATAAAGAGTAAATGTTCCAGTTACTGATTGTGAAAAACTTCCTGTGACGTATAGATGTATTACCTCGATGTGCTGTTGTAATTGTCTCTATGTTCTCCTATAGTCTATGATGATGTTGTCAGTAGAATAACCTTCTCGTTAAGGGGAAGTGTTGAAATATTGTAACTTCAAAGGATATTCTAAATGTATTTTACTGATGTAACCCAAGGGAGATGTTATTATTCCTCCGACGGGGTGTTACTATTGTATTTGGTCATCATAGAGTCATGAGGTAAAGCCTCCACTTGTGTCGGGTCTTTAGTACCCTAATAAATAATATAATATACTGTTTTGAGTATTCCTAGGTGAAGTCAGCCGAGACAGTTTAGTGGGGCTGATTTGTCAAGTGCAAAAGTCAATTGACACATTGTGTATAAATAGAGTTGTGGTTCTTATTTGAACACAGACTCACTCACTTGTGCAACGCATAGGGGAGAGAGAGAGAGAAAGAACAGAAGGAGGAGAACACCTGTTTTTGGGGTTGTCTTTTATACATCTTATACAAAGGAAGTTTTTGCTGGGTTTTCTTCCCCTTGAGGGTTTCCAGGGATAAATGTTGTGTCCATCTTGTGATTGTGTTTCTCTCAATGATTCTTGATATGCTGCTGCTGTGATTTTGAATTGAATACTATTGAATCTAGTCTAGCATATGAAAACTTAACAGAATCATTATGCTTCCTGTATGTACTTACAATATAAAGAGTTGATAAATCACTATATCAGCTCCTGTAGTCATATTTCCAACATAACATAGAAATTTTGAATTCCTAATTTGTGAGGACAAACTGCATATCTCTGGGAGAATTAAGTTGTTTGAAGACAGAACAGAAATGATTGTCATTCAAAGAGATGACTGTACACCTGTTATGACCCTGATAGCTATGTTGCCCTGAAACAGATATAGATACGGTATACAAAATGGAAACGGCAAATTTCCAAAAAAAGGCCGAATAAAAAATGGTGTGTAAAGAGCAAATTCATACATACATACGTATATGCCAAAAAAAATTAAAATGAAATAAAAATTTCAGATTACCATTCATCAAGAAGACAAAAAGAGAGTTATCAATAGATCAGACTCATCAACTATATAGTATGATACTATGTAAAGTTGTGCAATGTAAACATAGACTAGTGAATACATGGCATGGGCAAACTGCAAAATGAGTGTCATACTATTATCAATGTCATCCTCTGCAGAAATGGCAACATTGCCACCATCTCTACTTGAAGACACTATTGTTGATGCCTCCTCATCAAGCAATTTAAGTAAGTCATGGCATTCAACAACATCTCCAGGTCATGGATCTATAGTTCCACAACTCATAGTTTGGTGGGCCCGAATTTGTAATCTTCCTTCTTATGTGACAGAAGTTGAAGGTTGAAATGAACATATTCAAGTTCATCAGCCCTCTTCAAGCCCAATCTGTTCACAGAATGGATGAAGTTAAATGTGCTCCAGTTTCTCTCAACCGATAAGGAGCTACCAGCTTATGATAAGACCATGATTGTCAAACGCTGGATAATTGGGATTATCCCACGATGGAAGTTCCACAAACAATCAAAGTCAAATAGGTCTTGTCTTCCATGGCTTCCACATCTGCACCCAAACCCTCTGATCACAAATCAGAAAACTTTACATGAATTTCCACTGCAATATTAGAATCTATAAATAATTATCTACAGGCATTCTTATATCCAGGGGACACTTCTGGGTCTTTATATTTGGTGCAAATCCCTATGGATAACTCAACATTGTCTAGAACAAGATTCAGGATTATACGTATGACAAAAAGTACAATAGGTGGATATCTTGTTCCAGCTTTTGGCCAATATATATTTTATTTCATTATATAAAATCTTCCTATGGGTAATGCTCTTTGGCATTAATGATCTCTCCCGTATTTTCTACATGATTGAGTCAATGCACTCATAAACCTCTCCCAAACTAGGTGTATCTTAGACTTTCTGAAGCAATTTTTACTGTCTAGGTACTTAAGAAGCTCCAACTTTGCAAATTGTTGATAAATGGCTTGATACACGTGATGGTTATCTGAATAGGGGACCGCGAAGAGAGGATATTAGACACATCCCCTCTTAAAGCTGAAAAGAAGCCACATTGAGAAAGCATTACAAATACATATCATTCCCCCTAAAGATAATATCTCTCCGTCCAGTATCCAGCGGCATCTTTGGCAGCATTGACCATGCAACAGAGTGTCAATAGTCAAAGAAGCTTCAGTTGAATAGGCATTTCATTGAGAGGGTGAAGGGCCTGTGGTGGAGGAGGCTTCCTATGATGCTCCCATTTGCCTTCCGGTGCAAGCAAATTGGCAGGATCTAAAATTGTAGATATAGCCCACTTGAGCAAATGCCTTCACCTAGCCGGAGGCAGAGGAGTTGGATCATATGGATCAATCAAGAAGTCTTCTTCGTCATCATTGAACTGCTCCGCTACAAGAAATGGATTGTTGAAAGGAGCATTCGGTATTGGAGAAGAGACTTCAACGAGCTCCTCACAAGTCATGAATAAGGTCCCCATCATCATCATATATGTCTGCCTAGTCTGCCTAGTCACAATAGGAAGAGTGCTTTGGGAAACACTAGTACCATTCGGAGGAGCACCAACATCATAATGTGAAGGAGAAAGATCTAGAAACATGTTGGGAATCGCCTGTAATGATTGGGAAATATCATAGTGGGCAATTGATACGAACTTCATCAAAGACATCGTCTCTACATTCAATCACCTTGTCAGTGCAAGGATCATGTAGACGGTATGCCTTGGAAGCTTCGTTGTAGACCACCAAAATGTAGCAGTGATCTTTAGGTCCGAATTGTGTCACTCAAAAGTTTTAGCTGAAAAGTTGAACGGTTCCGAACACTCATAATCTTTTAAGAAATAGAAAAATAAAACCAAATAAGAGATTTTGGAAGTAAAGGGGATGGGGAGAGCACATGGCCTCCCCGCAGAAAGTGGGAGTGAGTTCTATTCTCCCATTTTTTAAATTTATTTCTACCTAATAAACCCACAAAACCACATGAAATCCCTAAATTTTCTCATTTTGCACCTGCACACTTCGAAAGAAATTTGGAGCAAATAACATCGATTTGCAAAGCAGATTTGGAGAGCAAGACTGAGAAGAACTGACAATGGGTATACTTGGCAGACAAGCAAATCATTCAGCAGCTGTAGTTATCATGTTTGAGGGGTAAACCTAAAAAGACCCCAAAAAACACGTGTTTTGCTAACAGAACTCTGAACAGCAGTAAGAAACTGTATTCTCTTCTTCATTTTCTTTATAACCCCCCTCTATTATTCCAATGGCATTATTTCATCAACTAAGAGAGGCTCTGACCATGGAATTCGTGGTGACTTGCAATTGTGAAGAAACAAGGTTATGGGGATCATTGGAAACCCTGAAATCTGTATTTCTGTTTGTGACCTACTACTAGTCAGTCACACTCTCCAAAATTTATACGATCATTGGACTTGAAGCATTAAATTTATTGTAAAAAAAAACGATTCATGCTTTCTTTCTATCTATAGGGCAAGCAGAGGGAGGGGTTTTAGTGAGTTACCTGCAATCTGCAACCGACAAATACAAGCCTGGTGCTTTCCTCCGTCCTCACTCGACCGTATTGTTACTGAACTAACAAATACTCACCATGTTTGATATATATATCACGTAATGTACTCTTAGTTTTAAAATCAAAAAATTCATGTTTATTCACAAAATTGTCCAATAAAATTAAAAGTCAAACAAACAGTAATAAAAAAACTGTTTACCTATAACAATAAAATTAAAATCAAACAAAAAGTAATAAAAAAAATTGTTTACCTATAAGATCAAAAATTAAAATCATCATAAATCTATGTTAAAGGGGATCAAATTTTTTTGAGATGTAAATTTTTTTCCACTTGTAAAAACTGAAGGTAAAAAAAATTACAGCTTAAGAAATTGGATCCCTCTAAGTGCTTGATAAATCTTGTTTAAAATGGATCTATGCTCCTTAATTCAATTTGGTAAAAATGTTTTGTTTGATTTTTAATTGGTTTTGTGGTGTTAAGTTCAGCCTCAAATTTTGTAGCCAAGGGTGTGGCGGCTAGGAGACGTCAACAAAGTCGATTCAGTAGCATTTGTTACTTCTAATGGACTTACATGTAAAAATTGTCGCAACCATCATGACCACTTGCAACGTGGCAACTGTGATATCACCAATAGGTAGATATTGGTCTCCAAATTTTACGGAGGTGTGGGTTTCAAAACTCAAAACAAATGACAAATGTCAGCATAATTTAAAATTATGTATGTGTCCCGACAATTTTTATCAGTGATGTGTGTCCCATGGATTTAGTCACCCGCTGTGGATTTTGTGCCTAACCGGAAAGAGTTAGGAAAGCCACAGTCACACTTAGTACTTACTCGTTGTGACATGGTAGAAGGATAAAAAGGAGAAACATATGCTTCCTTGAGGGCTTAAATAAGAAAGACACTCCAATAGATTCGATATGGCTTGGTTAATGGCCTGGGTATCGGCCTAGATTGAGCGTGATGTTGGCGGTCAGTCCCAACCGACTATACCAAAAACTTTAGGTAAAAAAAATTACACCTCAAGAAATTGGATCCCTCTCAATGCTTGATGTTAGATTTTTATCTATTTCAACAATATTATCTTAGGATCTTATCTGAGAGAATAGCATACACAGCAATCAATCACAAGAGACAATAGACACAAAGATTTTCCTCGGGGAAACCATAAAGGAGAAAACCCCGCAACTTCCTCAGAGATAGAATGAGCACTAATGGAAGCAGTAAAACCCAAAGACAATAAGATGATCTCCAACAGTTGTTCTCTCTCTTATCCCAACTTCTTCTCTCTCACTCATGCGCTACAACTGAGTGTGTGTGACTATGTGATAAATAGAGAGGCTCACTCTCACTCTCTATTTATACTAGTTTTCGACTTGACAATAACTTACCAGGGCCGAATTCTCTAGGAGAGTCTAATAACCCTAGTGCCCCACAACTGTGGGGACTTTAACCCCTAATCAACAAGGAGGGTTAACCTCCATGACTTTACATGACTTGTTTACATTATTGATTCTCCCGATAGGAACATCGGGGGCTAATCAAATACAATATATGAAATATACAAGTGAATACATTCTGAAGTTACAAATACATCAACACTCCCTCTTAACTAGGAAGGTATTCTCTTGACACAATACATCAGCACAAGTCTTCTTCTTTGGATCATCATCAAAACTGGATCATCATCGAAACTGGATCATCACTGGATCATCATCAAAGCTGGATCATCACTGGATCATCATCATCAATGCTTCCGCTATCTCGATCAACTGGTGCTATCTCTCAATTCTACTCGTCACGGGAAGTTCTACAAAACCAGCCCTTTTTCATGCTGGTTGTAGGCCTAGCCTCCACATAGGTATTCATCTTCTCAGCACTTATATCTGACCATGGGAGGAACACATCCCGCAACCATGTCAGAAAGGCCCTCTCAGCACTCACATCTGACCATGGGAGGAACACATCCCGCAACCATGTCAGAAAGGCCCAGCTCTCACATCTAACCATGGGAAGAACACATCCTGCAACCATGTCAGAATGGCCCGGCACTTATATCCGATCATGGGAGGAACACATCCCGCAACCATATCGGAAAGGCTCAGCACTTATATCCAACCATGGGAGGAACACACCCCGCAACCATGTTGGAAAGGCTCAACGCTTACATCTGACCATGGGAGGAACACATCCCGCAACCATGTTAGAAGGGCTCTGCACTTACATCTGACCATGGAGGAACACATCCCGCAGCCATGTCAGAAGGGCTCTGCACTTACATCTGACCATGGGAGGAACACATCCCGCAACCATGTCAGAAGGGCTCTGCATTTACATCTGACCATGGGAGGAACACATCCTACCACCATGTCAGAAGGGCTCATAGACTCATCACTTCCCCTTGGATGGAACCTCGATATGGAGAACACCAAGCTTCTCCCTGAAGTACTCAAACTTCACTCTAGTTAATGGCTTGGTCAACACATCAGCTATCTACTCGTCTGTCACAACATACTGGAGCTTCACTGCTCCTCTCTGCACCATATCCCTGATATAGTGATATTTGATCTCGATATGCTTTGAGTTGTCATGGAAAATCGGGTTCTCTAACAACTTCACACAACTCTGGTTGTTGCAATATATACAAGTAACATCCAACTAGAGATCAAACAAATCAGATAGTAGCTTCCTTAGCCACACTGCCTCACAACTAGCTGAACAAGCTGCGACATACTCTGCTTCGGCTATACTTAGTGCCACGCGGGATTACTTCCTGCTAAACCAAGATATCACGCCTGATCCCATACTGAAGCAGCATCCCGAAGTGCTCGTCCTATCAATGGCACTGCCTGCCCAATCTGAATCAACATAACCTTCCAGGTTAATCTTCTGATTCGCCTTATACTTGATCCCATAATCAGCTGTACCCTTTAGGTACCTCAGAATATGCTTTGCAGCAATCAAGTGAACATGTATAGGATATGTCAAGAACTGGCTCAATGTGTTCACAACAAAGCAAATATCTGGTCTCATATTCGTCAGGTACATCAAGGACCCAATCATTTGACGATACATCGTAGCATCAACCGACTATGATGAAGCATCACTCAATAGCTTCAGGTTCGATGCCATAGGTGTGTTCATGGCCTTGCAGTCCATCCCGAATCTCTTCAAGATCTCTACTACAGACTTCCCTTGTCCCAGGGAGATTCCATCTGCATTCTACCACACCTCCATGCCTAGAAAGTAGTGCATCATACCCAAGTCCTTCATCTTGAACTCGACAGCAAGCTTCCTCTTTGTATTAGCAATTAACCCATCCTCACCTATTATAAATAGGTCATCTACATACAGTATGAGTATCACTGGGTTCCCTTCTTCAACCTTGTAGTAAAGGTTGGAATCCGCTTTAATCTTGGTAAAGCCCAAACTAGTCAAGAAGCTGTTAATTCTGTCGCACCATGTCCTGGGTGCCTGTTTTAAACCATATAGGGATTTCTTCAATTTACACACATGGGTTTCCCTGTCATGTGTCTCAAAACCAAGTGGCTGCTCCACATACACTTCCTCTTCCACTACACCATTCAAGAAAGCAGACTTGACATCCATCTAGTGTATCTTCCATTTCATTACTACAGCCAGAGCAAGTACTGATCTGATGGAAGTGTATCTGGCTACAAGTGCAAAAGTTTCTTCATAATCTATTCCTTCTTTCTGGGAGAAGCCACAAGCCACAAATCTTGCTTTATATTTCTCTATGTTGCCATCTGCAACATGCTTGATCTTGTAGATCCACTTGGAAGTCACAACAGACTTCCCCTCTGGTCTTGGGACAACATCCCAGACATCATTCTTCATGATCGACTGATACTCCTTGATCATAGCATCCTTCCACTCTTTCTTCTCTGCCGCTTCTTCATAGTTGGGAGGTTCTTTATCAATGATGTCACATAACAGGGCTACATATCTAGAGTAGGACCTAGTTCTCTTCCTTTCTCTGTTCATTTCTTATGGAGCCCCATATCTTTCTGCACCTTGGATAGGCTCTCGTACCCATGCAGGTTTCCTCTTGTGAGGATTCTTCTCCTGGGATGGATCTACAGGTTCTTGGATTTCTTCTATTCCTCGATCTTCTTCTTGAGTTGCATCATTCATAGTTGTATCTTGAATTATGGGTACTTCTGTTTCTTCAGGTTCTTCAGGAGGTCTTTTTTTCTGGATTTGTTGTAAGCTGAGTCTTCGTCAAATGTTATGTCCATGCTGATGTCGATCTTCTTGAATCCTGGGAAGTATATTCTATAAGCCTTTGATACTATATTTCACTGTATCCCACAAAGTTAGATACTGAGTCATGGACCAAGGCTTGTTCTAGTTGTCCCTTTAGTTTGTATAGCCCTCCCTCTTAGTCCCCAATCACAACTGCATCATCTATGGTCTTTCCCTTTGGACTCATAAGAACTTGGCCATCTACAAATGCAACCCTCATGCCTTTTGCATCTAATGCAGAGATGGAGAGGAGGTTCTTCTTTAGTCTTGGTACAAACAAGACATAAGTTTATCTTCATAGATTTTCCAGATTCTAACTTGTAGGAGGATTCACCACTACCTTTTATTGAATATTGGTAGTCATTCCCAAGTTTCACCTTATGGGGTGACTCATGTTCTGATAATTTCACAAATGATTCTTTGAATCCCGTCATATGCTTGGAAGCCCCACTGTCGATAATCCAATCCTTGCTCCCATGTGTGACAGTTCTCGTGAGGGTAGAAATCAAAACATACTCTTCATCACTTGAAGAATCTTCACTTTCTTGTTTAACTCTCTTCTTGGAAGGTTCATCATCCTCTGCAGCATGAGCATGATGTCTTCTCTTATAGTTCTTCTTCTTTTGAGAGCCACCTTTGTTTCTAGGACAATCTTTGGCAAAGTGTCATTTTTCGTCACATGTATAGCATCTGAATTTAGATAGATCTCTAGTAGATCTTTTAGGGTTATCTTTCTGGTGAGAGTGCTTACTTGTGTGATAGTCTATTCTACTTTTCTTGGAGTGTGTTGTGAGAGCTTGGTCATCACTTCCCATCTTCTCTTCTCAAGCTACTATTCGAGCTTCTTCTTGTGAGCATTCCTCCCACAGTCTACTGAAGGTGACTAGCTTTCTTCTAGCACAAATTCCTTGAATGAAGGAGTCCCGTGACCTAGGGAAACCATTCAAGTTGGTCGTCACAATTTATGCATTCTCTACTTCTTCATCTACTACTTCAAGTTGTTCTTTGAGCTGGGAGACCCTTGTAAAGTATGACTGTATGGTCTCCGAATTCTGGATCTTCACATTTTTCAACTGGTTCCTCAAAGTCATCTTCTGGTTTATGTTCTTCCCTTCAAATAGCTTGGTCAGGGCATCAAACTTTACTTTAGGTGTCTTTAGGGAGAACACCTGTGGTATGAGGTGATCCTTAATTGAATCAACAATAATCCTCTTAGCCATGACCAATTTCTTTTTGTATAAGGCCTTATCCTCATTTCCCTGTGGAACTAGAACCTCTTCACTGATGTAAGAGTCCAACTCATTTTCTTCCAAGACCAGGGAGATCCTATACTTCCAAGCTTGGAAGTTATCAGCTCCCTCAAGCTTTTCATCAAGCTTGGTGTGATGAGACATCTTAACTGAGAACCTCAAATGGAAATACAAAAGATTTAGATCTTACCAATTTCAGAAGCTGAAAACTAGATCTGGAGTTGATCTTCTGCAGTGATGGTTTTCTGGTTCCAGGGCAGATTAGGGTTTGGCTTTCCTGAAGTTATACCCAACCAAAAACCTCGATTTTTGTCTCTAAACTTCGATTTTGAGGAGGAGAGCAATCCTATCATGGGCTCACTCAAAATTTCCTCTTCAGTGAAAAGCCCTAATTTTTCGATGGAGTGGTAGGTCAAAAACTGAAAGTGCTCAGAATCAGATTCTTCTTCGACAGAAAGATGTGCCCTTCAATGGAGGTTTAGCCTAGCCTCCTTTTGTTGATGGATTGTGGAGAGAGACCCAAAAAGTAAGAAGCCCTAGCTTCCACAGCTGCACAATGACTTCTTCTCAGGTTAGCTCTGATACCATGTTAGATTTTTATCTATTTCAACAATATTATCTTAGGATCTTATTTGAGAGAATAAAATGCACAACAATAAATCACAAGAGACAATAGACACAAAGATTTTCCTTGGGGAAACCATAAAGGAGAAAACCCCGCAACTTCCTCAGAGATAGAATTGGCACCAATGGTAGTAGTAAAACCCAAAGACAGTAAGATGATCTCCAACAGTTGTTCTCTCTCTTATCCCAGCTTCTTCTCTCTCACTCATGTGCTACAACTGAGTGTGTGTGACTGTGTGATAAATAGAGAGGCTCACTCTCTATTTATACTAGTTTTTTACTTAACAATAACTTACCAGGGCCGACTTCTCTAGGAGAGTCTAATAACCCTAGTGCCCCACAACTGCAGGGACTTTAACCCCTGATCAACAAGGAGGGTTAACCTCTATGAATTTACATGACTTGTTTACATTATTGATTCTCCCGATAGGAATATCGGGGACTAATCAAATACAATATATGAAATATACAAGTGAATACATTCTGAAGTTACAAATACATCAACACTTGATAGATTCGGGTTTAAAATGGATCTATGCTAGAAAATTTACATCTCAAGAAATTCAATTCCTCGCTATGCCTAGTTTAAGATGGATCTATGATGGTTTTAATTTTTTATTTTATAGGTCGAAAGATGACGTTACATAATGTTACATGACAACATCTCCCTCATACTGGGCTATAAAGCACCTCGCTCCTCAAGAAATTGGATCCCTCTTAGTGCTTGATAGATCGGGTTTAAAATGGATCTATGTTGGTTAATTTCATTTTGTGGTGTCGAGTTCAGCCACAAATTTTGGAGCCAAGGGCATGGCAACTAAGATACGTCAACAAAGTCGATTGAGTAGAATGCATTACTTCTAATAAATCGTACATGTAAAAACAGTAACCATCATCATGAATTCTTGTAATCTGGCAATAGTGATATCACCGATAGGTAGATATTGGTCTCCAAATTTTACGATGATGTGGGTTTCAAAACTCTAAACAAATGACAAATGTCAGCATAATTTAAGGTTATTTGTGTGTCTCGGTAATTATTTATTAGTGATGATTGTCCCATGGATTTAGTGACTCGCTATGGATTTTGTGACTTGTCGAAAGGAGTTAGGAAAGCCATAGTCGCACTTAGTATTTACTCATTGTAACCTTGTGGAAGGATAAAAAGGAGAAACATATACTTCCTCGAGGGCTTAACTAAGAAAAGGCACATTGATATGGCTTGGTTATTGGCCTAGGTTTCGGCCTAGATTAAGCATGATGTTGGTGGCCAATCCCGACCGACTATGCCGAAAACTTAAGGTAACAAAAAGTTACACCTCAAGAAATTGGATCCCTCTCAGTGCTTGATAGACAAAGGTTTACAATGGATCTATGCTAGTTAAATTCAATTTCATAAAAATGTTTTATTTGGTTTTTAATTGGTTTTGTGGTGTTGAGTTCAGCCTCGGATTATGGAGCCAAGGGTGTGGTGGCTAGTAGATGTCAAAAAGTCAATTGAGTAGCATGCATTACTTCTAACAAACTGTACATGTAAAAATTGTAATCATCATCGTGACCTTTTGTAGCAGGGCAACTGTGATATCACCAACAGGTAGATATTGGTCTCCAAATTTAATGGTGATGTGGGTTTTAAAACTCAAAACAAATGACAAATGTCAGCATAATTTAAGGTTATGTGTGTGTCCCGACAATTTTTTATCAATCATGTGTGTCCCATGGATTTTGTGACCCGCTGTGGATTTTATGACCAACGCAGATCCGTTTTAAACCCGATCTATCAAGCACTGAGAGGGATCCAATTTCTTGAGGTGTAATTTTTTTACCTTAAGTTTTTACAAGTTGAGAAAAGTTTGCATCTCAATAAATTTGATCCCTCTCTATGCCCAGTTTAATATGGATCTATGATGGTTTTAATTTTTTTATTTTATAGGCCAACATATTTTTTTAATTACTTTTTGTTTGGTTCTAATTTTTTATTTTATGAGCAAATGTGAATTTTGATAATTCGTTTTTATTTTTGGTTTTGTAACGTTACATAACGTTATGTGACAACATCTCCCTCATACTGGGCTATAAAGCACCTCGCTCCTCAAGAAATTGGATCCCTCTCAGTGCTGCTTGATAGATCGGGTTTAAAATGGATCTATGTTAGTTAAATTCAATTTCACAAAAACGTTTTATTTTATTTTTAATTGGTTTTGTGGTGTTGAGTTCAACCTCAAATTATGGAGCCAAGCATGTGGTAGCTAAGAGATGTCAACAAGGTCAATTGAGTAGCAAGCATTACTTCTAACAAACCATATATGTAAAAATTGTCACTGTCATCGTGACCTTTTGCAGCGTGGCAACTGTGATATCACCAATAGGTAGATATTGGTCTCCAAATTTACAGAGTTGTGGGTCTCAAAACAACTGACAAATGCCATCATAATTTAAGGTTATGTGTGTGTCCTGACAAAAAAATTATTTATTTTTTAACCAAAATGATTAATTTTTTTACTGATAAAGACTAGATTGGGCCTTCACCCAATTACATATGTTCCGATAAAATCAGTTCCTTGCATCCAAAACATCTCTTGTCAAAATTAAGGAATGTGATGCATTAAACAAGGTCCTTCATTCACACTTAGCATTCCTGGAGGAAGAAGGCGGCCCTGGTTTGCTTTGAAATATGCCAATTTATTCAAATCACGAAGAATGTGATAAGAGGTAACTGAAACACAATCTATCAAAATGAAATGCAACCTTTGCATGGTCACATTCAGAATGGGGTTGTTGAACATTGTATCAGAATTTAAAACTTTAATGATGATTTCAGAGTCTCCAAATATTTGCATGTTGTTATGTCCCGATGCCTTTGCAAGTTGGCATGCTTTTATAAGTGCATATAATTCTGCTTGGTCATTTGTAAGTTGTCCTACTCCCCAGCTGAAGCTTGTTTCTAACTTTCCGCCTGGATAAAAAATCAAGCCCCCTGCCTCGGCTTTCCCCAGATTTCCTTTTGACGCTCCCTCAAAGAAGACTGAGACTTTATTTTTTATTTGCCACCATTTTAATAATTCCTTTTCTGATATTCTAACCTGCCAAAATGGTTTAATAACAGGCCTGCTCGATCCCGACTGAATTTTATCCACTTACAGCGAACCAAGCCATTTGTGTTTAGCTTCTAATTTAATTTCATCAATTTGATAGTTTCCCACTGCTTCCAAAAGAAATGCCTTGGCTTTTGATGCTACAATTTCTAGTTTCGAGATTTTGCTATTAAAGATTGAATCATTTCTAGCCAACCAAATTTTCCACCAAATAAATTTTAGAATGGCTTGCCATATTTTCCTCCATTCATGACTGGAAGGGAGAGCACCAGGATGCCTTGACTGCCAATTTCTAAAAAGAATGACAGGTTCAGAATTTAAAGGATCACAAGAATAAGGCAGCCCACGCAGGAAATTTGCCCAGACTTTCTGAGCAAAAATGCATCCAACAAAAATATGACCTTAAGTCTCGACAACTTGATGACAAAAAAAACATGTAAATTGTCCCGAGAAACCTCTTTTTGACAAGTTTTCTCCGGTTAAGAGTTTCTGGTGCATAAGAGTCCAAGTAAAGAAATTAATTTTTGGAATGCTAGGAAGATTCCACACCATCTTCCAAAATGTTGCATTGGGGGATCCAGAGGAGGCCGTCGAAATGTTCTACGATGAAGACTGTAACAGTTTGAAGCTGCTAGTAGCAAATTAAAATCCAGAAGTGCCCCAACCCCACGTGTCTTTACAAGATAGGTGAATGGGATCCATACGAGACAGCTTATCCATCAGCGAATTCTGTTGAGCAAGAAAATTAAGGAGATCACGTTCTGACATATTAGGAAGGGACCACGAATCCCAATTTCCTTTTGAATCCCATAAAATTATATCATCCAATCTGAAGATTCATTTATTGACCAACCAGCTCTTAATCTCACTAATAGATATATCAGAATTTAGAGGAGCGTTTCCATTAATTTTGTCATCCCATAGAAAAATCTGTCTTCCATTACCTGGAATTCGATAAAGATGCTGAGTAAAAAAATCAAGACCTTTCCTACATAAATTCCAGGTAACAGAGCCTTTAGGGGTATTTTCCATTTGAAGATTTCTTAGAGTTCCTCCATGAAGGTATTTTTTCCATAAAATTTGACTCACCGGATGCTTTTTATTAGAAAACAACTACCATAGCAATTTGCCTCCCATTGCTATATTAGACAATCGTGGGTCTTTGATTTGCAATCCTCCTTCAAGAACAGGTCTTTTTTATAATTTCCCATTTAACCAGATGCATGCGATTTTGATTTATTTTTCCACCTCTCCAAAGGAAGTCTCTGATCAGATTGGATATCTGATCCATTATCGCTTTTGCCGCCAGGAGAAGAGATGATTGGCAAATAAGAAGAGTTGAGAGAACTCACTTGATCAATATAACCTTTCCTGCCTTCATAAGCCAATGGCCACCCCACGAAACAATCTTTGCTTTTATCTTGCTAATGATTTACAGCCAGAGAGACGGGTTATTTTGTCCCAAGGTTAATGGAAGACCCAAATATTTGACCTTGTCCCAAGAAGCATATCCTTCAAAACGCAAAATCTGAGAAATGTTTACAACTTTTGATTGATCTACATTCCATCCAAAGATGACACTCTTACGGTTGTGATGAGTGCCCCTGAAATAATACAGAATTGATGCATAATTTCTGAAAACTCTCTTGCCATTTTTAATGAAGCCCCTCCCAAAAGCAAAGTATCATCCGCAAAGAGGGCATGGTTAATAGCTTCAACTCCTACTGCCGAAGTTATGCCCGGAATGCTCCCATCATTTTTTCCTTTTGTTAACTTCTTGATTAAAGAATCGGCCATAAGAATGTACAAAAATGACGAAAGAGGACAACCCTGACGAAGACCCCTGGTAGCTTGAAAGAAATTTGTTGGTCTGCCATTTACTAATGGCGCTATCCAAGGTATATTAATGCAAGCTTTTATCAAATTTATAAAGGCATAGATAAA
This sequence comes from Pseudotsuga menziesii, assembly GCA_001517045.1. Taxonomy (NCBI): domain Eukaryota; kingdom Viridiplantae; phylum Streptophyta; class Pinopsida; order Pinales; family Pinaceae; genus Pseudotsuga; species Pseudotsuga menziesii. The sequence goes on along the minus strand of LPNX010269419.1, from coordinate 237,573 downwards.
TCTAAAAGAATGGAGAACTGAGTAAAGAAGGGAAAGCTTTACCCTGTCAAATGCATTTGCCATATCGAGTTTGATAATCATGCCCTTCTCTTTGCGATGAAAGTTGGAATGCATAGCTTCATGAACTTGAATTACATTGTCCAGAATATGTCTCCCTTTTACAAACCTGCCTTGAAGAGGAGAAATCAATTTCCCAAGCAGATGTTTAAGTCCGTTAGCTAATAGTTTAGAGAACATTTTATAAGAAGCATTGCAAAGTGAAATAGGTTTGAATCGAACAAAAGAATAAGGATTAGCTTCTTTAGGAATTAATGCAAGAAATGTGGAATTTGTGCAACCACCCACTTTGGCTTTTAACTGGAATGCTTTTATCATCCAAAGTAAATCTTTCCTAATTACTGACCAACAAACTTGATAAAAATGAAAGGAGAATCCATCGGGGCTTGGGCCTTTATCCGACTCCATTGACCAAATAACATCAATAATTTCTTGCTCTGAAAAAGCTTCATTAACTCATCATTTTCTTCCTCACTCACCATACAAGGAATGTTGGACAAAAATTCAGAGGTTAAATCTGAATCAGAGGAGCCATCTTCCCTGAATAGGTTATGAAAATGAACTTCATCCATTTGTTTAATTTGAGAAATTCCTTTAACCGTTTCACCAGACAGAGAGGAGATTTTGGATATATGATTTTGAGAAACTCTGATTCTACACTACTTGTGGAAAAAAGAGGTATTTCAATCTCCAACGTTTAGCTAAGTTCTACGTGACTTTAATCTCTAGTATTCTTCTTCTCGACTGAAAGCTCAAAACGAATTGAACTGAGCTTTTTGCTCTTTTTCTAGCAAGGCAAGGGTAATTTCTGAATCTTCCATTTCCAATTGGATCTTCTCCAATTTTTCCAGGGCTTATTTTCTTTCATTGATTGAATTTTTTTTAGTGAGTTTAACCTAGTCCTCTAACACAACTTTGGTATTTTTGAGCTTCCTCTCCCAAACAAAGTTCGACGATCCAACAACTAGAAGGTCTCATGCCATGGTTACAGTACTCATAAAACCATCTATGTCTTTCCACAGTGGACTGAACCGAAATGGGATGGGGCCAAGGTCTTCTTCATCTTCGATTTGTAGCATAATCGACTTGTGGTCTGAAGTAATCTTAGGCAAGATACTAGAGGAAATAATTTTTTTATCCAACAACAGAGAACTCTGCACCAGAAAACGATCCAATCTGGAAGAGATGTATGCTGCTCCAATTCTATTATTTGTCCACATATATCTTCCTTTTTTTGTCCTAAAATCAATCAGTTCCCACATTATAATGAGATTTTCCAGCAATTTAAGCATGGGATCTCTCCCATAAACACCTCATGATTTCTCTTTAGCATTCATTATAATATTTAAATCACCAGTCACGATTATGTTTGAGAAAGAGATAGCAGCAAGAAAGGCTGCCAACGAGTTCCAACATTCTCTTTTTTCATGGGAGTTGACAGGCACATAAAGATTAAAAAGAGCAAGCGATTTCTTACTTGGAGTGTGCTGAAGTTATGAAAAGATCCAATGCTGCGATGTGTGAGAGTGTTCCAGAGAAAACACATTTTATTTCCATAAGGTAGCAATTCCACCAACAGTTCCTCTAGCACTCATAGCCTTCCCTACATTCATTTTCCATTTCTTATTGCTTATGGATAGAAGGTTATCCTCATCGATTTTTGTCTCTTGGAGCAGAAGAACGTCTAGAGAAGCCATTATTATAAGATCATTAACAACTTCCACTTTCGAAGAATTTCCAAGCCCTCTGCAATTCCAAGAGACTATGTTCACTATTTGACAGAAGGGAGAGGGCCTCCTTTTGAAGGTCTAGCCATGGTATTCCTGGTAATTGTCATCTCAATTGTAGCTTGGATTCCTTGCATCTTCATACATTCTGCTTCTTCCTCCCGGACTTTCATAAGAGGTTTGCGTCCTTTTTTCGAGGACCTCTAAAAAAAAAAGAAAATTATCCATGGGTTTCTTTTTTTTCCCCATTTCTGCTATGTGGGTGAGTGTCCATCAGTTGGGGAACCCTGATTTGACTCATCTAATTCCTTATTTTCTTCTCAAATCGGGTCTTGATATTGAGGAACTTCTCCCTCTTCAAGTATTGAAGGCACTTGTTCTTCAGGAATACTCAGAATTTTGAAGTTGTTTTGAGTTGATATTTCCTTCATTACTGCTTCACATTCCTTTTGTCTTGGTCCCGTGGGGTTACTTCCCAACCCAATTTCTATTCTTTTTCCTTTAGAAATATTGCCCGACTTTGTTGAACTAGTTTTTTGGACTTGTGTCCATTGTTCTCCCTTATCTTTAGCAGCTTCTTCATCAATTTTCTTCTTACATGATATGGCAAAGTGCCCATAGCCATGACAATATCTGCACTTAAAAGGAAATTGCTCATAATCAAGCTCTTGCACATGAGACCAATCGGCTACTGTCAACTTAATTGCTTTATGAATCCCTACCTCTAGATCCACTTCAACACATATTCGAGCACAAGTATATTGTTCTTTTCTTTTAGCCCTATCGATGTACTTCCCCAAAGTGTTTCTAATAGCTTCAAGAGACTTTGAATTCCAACAATGAAGAGGAAGATGCGACAGCCTAATCCATACAAGAACAACATAAGGGACATCTTGATTCAGATCAAAATCCGGAGTCCACTTATTCAACTAAATCCCTTGAGGACCCATGAAATATGGTCCGTTTCGGAAAATTAAGTCTCTATCTTCTGAATTTTCAAAAAGAAAAACATAGTATCCTTTACCTATTAGGTTGCTTCGAATTCCTTCTGAGATAAGGGGTCTCCAGTTTCTTTGAACTCACTCGTCAATAGCCTTTGGAGATGGCCAGAGGCCAGTAAGCTGGCCAATAAGACCTCGGTCTGCAATGTTCATGGTTGTACGACATGGTTGTTCTGTAGGAAGATCCACCGGGGGAATATTGTCAAGTTTCTTGACAAAAGTTTGTTGGTTTTGGGAAGGATTCCTTTTACCACTTATTGCAACCAGATTCCTGAAAGTGGTGATTTCAGGAGCATGGGAGGATCCCCCTCCAACAACCATGACAAGAGCTTCACAAAGCTAAAGATCTTAAAAAAAACAATCAAGAAACTTAGAAATCCAAATTAGCACAGATTCCTCCTCCAGATTCAACTGATTTAGTAGATCTGATCCAAAAAACAACCACAGCACAAGCTCGACGAGCACCACCAGTCACAGACACCACAAAGATAAAAAAAATGTTGCTCCAAATGCAACTAACTTAAAAATTGCAAAGATATTAGGTTCAAGAAATGACACTAGCGATAGGAATCAGATCCACCATGCACACCAAAACCTGCAAATAGTCAAGTTGGGCAAAGCCAAGCCACCAAACCTACCAAAAAAAATGAATTGACTTCTTGGAGCGAATTTCTCCAACACTCATCGATTTGCTTGAAGTCTCGACAATTTTTTTAATAGTGATGCATGTCCCATTGATTTACTGACCCACTATGGATTTTGTGACTTGCTAGAAAGAGTTAGGAAAGCCACGGTCACACTTAGTACTTACTCGTTGTGACCTGGTGGAAGGAGAAAAGGGAGAAACACATGCTTCCTTGAGGGCGTAACTAAGGAAAGGCAATCCGATAGATTCAATGTGGCTTGGTTATTGGCCTGGGTTTCGACCTAGAATGAGCGTGACGCTGGTAGTGGGTCTGGACCGACTATGCCAAAAACTTAAGGTAAAAAAAACTACACCTCAAGAAATTGGATCCCTCTTAGTGCTTGATAGATCCAGGTTTAAAATGGATCTATGCTAGTTATATTCAATTTCTTAAAAATGTTTTATTTGATTTTTAATTGGTGTTGTGGTGTTGAGTTCAGCCTTAGATTCTGGATCCAAGGGTGTGGTGGCTAGGAGACGTCAATAAAGTCAATTGAGTAGCATGCATTACTTCTAATGGACTGTACATGTAAAAATTGTCACCATCATCGTGACCTTTTGTAGCAGGGAAACTGTGATATCACCAATGGGTAGATATTGTTCTCCAAATGTAACAACGATGTGGGTTTCAAAAGTCAAAACAAATGACAAATGTCAGCATAATTTAAGGTTATGTGTGTGTCCCGACAATTTTTTATCAATGATGTGTGTCCCATGGATTTTGTGACCCGTTGTGGATTTTGTGACAAGCACAGATCCATTTTAAACTCGATCTATCAAGCACTGAGAGGGATCCAATTTCTTGAGGTGTAATTTTTTTTACCTTAAGCTTTTACAAGTTGATAAAAGTTTACATCTCAATAAATTTGATCCCTCTCTATGCCCAGTTTAATATGGATCTATGATGGTTTTAATTTTTTATTTTACAGGTCGACATATTTTTTAATTACTTTTTGTTTGGTTTTAACTTTTTTATTTTGTGAGCAAACGTGAATTGTTTAATTCGTTTTTATTTTTGGCTCTGTCACGTTACATAATGTTACGTGACAACATCCCCCTCATACTGGGCTATAGAGCATCTCGCTCCTCAAGAAATTGGATCCCTCTCAGTGCTTGATAGTTTGGGTTTAAAATGGATCTATGTTGGTTAAATTCAATATCACAAAGTGTTTTATTTGTTTTTTAATTGGTTTTGTGGTGTTGAGTTCAACCTCAAATTCCGGATCCAAGCATGTGGCGGCTAGGAGATGTCAACAAGGCCAATTGAGTAGCATGCATTGCTTCTAACAGACCATACATGTAAAAATTGTCACCATCATCGTGACCTCTTGCAATGTGGCAACTATGATATCACTAACAGGTAGATATTGGTCTCCAAATTTACAGAGTTGTGGGTCTCAAAACTCAAAACAAATGACAAATGCCATCATAATTTAAGGTTATGTGTGTGTCCCGACAATTTTTTTATTAGTGATGCATGTCCCATGGATTTAGTGACCCGCTGTGGATTTTGTGACTTGCTGGAAAGAATTAGGAAAGCAATGGTCACACTCAGTACTTACTTGTTGTGACCTGATAGAAGTAGAAAAAGGAGAAACATATGCTTCCTCGAGGGCGTAACTAAGGAAAGACAATTCGATAGATTCAATGTAGCTTGGTTATTGGCCTAGGTTTTGGCCTAGATTGAGCGTGATGCTGGCAGCGGGTCCCGACCGACTATGCCAAAAACTTAAGGTAAAATACATTACACCTCAAGATATTGGATCCCTCTCAGTGCTTAATAGATCCGGGTTTAAAATGGATCTATCATGGTTAAATTCAATTTCATAAAAATGTTTTATTTGATTTTTAATTGGTTTTGTGGTGTTGATTTTAGCCTCAGATTCTTGAGTCAAGGGTGTGGCGGCTAGGAGACATCAACAAAGTTTATTGAGTAACATGCATTACTTCCAATGGATCGTACATGTAAAAACCATCACCATCATCATGACCTCTTGCAGCATGGAAATTATGATATCACTAATGGGTAGATATTGGTCTTCAAATTTTATGGTGATGTGGGTTTCAAAACTCAAAGCAAATGACAAATGTCAGCATAATTTAAGGTTATGTGTGTGTCCCAACAATTTTTTATTAGTGGTGTGTGTCCCATGGATTTTGTGACACGCTGTGGATTTTGTGACTTGCCGAAAGGAGTTAGGAAAGCCACAGTCACACTTAATACTTACTCATTGTGACCTGGTGGAAGGAGGAAAAGGAGAAACATATGTTTCCTCAATGGATTAATTAAGAAAAAGCCACTTCAATAGATTCGATATGGCTTTGTTATTGGTCTGGGATTCAACCTGAATTGAGCATGATGTTGTGGATTGGTCGCGACCAACTATGCAAAAATATTTAAATTTTACCATAAACTTAACTCACTAAAAAAACAAATCTATAACACTGAATCTATTATAATTTTTTAAATTGTGGATAAGATTTGAGAAATTATTAAGGTGAACTCTGTATAATAGTATTATATCACCCATGGACAAAAGTATTTAGTCTATCTTAAAAACCAACAAAAATATGTGTCGTGAGTTTTAACCTTATGAGTGTTGAGCATCTTGTGACGTTTTGAATATTCACGTCGAAGGCATTAAATAATGGAGATGAATTCTCCAAGATTCCTCGTAGGTTCGATGAATCGAATTTGGACAGGTGTCTCGCGTGTTTTGACAAGTGTTTTCTTAACTGGGTTTTGATGCAGCCTTATTTGGTATATTGAGTGTGGTTTTCTCGTTTATTGCTTCATGGTCTGTCCTGGGCACGATTGGATTGACAGCCTAGGTGATTTTCGATCTTACACACTTCAATATTAACAGGTCGAGGGATGGCTTTTGGACAGATGTTTCGCGTGTTTTGTTAACTGGGTTTTGACGCAGCTTTATTTGGTAAACTGAGTGTGGTTTTCTCATTTGCTACTTCATAATCTATCCTGCGCATGGCTGGATTAGAAGCCCAGGTGATTTTCTATCTTACAGGTTTTAGGATTGACAGGCTGAGGAATGGATTTTGGACAGATGTTTTGTGTGTTTTGCTTGGTGTTTTGTTAACTGGGTTTGATGCATCCTTATTTGGTAAACTGAGTGTGGCCCTAAAACCCATTTGCTGGTGATTTTCAGAACGATTCGTCCTACGCACGGTTGGATTGACAGCCCCATCTCTTGACAGCTTGTTTTGATGCACATCAGCTGCTCAATTTCGTTTTTTTTTGCGCACGGCTAGATGGACAGCCCCATCTCCTGACAACTTGTTTTGATGAACGTCTGCTGCTCAATTTCAATTTTTTTGTGAACACCTGGATTGACAGCCCCATATTTCCTGCCAGTGTCTTTCACTGCAATGTTCTTCATTCTTTGATTACACAGATGGAACATCTGTATTTCTTTGCAAATTGGGCATACCCATTGCCATGGTTGCAAATTTATCTTGGCGAAGGTTTCACGCAGAGGGTTTCATGAAGGTTTCACACCGAGGGATTTGTCATTATTAGTCATGTTTCCTAGTTGTTTGTGTTTACGCTCAGATTTTGTGAGGTCACTCTGTGTCATCTCTTCGCGTCTAGGTCATTTATTTGTTCACCACCGCTTGGGTCAATGAAGAAGACACCATCATTGTCCCTTCATCACCATCAATGCTCCCCCTCAATGTTCCATAAATGCAAGAAGGCTCATCATTTTGTTCAGACATAGGCTTCGTTCTTAATTGCGACTTATCTTATGAGGATTTCGAAGATCTTGTCAGACTCTTCAGTTCACCGGGTTTGTTGCACCCCCTTTGCTTTGCAACATTTATACAAATCCTTAGGTAACCATTATTTGATATTGTTTGGCATTGGTTTGATTGTCTTGCTTTTGTTGGTCTTCATTTACACCAGAGATTTTGCGATAGAGGTTTTTCCACCTAGTCAAATTAGCAGGTATTATTTCACCCTGCTTAACTGTTTTTGACATTCATTGTGCTAGCAAAACATTTGCTTGTTATTTTTGTGCCTTTAAATTCATATATTTTTTGCAATGAGAAATTTAATCCTTGGATTTTTTAGTCTTAGTCAATAATTGCTAGTGCACAGTTGTGATTTATACAATCTCTATAATGATTTTAAAACAAATATACATTATCTTGCATACATTTGACAGTGGAATTATTGTTGGCCTCTCTCAAATTGAGGGTTTCATTTTGGAAGTTGTTTATAAATGTTGTTTTGAAATGGGTATGAGTAGTTTTGAAACGTGGTATTTAGTCTAATAGAGGAAACTCTAATTAGTGGAATTGCATGGTTGTGTAGGAGTCTTATGAATCATATGTTAGTGGATATAGTGTTGGTTTGTAGCATTTTCAAAAACATGTTGTTCATAGTAATTTTCTTTCTATAGCTAACCTTACCAATAATTCTTATCCATTGGACACTATGCCCCTGTCCTTGAATAATTTTGTTGGAAATTTAAAGTAGCCATAAAAGATACCTACTAGATTTTAGGGTGGAAAATGAATTTGCTTCAATACTGAAACATACAAACATGTTTTGTTATGAGCACTTTCATCTATTATGAAAAAAAATCCATCTTTTCAAGTCCTTTCTAGCTGTTTAATAAGTCAACCTTTTCTCGTAGCGCTTGCAACTCACCAAAAAAAGTCTTTACATGTAGGGATTCATGCCCAACAACAAGTGCTTCATCCCTTTTTAACCTCAAGAAAGGCATGCGCTATTTAGAAATTATTTTAAATCAACAATTATCCAATAGGAATTTCCTTTAAAGCAACTGGCATATCTTGTTCACAAGCGAAATAGCAGCTGCCCTTATCATAATTTGCTTAGGGAAACTTTATAATTTCTTCTTTGCAACCTTCATACTTTTTTGGAACATAAATTAATCCTTTAGTTGTCTTAGTCTCTTTAATTGTTGTTGCAATGTTTGTTGGACCTATCTTGGCTTTCTTCGGAGCAGATGTCTTCTTCTAAACACACTTTCTCATTGAAACAATTGTACCTTCTAAATATATTTTCGCTTTCTAGAGAGTTAGCTTAGGTAGATCCACATTTGGCCATGCTACTTTGACTACACATCCATCCTTCTTCATAACTTCATTCCAAACATGTTCTGTGTAATTAGGACATATGGGAGTGATTAATCTTGTTTGGACATCCATGAATCTCCATATTAAGTCTCTATTCACCCCCCTAAAGTAGAGGACAATCTGTACTCATCCTGCACTGCCCGAATATCATGCATCCCTTTCTTCAAGGTCTCCCTAAACATCGTTGCACTTAAAATTTTGTTTAATCAACTTGCTTGCAATGTTCATTTTCATTAGCAAATAATTGGTCTGCAAAAGTTGTCAGAGGACCTTTCCTTGAAGATGCATCTACATTCAAAACATCCTCCATCCATTCAACCTCTTTTCTCAATCATAGAATTGCATCAGTCATGCATCAAAACAAGATGACCTAAGATGGGGCTATCAATCCATCTGTGTGCATGACATACCTTGAAAACCTTTAAAATTAAATATCAACATGCTTGCCATATTTTGACTAATAGAATTAGCAACATATGTGTTTTGGGTCCAATGGGAAAGACACACTCAGGTTACCAAATAAATGTGCATAAAATCTCAGTTAACAAAACACCTGCCAAAAAACGGGAGACATCTTCCCAAATTCCACTCGCCATACCGTCGAGGAATCTTAAAGACTTGATCTCAATTGTTTCATCCAAGTGTCTCGTCCTTGTTTAACCTTAAGAAAGGCATGCACTATTAAAGAAGTATCTTGAAATCAATAAGTTGTCCAATAAGACTTTTCTTCAAAGCATCTAATATGTCTTGGTCATGAGCAAAATAGTGATTTCCCTTATCATAGTTTTCTTAGATAATTGTCAAGCATTCTTCTTTTCACACTTAAGTTACCAAATAAGCTTGTATCAAAACCCAATTAACAAAACACCTACCAATCAACGCGAGCCATTTGTCCCTGAGACACTTGCCATACTATTGAGGAATCTTGGAGACTTGATTTCCGTTGTTGCATCCAAGCATTTCATCATTTTTTAACGTCAAAAAAGGAATGCACTGTTTAAGAAGTATCTTAAAATCAACAAGTTGTCCAATAGGAGTTTCCTTCAAAGCATCTGATATGTCTTAATCATGAGCAAAAGAGTCCCTACCCTTATCATAGTTTGCTTATAGATTCTTTAAACGCTCTTCTGTCCAACTTGCATACTTTTATGGAACATATATTATTCCTATAGCGGCCCTTGGCTCTTCAATTGTTGTTGCTATCTTTGTTGGACCTTTATTGGGATTCTTTGGACAAATTGTTTGCTTTTGAAGAAACTTCCTCATTAAAAAAATTGTACCTTATAAATATTTATTGTCTTGATGAAGAGTAGCATTTGACATTTCCACACTTGGCCATCCTGCTCTAACTTCAAGTCCATCCTTCTTTAGAACTTTCTTCCAAATATATTCTACGTAGTGAGGACATATGGGAGTGAATACTCTTCTTTGTACATCCATTAATCTCCATTCACCCCCACTAGAGAACAAGACAACCGTCATTGGTCCCAAGATGCTCAAATATCATAGAACCCTCCCTTCAAGATTTTTCCACTGTAATTTTGTTCCGATAACTTGGTTGATTTTCCATTTTCGTTAGCAAATGCCCGGTCTGCAAAACTTAACAAAGGTCATTTCCTTAAAAATTCTCTGCATCCAAAACATCCTCCATTCATCCAACTTCTTTTGCCAATAGAATTGCAGCATTTCCAGTCTCATAAACAAAAAATGGCATCAATCCATGGCATCGTTTGCATCGGCCAAATAAAACTGACTAACATCTTAGAACAAGTATTTTATTGCTTGATGTAGTGCTTTGAAATTTCCTAATGTTTTTTAAATTTTACTTTAATTTAGCATGAGATGTCCATTGCATCTAAATGAACATGGCCATGTTCCCTTCAGGAATATGGGCGTGTGATTGTAAATGCAGAATCTTGGATGGTTGAATATGATTCTGAATATGGGCATGTGATTGTAAATGCAGAATATGGGATGGTTCAATATGATTATGCATCCAAAAACTCATCCATACATGCAACGTCTTTTGTCAATCATATAATTTTTTCATTTTCCATTTCATTGACAAAATTTGTAATCAATACATGGCATCACCTGCATTGTCTAATTAAAACCAATGTTTTGTCTGAAGAGAAACTCTCTATTTCCTCATGTAATGTTAATGTATCAAGGAACCTCTCCTACCCTCCATAGGCTTCAATTTACCATGAAAAGGTGGATTAACTTCATTTTTAATAAGTGTATATGCATATGGATGAACCCCTTTCACTCGAGGAATGATCATGAACTATAGAAACTTTCCCACAAAATGGTGAATAGACTGTATATTGCATGTCCTTCACAATTTTACCCATTGCTTTCATAATACTCACCTGTCAATTTGAAAGCTTCATTGTGCAAATTGTTCATACTCGTCATTCCCATCATGGACATGCATGCACATTGAAAATTGTTCATATTCCATCTGCTATGCAAAAAATATCCAACTTTTCAAGTCCTACCTACTTGTTTAAGAAGTCAACATTTTATTGCAACACTTGCATGTCATCAAAAGGCATCTTCACATCTAGGGATTAAGGCCCAATAACAATTGTTTCATCCTTTTTTTACCTCAAAAAATGCATGCATTGTTTAAGGAATATCTTAAAATCAACAAGTTGTCCAATAGGAGTTTCCACCAAAGCAGTTGATATCTCTTGGTCACAAGCAAAATAGTACTTGCCCTTATCATAATTTGCTTGGAAAATGTTCAAGCATTCTTCTTTCTAGGATTCATACTTTTATGCAGCATAGATTAATCCTATAGTTGCCTTTGACTCTTCAATTGTTGTTACAATGTTTATTGTACCTTTCTTGCCCTTTTTGCAGAAGACATCTACTTCTGAATAAACTTCCCCACTAAAACAAATGTTCCTTCTAAATATTTATTGCCTCAATGAATATTACTATCAGGCAGACCTGCATTTGCCCATTTTGGTTTTCCTACAAATCCATCCTTCTTTAAAACTTTATTCCAACACCTTCTCTATGTTATTAGGACATTTTGGAGTGATCAATATTATTTGGAAATCCATGGATCTCCATAGTCAGACTCTATTCACCCCTCTAAATCACAGAACGAGTTGTACACATCCCAAGGTGCCCGCATATCATAGAACCTTGTCAAAACATGCAAGACATCTGTCCAAAAGTGATTCGTCGGGTTTTCAGTCTAGTTGTGCGTAAGATGGGCCGTGAAGCTTGTAAAATTGAAAATCACCCAACTTTCCATGTTTTTACTCATGAAAACAACAACAAACAGGTTTTAGGGCTAATAGGAAAGCCACACTGAGGCTACCAAATAAGGCTACATCAAAACCCAATTAACAAACAAATCTCCCAATTTGCATGCACAATTGTAAATTGTTCATATTCCATCTGCTATACAAAAAAACTACAACTTTTCAAGTCCTACCTACTTGTTTAAGAAGTCAATATTTTGTTGCACCACTTGCATCTCACCAAAAGGAATCTTCACATCTAGGGATTCAGGCACATCAAGAATTGTTTCATCCTTTTTTTACCTCAAAAAAATGCATGCATTGTTTAAGAAATATATTACAACCAACAAGTTGTCCAATAGGACATTCCTTCAAAATAAACTTATATGTCTTGGTCACGAGCAAAACAGTGCCTTCCCTTATCATAATTTTCTTGGAGAATGTCCAAGCATTCTTCTTTCCAAGCTTCATACTCTGTTGGAGCATATCTTAATCCTAGAGTTGGCTTTGACTCTTCAATTGTTGCTATAATGTTTGTTGTACCTTTCTTGGCCTTCTTTGGCGCAAACATCTACTTCTGAATAAACTTCCCCACTGCAACAAAAGTTCCTTCTAAATATTTATTGCCTCACTAAAGATTACTATCAGCCAGATCCACATTTGCTCACTATGGTCTGCTTGCAAGTCCAACCTTCCTTAAATCTTTGTTCCAACACCTTCTTTGCGTTGTTAGGACATCTGGGAGAGATTAATCTTGTTTGGAAAATCATGAATCTCCATAGTTAGTCTCTATTTACCCCCCTAAATCACAGAACAAGCTGTACTCATCCCAATTTGCCCACAAATCATAGAACCATGTCTTTAAGGCCTCCCTAAACATTGTTGCACTGTAATTTTGTTCTTTCAACTTTAGTGAAATGTTAGTTTCATTACCAAATACCTGATTTGCAAATGTTCTCCATCCATGCAAGCTCTTTTGTTGACATAGAATTACAACATTGCCAATCTTAGAAACACTAATTGCCATCAATCCATGGCATCGTTTGCACCAACCATATATAACCATTTTGCATCTAAAAACAAGTCTTATATTTCTTGTTGTGGTGATTTTAAATTTCCTTCAGCTTTTGACATTCTTTCTGAATTAAGCCATTGCATCTAAATGGACCATATATAATTGTTTTGCATCTAAAGAGAAGTCTTATATTATCTGTTGTAGTGCTTTGAAAGTTCCTGTAGATTTTGACATTTTTGTTGGATTAAGCATAAGATGTCCATTGCATCTAAATGAATGTGGCCATTTTCCCTTGGGGAATATGGCAGAATGTGGGATGGGTCAAGTTGATTCTGCACCTAAAACCTCAAGCACTCATGCAACCTCTTTTGTCACTCATAGAATTGCAACATTCCCAATGTCATAAAAAAAACTTGGCATCACAGATCAGAAATATGCCAAAAAAACAGAAACATTTTAGTTGTTTTTTATTGTTGCTTTGAAATGCAATGTGTTTCGTGGGAATTCCAAAGTTTTGTTGGGCAAGTTGTCACACTTGTTGCTAAAATAGGTTTCTTTAGCAATTGAAACTAACACATCTATTGAACATGTCAATTAGATACATGAATCCCTCTACATGAATTCATGTAGAACATGTCTCAATTTTTCTTCCTCTATGGACTTATTACAACTTGTTCCATAGAATTTGTTTTCAAATGCTTTTATTGTCATAATTACAACAAAATTATAGTCCTTTCTAAGGCAAATTGGGAGAAAGAATGATATAATTTAAAGAGAAAAAACACATATTTATAAACCATGTTACTAAAAAAACAACTATCAATGATAGTTATATGTTCAAACAACTCTCCAGACCATGTTCAACAATTCATTGGAACACTTCAAACCAAATTGTTGGAGTTAAATATTGAAAATTTTGTAAGAAAATTATAACATGGAATGAACAATCCAATGTTTCTTTTGCCCCCAAAGTTGGGCTTACAAATCACAATGGGTTCCATATTATTATAATAGGTTCGCCTTATTGCTTTGGAATATGTTCCATATTATTATAATAGGTTCACCTCATTGCTTTGTAATATGTTCCATATTTTTATAATACAATCTAGAAATATTCTCCTCTTAACTTGTTTCATATAGGATCTATCTATACATTGAAATCAAGGCTTATCTTTCTTGACCATACCTTCTATGTAATAGGTTACCATGTCTCTATATTATAGATCTCGAGATATACAATGATCTTTGTGTTTCAATACCACAATCAATAAAGGAAAGTTTCTAGAACAAAGTATTGTTTTTCTTGACCATAAGTTTGATGCAAGGGTCATGTTGAAAAAAAAGCATTTTTCTCAAGGCATGATAAATGGATTTTTTTGTTGAACTACAACATACGTCACAATGCAAGATTGTATTTGCATATACAATTTGTAGTTCTTTCTTATTGTGTAAACTTTCCTTTCTACCTATGGAGTTCAAAGCCATCAACCATTGTCTATCTTCGTATCTATAATATATATAGACATTTCTTTGTTGTGTTTTCTTTCTTTCCATTGATGTACTTTAATAGGATGAGTCCATACAATATAATGCAAACTTATTTTAAATTGCTACATTTAGTAGCAATTTCAGAGTTTCGTTGGCCAAGTTGTTCATACTTGTTGTTGCCAAACGAGTTTTCTCAATTAGTTAAAATTGGAACATCTCATTCACATGTCAAATCGATACACCAACCCCTCTGCATGGATTCAGGTGGAGCAATTTTTTTCTTCTATATGGAGTTAACACAAACTATTCCATATGGTCCCTTTTTAATGCATTGATTGTCATAATCACAACCAAATTATGGTCCTCTCTAAGGAGAATTCCAAGAAAAAAATTGCTAAAGGTTGAAGAAAGGACGAATTTATAAACCATGTTACCCAAAAAAATTTGACAAAATCGTAGTTATATAGTCAAACAATTCCCCATATAATGTCGAGCAATTCATTGGAACATTTCATAGCAAATTGTTGGATTTCAAAAAAAGGTGAAATTTAGATAAGCATTGGGTTTCATCATACATCTTACAAATAAAACATTTTTATCACATGACGATTCAATAAAGTGCTTTGCAAACTTCAATTAAAGCACAAGGTTA
This sequence comes from Pseudotsuga menziesii, assembly GCA_001517045.1. Taxonomy (NCBI): domain Eukaryota; kingdom Viridiplantae; phylum Streptophyta; class Pinopsida; order Pinales; family Pinaceae; genus Pseudotsuga; species Pseudotsuga menziesii. The sequence continues at coordinate 222,564 of LPNX010269419.1, read as the reverse complement.
CTTCCTCCTTGTGACAAACCTAGATCACATTACCAAACGTTGAGACATTTGTTGGAACCTTTTAATAGGGATGAATAATCCAATATTTCTTTTTGCATGAGAATTGGTCTTATAGATTGGAATAAGTTGCATAGTTTAATAATAGGTCCTCCTTGTTACTTTGGAAGAGGTTCCCTATTTTTATAATAAAAATCTACGCATATTCTCCTTGTTAAATTGGAATAGGTTCCATATTTTTATAATGCAATATAATAGTGGCAGTTCTTTAGGTGAGCACCATTAGTAATCTAACACGCCTTAGATATATGCATTTCCTTTTTCTATTCTCCATGAGTTGGAGCAATGTATAGGTTGTTGTTTTGCCATTTTTGTCTTCCCTACCCCAAATATAACCATCCCATTTAAGTACAATCGACAATAATTCGTATAAGGGTTTATGTCACAATTCACATTAGTAACAAAAAAAGTGGGGAACCACTATAGTTGCTACACTTCCCCTTTCCGTAACACCCCGGTTTTGACCCCGTTTGCATTTAAATAAATGATGTAAATAATCATGGTGTGGAGCTAGGAAAAAGCCCCACCATCAATTTAGTATTTATGTTTCGGCAATTAAGGTGTGGCTGATGGTATTTTGTTTTATGCTAGCTGAACATCATGTTAAATTGCATTTTTTAATTAAAACCCACAGTCGGCTATGCCAACGAAACCAAATGAGATGGGGGCATGGTTTTTCCTAAGGATGAGGGAGTGGGGGATTGGAAGAGTGGGGAAATTTGAATTGGGCAGAGCCCCACTTTGGGAAAAACGTTTTTTGAATTTCTTGGGCAAGAAAACACCAAAAACGACCACCTTTCCCTCACGCAGTAGTGTTTCGCCTTCCCTCACGATTTGGATTGAACAAAAGATTTTTGGAAAACCAATTCGGCATTCACGCATCAACAATCGTTTGCCATTGGCAATGCTTAGAAATTCATAAATTACTGTGTGCATGCATTTCCCCTGGCTTCTGTTACGTTTGTTATTTCCAGTACTGAGATAATTGTGTGTACATCTTGGATTTTGAATCTACACTGATTGAGGAATTGAAATGGGCCTAGACTTGCTTGATAAACCTAGTGTGTGAAGGCACCTCACAGACTGATCTAGAAGGTTGGGTTCCTTCTTTGCATGCCCTGAATAGCACTGGAAGGGAATGCATGACCCGAGGGACTGTGTAGCAGAGAAGGGGATGCTTCCTTGTGTTGGGTGTGTAAGTGTTTAGAGGCCAAGATAGATCCGGTGTGGGTGATCATAGCTCTGGATTGAGCTCACTAGCTTAGTAGTCAGTTTTTCCACTTCCATGGTAGCCTGATAAACCCAACTCTGTTGGCTTGGCTAAGTTTTAATGGTATCCTTGGCTATGGGTGAAGTCTTTTGGTGTTCCTTATTCCTTGGGGAAGATCATGCCCAACTCAGGGGTGGCAGTGTTGCTGAGAGATTAAAGAGCACACTAGCCTGTGGTTGGGTGGAACGTTGCAGCGACATAGCTGGTTGTGAGACAAGTTTCTTTCAAAGATAAGTATTCCTGTGTATTTAAGTTATGCAACTGTGATTGCTTATGAATTATTATGAAATTATGATCAATATGTTGAATGCATGAATTTGTTGAATGAATGATTTGCTTCCGATGTATATATCATGTTCATTTCATTATGCATCTGTTTATACTTATGAATGTTTTATTTTCAAGCAATTTTTATATTATGTTCATGGGGCTTAGTTTGGCTAGGTTGTTAGATGTTAGTCACGTCCTCTCCGCCGAGTAAGGGTTGGGGACGTGACACTTTCCTTTACCATGAAATGGAAATGACCATACTTGAAGATATACAAATCATTAAACTCTTTTGAAGAAAAGTTGGCAGTATTAACTTCTTGCATATAGAATCTATCTAAGCTCTTACAACTAACACACCTTAGACATATGCATTTCCTTTTTATATTCTCCATGAGTTGGAGCAATGTATAGGATGTTGATTTACCATTTTTTGTTTTCCCTATCCCAAAATATAACCATTTTTTAAGTACAATCAACAAAAATCTCTATAAGGGTCTATATCATAATTCACGTTAACAAGAAAAAAAGGAGGGGAAACACTATAGTTGCTACACCTCCCCTTTCCTTTACCATGAAACGGAAATGACCGTGCTTGAACATATACAAATCATTAAACTATTTTGAAGAAAAGTTAACAATATTAATTTCTTGCATATAGAAGTTATCCAAGCTCTTACAACAAGCCTTCTCTTTCCTGACCATACCTTTGATGTAATGAGTTACTATGTCTATGTATTATAGATCTCAAGATAGACAATGATCCCTGGGTTTCAAAGCCACAACCAGAAAAGAAAGTTTCTAGAACAAGGTCTTAATTTTGTTGACCATACCTTTGATGGAAGGGTCATTTAGAAAAAAAAAGGTTTCCAAGGCATTATAAAGTACATTTTTTGGGAACTATGTTATACATCGCAATTCAAATATTTATNATATATCTTTGTTGTGTTTCCTTTTCCTCCATTTATATACTTTACTAGGATGATTTCATATACTATAATGCAAATTTATTTTAATATGTTGTAATTTATTGTAAACGTCTACCCATCCATAAACATCTTGAATATTATACATATGTATTTTAGATATTAAAATATACAATGGTCGGTTGATTTCAATGCCACAACCAAGAAAACAAACTTCTAGAAGAAAGTCTTTACTTTCTTTACCATACCTTTTGTGCAAAAAGTTCTATAAAAAAAAATACCTTTTGTACACTTAGATCTTTCGTAGAGCTAATTCTAAATCACTATGCAAGATTATATTTGGATACATGGTAAATTCTTGGTATGTACCTATTTTC